>OX451739.1:116295337-116815117 GCA_948472305.1 Vicia faba | reverse complement strand
AAGTAGGTATGCGTACTCTTCTAAGGTGGAACCAGTTTACAATCTTGAAAAGTAAAACACCGTAATTCCTTATCATAGAATTGGAAGAGAGTGATCAAAGCCATCGGGTCCACTGGAGTGTTAAGGACTAGTAACAAGTTGCCATAATTTTTGTTGAAATTATTCATAACATCACCCTTCAGATAAGAACTCAACCTCCTCAATTCTGACACATCAATGGTAGGAATATGATAAGAGAAAGTATGCCTGGTGAGCTCTTTAACACGAACTGAATCAAACTCATCTGACGGGAGGCCAACCATTTCTGATAGAAAGAAGACTCTTGAATGTCCCTGGAAAATGACATGCGCATGCTAGTTATTTTTTTTTACATCATTTTTTAGAAATAAATATGCTATGATGCAACATGACAGGATCAAAGTTTCACACTGGATCATGGCTGGACCATTATAGAACAACATCACTCAAGATCAAAAGAAAATCCCAAAGCTTCAAAACTATCATGGGAACGTGAGTCACCTTTGCAACACAAAGTCACCAACAGTACCTGTACCTGTAAGAAAAGTTTTCCCGCCCCTCTCACGGGTGTAGTCTAGGTCAAGGTAAGGTTAAAAGCCAAATTAAAGTATAAGAGCTCGAATGTCAGCATCATCATACGATAACACCTATCCGAACTACCTCTAAAGTCATGGGTCTCATGGTCAGGTCTACAAAGCATCCGCCTCATAGCTGCCATGGCCATTCTATTCCTAGTTCCTGTGGAATTCACTCATAGCCTGGGTATGAGGCCTTTTACCTCATGGAACAACCCACCCACCAAGAAATCCAGGATCCAAACAGTCCATCCAAATCCAGTATGCAAAAAGTAAAGCTCACATAGGATGCAATGAAAACAGATAAATATGCAAAGCGGTAAAATAAACACCCAAAAAGAAAACAAACAAGAGTTAGGATCGACTCCGGGATGGACCAGCAAAAGGTCAATCTTTCCCCAGTGAAGTCGCCAACTGAAACTACGCGTCCGGAACCTGTCATCTGGATGTTAATGAAACATCAATGAAGTCTCCACCGAACATCTTTTATCCCGCCGAAAGGGAAAGGTAAACATCGAGAAAACCTGAAAAGGGAGAAATCACGGTCTTTCGGCCGAGAGATCGGGTAAGGGAGTCTGTTACGCGTGGGGAAGGTATTAGCACCCCACACGCCTGTAGTACTCTACGGTATCCACTCTTGTTGTCTAATATAATTGGTGTGGTCAAGACCTATGTCTATGGCTTAAAGTTAAAAAGGGAATGCATGCCAGAAAGAAAAAATTGTAGGGAAAATAAAAGTTGTGCTCGGTTGGGCCCTACCCCAATGCCTACGTATCCCTTTTATAGAATCAGAGCAGTTGTAGTTCGGCTTATGTGTTTTGGTTGGTTTGTGTTTTTAATTAAGACAAACAAAGTAGTCAAGATTGCAAAACATCGAATGAAACAACAAACAAATGAGGTGATCAAACATCGACTAAATAAAAACAAAGTAACATGTCAAAGATGGAGAAACATCAAATGATAAAACGGATGACAAAACATCACACCTATCAATGATATTGAGAATCAAAGTAGGATAACAAACATGTGCGATGGCGAAAACATCGGCTTCAGGAAAATGTGCGATGGCAAAACATCGGCTAAGAGAAAATGGCAAAGATGGCAAAACATCAATAAAACAGATGACGAAACATTACACCTAACAATGATATTGAGAATAAAAGTAGGATAACAAACATGTGCGATGGCGAAACATCGGCCAAGAGAAAATGGAAAAGATGGCGAAACATCAATAAAACAGGTGACGAAACATTACACCTAACAATGATATTGAGAATCAAAGTAGGATAACAAACATGTGCGATGGCGAAACATCAGATTCAGACAAATGTGCAATGGCGAAACATCGGCTAAGAGAAAATGGCAACGATGGTGAAACATCAATTAAACAGATGACGAAACAATACACCTAACAATGATATTGAGAATCAAAGTAGGATAACAAACATGTGCGATGGCGAAACATCGGCTTCAAACAAATGTGGCTATGGTGAAACATCGGCTAACCAAGTTTAAAAAACAAAGCCAAGAGGAATACTAACAAATAGGATTAGTTTGTATCTTTTACCTTGAAGAAGGGTTTGAGTTTATTAGAGGTGATTTATGATTTGCCAAGAAAACATTTTTTGTTTTAAGATGCAAAATAAGATGCAAAATGCAAAGAAACGTAAAAACAACTAAGGGAAGATAGCCTAGAACTATCCCTAGTGTTATCATACAATGGTTGATCCTAAGGTTGAGGATAAGGGAAAATCCTACCCTGATTTACATGTTAAAGGGGGCTTTACCAAAACTATCCTATAGGGAACATGCAATGAGAGCGAAGTCGTGATCTCAATTTCTAAATTGAGTGACTCATCGATCAACAATTAAAGAAGAAAAGAAATAAACATCCTACAGGGAACATGCAATGAGAGCGAAGTCGTGATCTCAATTTCTAAATTGAGTGACTCATCGATCAACAATTAAAGAAGAAAAGCAATAAACATCCTATAGGGAACATGCAATGAGAGCGAAGTCGTGATCTCAATTTCTAAATTGAGTGACTCATCAATAAAAAAACAAACAGAACACATGCAATCAGACAAAAACCAGAGGGCCTCCTGACATATATCAGCAACAGAGGTCCCATCATGCAGTCAGAGGATTATGCAAAATGAAAATGGGAGAAAGGAAGTAGTACAATACCAAATAGATAACTATCTGTAGCAATCAAGCAAGAATAAAAGAAACCCAGAGGAACTTCAAGCAAGCTCAAAGAGAAATGTGTTCTACTTTCTCCTTCACTCCAGATGCAAACAAATGGTGCTATCTTGCTCTACTCCCTTTGCTGAAGTTGAATCCACAAGAATTTTGAAGAAAACACCAAGGAATTGAGAGAATCGAATCAAGTTGCAGAAGAAGAAAGTAAGTCTCAGATCTAGAATTCTTGCAAATGGTGTGTTCTTCTCTCTCTCTCTCGTCTCTCTCTCTCTCTCTCTCTCTCTCTCTCTCTCTCTCTCTCTCTCTCTCTCTCTCTCTCTCTCTCTCTCTCTCTCTCTCTCTCTCTCTCTCTCTCTCTCTCTCTCTCTCTCTCTCTCTCTCTCTCCTCTCTCTCTCTCTCTCTCTCTCTCTCTCTCTCTCTCTCTCTCTCTCTCTCTCTCTCTCTCTCTCTCTCTCTGCTTGCTTCCTCTTATATAGTGTTTGCTAGAGAAGGTTAGAAAGGGATTTGGTCTTCCAAGTTGTCCAAGGGCTTGATGGAAAGTTTTGGCAAAAATGAAGTGCGCACAGAATTAGCTGTTTTTCTCGTGAATTCTTTGGCTTCCTATGCATTTTGTGGGCCAAATTACTTCAGAAGGTCATGCTTAGAATTTTGCCCTTAATTCCACCTGATCAAAGAGTGTTGGAGTTTTTGCAATTTTAGGCAATTTTTGTATTTTTCATTCAAGCAAACACCAAGGTCCATGGAACACGAAATGGATGATATGATGGGCCTTAGCAAGTCACAAATAGGTCATGGTCTGGATTAGGAACAAAGAGAATGGCTGAAACTTGAGTTTTCAAGAATTGGCCATTTTGCACATTTGCTAAATTTTAATAAAATGCTCCAAAATTCCAAGACTCATAACTTGCTCATACTTTTTCATTTTGGAACAAATGAGCACAATTTGGAAAGGTATTTAAAAGATCTACAATCCTTTAGTTTTGAGTTTTTGCAAATTAAACAATTAAGGTCCTCAAAACTTTGGTGAAATTCACTAATTTAAAAAAATGACCTATAATTTTGTGACTTCAAAAGACCATAACTCTTGATTTCATTCCAATTGGACATGATACCAAAAGGAAGTGAAATATAATTCTCTTAGCTTTCCAAGCATATTTCATTTGCATATTCTTGATCAAGGGTGAATAAAATATGATTTTTTAAAATTAAGTCCTTATTTTCCAAAATTAGTAACTTTTAGGGTTTCTTCAAGAACAAGTTTCAACCCAAACTTCAATATCCTTGATCCAATGACCAAAAAGGACTTGAAATATGAAAATTGAATCCTTGAATTGGTGGTTGGCCAAAGGTTCACTTGGTCAACCTTGACTTTTACTGATTTTGAACAAAATGACCATTTTGCCCCTCTGAATCAATTGCTCCATTTCCCTTCAAAATTGATGATTAAAACTTCAAATACATGATCTTCCAAAGATATGTATAAAATGTCTTGAGCTATGCCATAATCTTTGAGCTTGAAAGATCCAGAGGTTTAGATGACAAGATTCTACTTGAGCAACTTGTCAATGCAATCAACCTTCAAAGCTTGAGGAAAACTTGATAACCAAAGTACTTTGATCCTATCACAATGTATGAATGCAATGCACTATGATGTTCATGATGAAACATAAGCCTAAATCAAGAGGGTAAATTTTTGGGTGTAACATCAAGCTAGCCACGTAATTCTCAAATTGGTCTGTTGTTGTCTCATGGGGGACATAATCCTTTTTTAGGAACTTGATTAATGTCCGAGCATGGGCATCGGAGAAAAGAAGCAATGACAATATTGAAATCTTAGAAGGGGTTTTCCCCAACTGTTCTACAATCTTTAAGTCTCTTCTTTTTATGATCTTCAAGATATCGTCCATCTCGCGAGCGGAGCGTTCTTCATCAGCTACATACTTGGAGGGTACTTCAATCACATCAGGCTCAACAACCTTCTCCTTCCCTCTTGTATCGATACTTGGCTTGGCAGCAGTAATGCGGATGGGCATCTTTGTTGTAACGCCCCGTTTTATTTAATATTATATTATATTAATATTTTCGAGTTACCGTTTGACGTTTATTTTTGCAACGAGAATATTTAAATTAACCGCTATATCTGTTAATATATTCAGCGACGTTTTATTCGGATCGGTAATTATTTTATTCGGTCTGGTATTTGTTTTGAGGGACTGGTAATTATTTTATTCGGTCCGGTATTTATTTTGGGGGACCTGTAATTATTTTTTTCGGTCCGGTTTTTATTCCGTTTGGTTCGGTAAAATATTATTCGGACTGATATTTAATTATTTGGAGTTATTTTAATTATTTGAGTTAATAATATTATTTAAATTTATTTGGTAGTATATTTCAAGAAGGGTATTCTAGTAACTTTGCCTTGCAAGTCTTGTATCAAAACCAAACCAAACACTTGTTTTATGTCAAAAACACACATAGAGACTTTGAGAGCTAGAGAAGGTCTTGGAGAGAAGAGCAAGAAGAACACCATAGCTTGGGTTTTGGGTTGGTTGAAACATCAATAATCATTCAAGCATTTAAGGTAAGGGGTTTGATTTTCCAATGTTTATAGTTAGGGTTTGATTTGGTATATTTTGGATTTGGGGAAATTTTGATGTTAGGGTTTTTGAGTTTTCTTGAGGATTTGTGATATAAATTAGAAGAGTTAATTAGGTGTTGTTGTTGTTGAATTAGTATTAGGTTAGTTAAATTGGAATTAAAAAGAAAATAGAAGTTATATTAATTCAAAGTATAATTATGCAGTATGTTAAGTAAAAGTATAATTATGCAGTATGTAAGAGAAAGAATTATGCAGGGTTTTTTTTAGTTTTTGGAAATGTATGGAAAATTGGAAATGAAATGAAAATTTAGAAAAGAAAGAAATTGAATTATATTGATTTGGAATAGAATACACTCTCAGGTTGCAAATAAGTAATTAGGCAGGTTTCATGTAAATTGGAAAATGAAGTAGCCAAAGTGCCAAATTGTCTTGTGATGCTTAAACATGGGGACGGTCTTTCCCTTTCCTTTAACAAAATGGGACATTCGTCCCTTTGGTGAGTAGTGATGGGAGGAAAATGTTGGATTTTCTCTGTTTTGGCTTTTTCTCGCAGGTTCAGGTTTTCTTTCAAATTAGTTTCTGTTTTGTTTTTCTTTTTTTAATTTAATATATTAAATAATTATATTAATTAAATACAAATATGATATAAGTTAGCCGATTTAATTTGGAATCCGGTTATGTTCCAATTTCCCGATTTCGGCAATTTTGGCGACGGAGTAAGTTGCTCCGAATTGAACGAAAATTGGCGTGCTAGCTAATTTTGACGTGTAGAACGTCGTGGTGAGATTAGTTTTTTGAGATTATGAGATTTTAATGTAGCGACCCGAAAAAAGTTATTTTAAAGTTAATTTGAAACGGGTTGCGTTTTAGTCAGTTTAAGGCGCGTATGGACAATCTGATTGTGACGTTAATGATTATACTAGATGCTGATTATTATGAATGACTTTCGGGACGATTATTGATGTTTGACTATTTTTCCGTGTTTGGAATTTAGTGAATTATTTGATAATGATGTGGTGTGATTAAACATGATGTTTGCGACGGTTTATTTATAATGAATACTTGATGATATGTGATGCGAGGATATGTTTATCTTGATGTGGATAAATATGGCGACGTGGGCTTTATGCCAATTTTGATGTGCGATGATGATGTTTTTGTTGTGTCATGTTTGTGATGTCGTGTTGTCGTGTCACATACATTGCATTGGCGAAGAGGGCTTTTATGCCAAGCGACGAGGGCTTTTATGCCAAAGCGACGGGCTTTATGCCAAATGTGCCTAATTATGGACAAAGCAACGGGTACCACATGCATAACATAGTCGTGTCTCATGGAGTCAATTATGTTTATTTTTGAGTCTTTTGGCGTTGAGTTATATTTGATGGCTTATGATGAATTGCGATGTTATATGATACTTTGCTTTGTGATGACTTTTGTGTTGAATATAAAGTGAATATGATGTAATGATTTCATGAAAATTATGCGATGAATATAACATGACGGTAAAGCAACGATATGAGTTTATGGCGATGAAGTTTATGTTTGTTTTGATATGATGATGATGATTACGTGGCGAAATTAAAGTGTTGATTTTATACACTAAATGATGAGATTAAAGTATGTGAGATTTTGATATATGTTGACATACTCTTATTAATCCTATATCATTTATGATTCCAAAACTATATATATTTTATCATGCCTTAAATTATATGTTTTGGAGTATCTCACCCTTTACTTGTTTCGCCGTTGCCTTTATATTAGTAACGTGCAGGTGATCCGCGAGGATGATGAGGATTAGCTCGAGTCTCCTTATTTTGAGTCGCTTCGCTCTGATAGTAGTAACACTCGGGTTTTGGGCGACGTGATTATTTTGATAGGATAGTCTATGTATACTATCTTATGACTTTATGTATTGATGATAACATGATGATATATACATTTTGTGAACACATCTGTTGTGTTGTGAATAGTCATATGTTTATATGATGATTTATGATATGAATCGGTATATCCGACTTTTGATTTTTGTGATGTGCATTATAATGCAAAGTGATGAAAGCACGAATATGTGATACCTTAATTTATTTTTGGATGAAATTTTGAAACTCTGATTTTATTATTAATTACGAGGGGTAGAATTAGGGTGTTACAATTAGTGGTATCAGAGCAGGTCGGTCTGTCCGGCCAAGTTGTTGAGTTTGTTATTATCTAACAATCAAGTATTGTTATGTGTTGAATCTAATCCTTGTTTTGTTGTGAGCAGAAGTTGTTATGGCTGGAAGGAACGCTGGTAGGAATGATGAGGCTCTTGCTGCTGCTATGAAGTCAATGGCTCAGGCTTTCCAAAACCCGCCGAATGCTGACGAGAACGCTGGGTCTCGTAGTTTGGAAACCTTCCAAAGAGAGAATCCTCCTACTTTCCAAGGAAAGTATGATCCTGAAGGTGTTCTGGCTTGGCTGAAGGAGATTGAAAGAATCTTCCGTGTGATGGATTGCACTCCTGTGCAAAGGATCCGTTATGGTACTCATAAATTAAGTGCTGAGGCTGGTGACTGGTGGGTTGACACCCGTCAGAGGCTTGAGATTGCTGGTGAGGAAGTGACGTGGGAAGTTTTCCGAAGAGAATTCATGAGGAAGTATTACCCGGAAGATGTTCGGGGAAAGAAGGAGATAGAGTTCCTTGAGCTGAAACAAGGGAATACGTTTATCACTGATTATGCTGCAAAGTTTACTGAACTGGCTAAGTTCTATCCTCACTATGATGGAGCCAATGTCGAGTTTTAGAAGTGCATTAAATTTGAGAATGGCTTGCGTCCTGAGATAAAGAAAGCTGTGGGATATCAGAAAATTCGTGTCTTTGCGGATTTGATTGATAGTTATAGAATCTTTAAGGAGGACAGTAATGCACACTATAAGATTATGTCGGATAAGAGAAACAAAGGTCAGCAAAGTCGTGGAAATCCATATGATACTCCAGCTAGTAAAGGGAAACAGAAAGTGTTTCAAAGGCGAAGAACTAGTGGGGGAGATGCTCTTGCTAGTATTATTTGTTACAAGTGTGGGAAACCTGGCCACAAAAGTAATGTTTTTCGAAGTGATGTTAGAGCTAAGGAGAATGAGGTGAGATGTTTCTGATGTGGAGAAGTGGGTCATATGACTCGTGATTGTAGGCATAAGGATCTAGTTTGTTTTAATTGTGGCGAGGGAGGTCACATTAGTGCTCAATGTAAGAAGCCCAAGAGAACTCAAGGAGCAGGAAAGGTGTTTGCTTTGTCGGGTGCTCTGACAAAAAACGAGGATGGTCTTGTTCGAGGTACTAGTTTCATTAATAACTTTCCTCTTATTACTATTATTGATACTGGTGCTACTCATTGTTTTATTGCTGCTGATTGTGTAAAGAGATTGGGTCTCACTTTGTCGTCTCTAGATAGACATATGGTGGTAGAAGTTCCGGCTAAGGGAATGGTTACTACTTCTTTTGTGTGTGCAAGTTGCCCTTTATCAATCTTTGATAGAGACTTTGTTGTGGATCTTGTTTGCTTACCGCTTGTCGGGTTAGACGTGGTTCTAGGTATAGAGTGGTTGAAATCTAATTATGTCCATATCAATTGCTATGACAACACTGTAAGGTTTTCTTCCTTAGTAGAAGAAGAACAAGCTATGATGGTGTCGATGAAGCAGTTGTATGAGTTCAAGAAAGATGAAGTGTTGGTTTTCTTGTTGATGGCGACTCTTTCTATGGAGAGTCAAGCTGTGATTGCAAACTTTCCGGTGGTGTGCGACTTTCCTGAAGTATTCCCTGATGAGATTCCTAGTGCACCTCCAGAAAGAGAAGTTGAATTTTCTGTGGATCTTGTCCCTGGTACCAGACCTATCTCTATGGCACCATACAGGATGTCCGCGTCCGAGTTATCAGAATTGAAGAGCCAATTAGAAGATTTGCTCGAGAAGAAGTTTGTTAGACCAAGTGTGTCACCGTGGGGAGCTCATGTGTTATTGGTGAAGAAGAAAGACGGTAGCATGAGACTTTGTATTGATTACCGTCAGTTGAATAAAGTGACTATCAAGAATAGGTATCCACTTCCTAGAATTAATTATTTGATGGACCGATTGGTTGGCGCTCGCATGTTTAGCAAGATTGATTTGAGATCGGGTTACCATCAAATAAGGGTGAAAGAAGAAGATGTTCAGAAAACTACATTCAGGACGAGGTATGGACATTACGAGTATTCGGTGATGCCTTTCGGTGTCACTAATGCACCAGGAGTATTCATGGAGTACATGAATCGTATTTTCCATCCTTACTTAGATCGTTTCGTGGTTGTTTTCATTGATGATATTCTGGTTTATTCTAAATCGGAAGAAGAGCACGCGGAACATTTGCGCATTGTGTTAGAAGTTCTGAAAGAGAAGAATATTTATGCTAAGTTGTCAAAGTGCGAGTTCTGGTTAAGTGAAGTGAGCTTTTTGGGGCATGTAATTTCTAGTGATGGCGTTATGGTGGATCCTTCTAAAGTTGATGCGGTGTTGAGATGGGAAACTCCTAAGTCTTTTACTGAGATTAGAAGTTTCTTGGGTTTGGCTGGTTACTATAGAAGGTTCATTGAAGGTTTTTCTAAGTTGGCGCTTCCTTTGAAAAGGTTGACTTGTAAAGGAGTTGCATTTGTGTGGGATGTCAAATGTGGAGAATGTTTTGTTGAATTAAAGAAGAGGTTTACAATGGCTCCAATCTTGATTCTACCTAATCCTGATGAATCGTTTGTTGTTTATTGGGATGCTTCTAAGATGGGTCTAGGTGGTGTGCTTATGCAAAATGGCAAAATGGTTGCTTATGCTTCTAGGCAAATGAAGATTCATGAGAAGAATTATCCTACGCATGATTTGGAACTGGTGGCGGTTGATTTTGTGCTTAAGATTTGGAGGCATTATCTTTATGGTTCTAGATTTGAAGTATTTAGTGACCATAAAATTTTGAAATACTTGTTCGATCAGAAAGAGCTTAATATGAGGCAAAGACGGTGGCTTGAATTGTTGAAAGATTATTATTTTGGATTGAATTACCATCCTGGTAAAGCTAATGTGGTGGCTGATGCTTTAAGTCGAAAGACTTTGCATATGTCACTTTTGATGGTGAAAGAGTTGGAAATGATTGAGTAATTCAGAGATATGAGTCTTGTGATAGAAGTGACGCCGAAGAGTGTTGTCTTGGGAATGTTAAAGATCAATAATGATTTCTTTGATAGTTTAAGAGAAGCTCAGAAGCTTGATGTGAAACTTGTTGATTGCTTGGTTGGTATTGGTAAAACTGAAAATGAAGATTTCAAGTTGGATGCTCAGGGTGTATTGAGGTTCCGAGATAGGGTCTGTATTCCCGATTATGTGGATTTCAAGAGAATGATTTTGGAAGAAAGTTATAGAGGAAATTTGAGTATTCATCCCGCAGCGACCAAAATGTATCAAGATTTAAAGAAACTATTTTGGTGGTCGGCATGAAACGAGAGGTGGCTCAGTTTGTTTATGCTTGTTTAACTTGTCAGAAGTCTAAATTGGAGCATCATAAACCTGCAGGGTTGATGCAACCGTTAGAGATTCCAGAATGGAAATGGGATAGCATTTCTATTGATTTTGTAACGGGGTTACCGAATACACCAAGAGGACACGATGCAATTTGGGTGATTGTTGATAGGCTTACGAAGTCGACTCACTTTATTTCTATTAACATCACTTATCCTGTATCGAAGCTGGCGAAAATTTATACGCATGTGATTGTGATATTACATGGTATTCCTTTGTGTATTGTTTCGGATAGAGATCCAAGGTTTACTTCTGAATTTTGGAAAAGCTTTCAAGAGGCTTTGGGTTCAAAGTTGAGGTTGAGTTCGGCTTATCATCCCCAGACTGATGGTCATACGGAAAGGAAGATTCAATCGTTGGAAGACTTGTTACGTTCATGTATTCTTGAACATGGTGGTTCATGGGATACATACCTTCCTTTGATTGAGTTTACTTATAACAACAGTTTTCATGCTCGTATTGGAATGGCACTGTTCGAGGCTTTGTATGATCGGAGGTGTAGAACTCCTTTGTGTTGGCACGAGTCGGGTGAAAGTGTGGTGCTTGGACCAGAATTGGTTAGAGAGACTACTGAGACGATGAAGATGATTAGAGAAAAGATGAGAATTTCTCAAAGTCGACAAAAGAGTTATTATGATAAAAGGAGAAAAGACTTGGAATTTCAAGATGGTGATCATGTATTTTTGCGAGTTACTCCTACAACCGGTGTTGGGGAGCATTGAATTCGAAGAAGCTAACTCCTCGCTTTATTGGTCCTTACCAAATTACTAGTAAAGTGGGAAAAGTGGCTTATAGAGTGGCGTTACCGCCAAATCTTTCGAATTTGCACGATGTGTTCCATGTGTCGCAACTTCAGAAGTATGTTCTGGATCCTTCACATGTGATTGAGATGGATGATATAAAAGTTTGAGAAAATCTTACGATAGAGACGATGCCTTTAAGGATCGAAGATCGTGAGGTAAAGTCTCTTCGTGGCAAAGAGATTTCCTTGGTCAAAGTTATTTGGATAGGAGCAGTTGGTTAAAGCGCGACGTGGGAGTTGGAGAGCAAGATGCGGGATTCTTATCCCGAGCTTTTCGAGTCAGGTAATTTCGAGGACGAAACTTTTATAAGTGGGGGAGAGTTGTAACGCCCCGTTTTATTTAATATTATATTATATTAATATTTTCGAGTTATCGTTTGACGTATATTTTTGCGACGAGAATATTTAAATTAACCGTTATATCTGTTAATATATACGGCGACATTTTATTCGGATCGATAATTATTTTATTCGGTCCGGTATTTGTTTTGAGGGACGGTAATTATTTTATTCGGTCCGGTATTTATTTTGGGGGACCGATAATTATTTTGTTCGGTCCAATTTTTATTTCGTTCGGTTCAGTAAAATATTATTCGGACCGACATTTAACTATTTGGAGTTATTTTAATTATTTGAGTTAATAATATTATTTAGTATTATTTGGTAGTATATTTCAAGAAGGGTATTCTAGTAACTTTGTCTTGCTAGTCTTGTACCAAAACCAAACCAAACACTTGTTTCATGTCAAAAACACACATAGAGACTTTGAGAGTTAGACAAGGTCTTGGAGAGAAGAGCAAGAAGAACACCATAGCTTGGGTTTTGGGTTGGTTGAAACATCAAGAATCATTCAAGCATTTAAGGTAAGGGGTTTGATTTTCCAATACTTATAGTTAGGGTTTGATTTGGTATATTTTGGATTTGGAGAAAAATTGATGTTAGAGTTTTTGAGTTTTGTTGAGGATTTGTGATAGAAATTATAAGAGTTAATTAGGTGTTGTTGTTGTTGAATTAGTATTAGGTTAGTTAAATTGGAATTAAAATTAAAATAGAAGTTATCTTAATTCAAAGTATAATTATTCAGTAAGTTAAGTAAAAGTATAATTATGCAGTATGTAAGAAAAAGAATTATGCAGATTTTTTTTTAGTTTTTGGAAATGTATGGAAAATTGGAAATGAAATGAAAATTTAGAAAAGAAAGAAATTGAATTATATTTATTTGGAATAGAATACACTGTCAGGTTGCAAATAAGTAATTAGGCAGGTTTCATGTAAATTGGAAAATGAAGTAGCCAAAGTACCAAATTTCCTTGTGATGCTTAAACATGGGGACGGTCTTCCCCATTCCTTTAACAAAATGGAACATTCGTCCCTTTGGTGAGTAGTGATGGGAGGAAAATGTTGGATTTTCTCTGTTTTGACTTTTTCTAGCAGGTTCAGGTTTTCTTTCAAATTAGTTTATGTTTTGTTTTTCTTTTCTTAATTTAATATATTAAATAATTATATTAACTAAATACAAATATGATATAAGTTATCCAATTTAATTTGGAACATGATTATGTTCCGATTTCCCGATTTCGGTAATTTCAGCGACGGAGCAAGTTGCTCGGAATTGAACGAAAATTGACGTGCTGGATAATTTTAACGTGTAGAATGTCGTGGTGAGGTTAGTTTTTCGAGATTACGAGTTTTGAATGTAGCGACCCGAAATAAGTCAATTTACGGTTAATTTGAATCGGGTTGTGTTTTACTCGGTTTAAGTCGCGTATGGACAATATGATTGCGACGTTAATGATTATAATTGATGTCGATTATTATGAATGACTTTCGTGATGATTATTGATGTTTGACTATTATTCTGTGTTTGGAATTTAGTGAATTATTTGATAATGATGTAGTGTGATTAAACATGATGTTTGCGACGGTTTATTTATAATGAATACTTGATGATATCTGATGCCATGATATGTTTATCTTGATGTGGATAAATATGGCGACATGGGCTTTATGCCAATTTTGATGTGTGATGATGATGTTTTTGTAGTGTCGTGTTTGTGATGTCGTGTTGTCGTGTCACATACATTGCATTGGCGATGAGGGCTTTTATGCCAAGCGAAAAGGGCTTTTATGCCAAAGCGACGATGGGATTTATGCCAAATGTCCCTAATTATGGACAAAGCGACGGGTACCACATGCATAACATAGTCGTGTCTCATGGAGTCGGTTATGTTTATTTTTGAGTCTTTTGGCGTTGAGTTTTATTTGATGGCTTATGATGAATTGCGATGTTATATGATACTTTGCTTTATGATGACTTTTGTGTTGAATATAAAGTGAATATGATGTGATGATTTCATGAAAATTATGCGATGAATATAACATGGCGGTAAAACGACGATATAAGTTTATGGAAATGAAGTTTATGTTTGTTTTGATATGATGATGATGATTACGTGACGAAATTAAAGTGTTGATTTTATACACTAAATGATGAGTTTAAAGTATGTGAGATTTTGATATATGTTGACATACTCTTATTAATTCTATATCATTTATGATTCCAAAACTATATATATATATATATATATATATATATATATATATATATATATATATATATATATATTTTTTATCATGCCTTAAATTATATATTTTGGAGTATCTCACCCTTTACTTGTTTCGCCGTTGCCTTTATATTAGTAACATGCAGGTGATCCGCGAGGATGACGAGGATTAGCTCGAGTCTCCTTATTTTGAGTCGCTCTGCTCTGATAGTAGTAACACTCGGGTTTTGGGCGACGTGATTATTTTGATAGGATAGTTTATGTATACTATCTTATGACTTTATGTATTGATGATAACATGATGATATGTACATTTTGTGAACACATTCGCTGTGCTGTGAATAGTCATATGTTTATATGATGATTTATGATATGAATCGGTATATCCGACTTTTGATTTTTGTGATGTGCATTATAATGCAAAGTGATGAAAGCACGAATATGTGATACCTTAATTTATGTTTGGATGAAATTTTGAAACTCTGATTTTATTATTAATTACGAGGGGTAGAATTAGGGTGTTACATTTGTAACCACTGGTGGTGAGATATTGGGTGCAAATATTCTCCCAGTTCTAGTTACTTTGCTTGAACCATCTATGTTACTGACATTGTCGTCTTTTTCTTCTTCTATCCAGGCATCTTGTTTAATCACATGATAGAACACCTCAGTGTCGTAATTCCATGGTACTGCCTTA
Organism: Vicia faba; assembly: GCA_948472305.1. NCBI lineage: Eukaryota > Viridiplantae > Streptophyta > Magnoliopsida > Fabales > Fabaceae > Vicia > Vicia faba. The sequence goes on along the minus strand of OX451739.1, from coordinate 116,800,082 downwards.
TTTGAAAAATAGGGAATCGGTCCGGGATTGGTAATTATTAAGGGAGCAACAGTGGGTTCGTTTGAAATCCTAATAGGACCTTTAGAGGTGATCCTAAGAGGCTTGTTTGAGATGGTAATAATGGAGAGGTCTTCACATTTGTTAGTCAAACTTTTGGCAAGTGGAGTCTTTTCAAATAGAATTTTATGGCTATCCATCAAGCGTTGTATGCCTTTCTTCAGCCCTTCACATCTATTGAGTTGTCTTGTACAACACACATAGTCTTTTACACAGCCAGGGAAGGTCCCAGCTTTCAACAAATTGTTCTTGATTACATTCAGTGGAGTAGTCAATTCTTCAACAAAGGCAACAAAAATTGTATCTTCAACAACATTAACACTCTTGTCATGTTTCGGAATTGATGCAATGATTACATTTGGCTTTGGAGGAGGATCAAACTCAATAGTCTTGTTATCAATTAAATCCTGGATGTTGTTCTTCAAGGCCTAGCACTGGTCAGTCTCGTGCCCGGGGCTACATGAATGGTAAGCACACTTAGCATTAAGATTATACTTTGGTGACGAGGTGTAAGGGTTGGCGGGAGGATCACGCAATGTCACTAAATTAGCCTTGAGCAAATGTTGAAGGGCTTGAGACAGTGACATGCCTAACCTCGTAAATTTTTTTCTTGGAGTTTCAAAATGTTGATGATTTACAGATGGTCTTGGAGTAAGAGCTGGATTGGAGATTCATACAGCATTTACAGACGGATGATCATTCTTCTTGGTATGGGATCTTTCCCCGTACAAAGCATTGACTTTCTCCTTTGCATCAAAAGGTTTCTTTATAGGATTTGGAGTGGAGGTATATGCCATAGAGATCTTCCCACTTTTGATGCTACTTTCAACTCTTTCGCCAGTTAAGATCAATTCCGTGAAACCAGAAGAAGAGCATCCAACCAACAGATTAAATAAAGGACCAGATAAAGTTCCCATGAACATGTCGATGTGCTCCCTATCAGTCAAGGGAGGTTGGACCCTACTACCAAGGTCTCTCCACTTTTGTGCATATTCTATAAATCCTTCATTCTTCCCCGTGATCATATCTTGCAACTAAACCCTCGTTGGCGCCAAGTCGGTGTTGTACTGATACTGATGGTAGAAGGAAGTAGCTAAGTCCTCCCAAGTATCGATACAAGAACCATCTAACTGATAAAACCATTCAAGTTGTGTTCCAGTCAAGCTCTCTTAGAAAAAGTGAACCCAGAGCTTTTTATCAGCAGTGTGCGGTTGTATCTTGCGCACATAAGATTTCAAATAGAGTTTTGGACAAGAAACCCCATCGTACTTCGCAAAGATTGGTATTTTAATTTATGGGGAATGACTACCCCAGAGATCAAACCCAAATCATCAAAATCTAAACCGGAGACGGCTTGGATTTCAACACCTTTCAACTTGTCTTCTAACTGCTTGTATTTGATATCAGCGGGTGGATACTGCTCGTTGAAATAATCATCATCAGATTCTTGATCATTTGCACATTCATCTTTAGTACTCTTGACCTCACCGACCTGGTTCTCGTCCTCTTTAGATGAGTCTCCTCCTAATGGGATTTGACGGATTGTCTCCTTGAACCTTCTACCCATGTTGAGTAGAGCTTTCTTCTTTGGCTTCTTCTTAACGGCCAACAAAGCCATCATATCTTGCCGCCCCTTGGCTAGGGCTAGTAGAGCTTCCTGAAATTGAGAATTCTGGGCTTAGAGATCTGTCATATTTTTCTCTAGATCCATCTTGCTGAAATAAACAACAGAAAGATAAGGAAACCTGTTATGCAAATAACCTGTCATGTTTTGATGCATGGGATATGTACATGCAAATGATTTCAAGGATTAATAAAATTTAAATTTATATAGACAAAAGAATGAACAAACGTTAATTCTCATTAGACAAAACAAGAAGGATTACATCATGCCTCTTGGGCTTACAAAATAACTTTCTAAGATAAAAGACTGAACGTATCCTCTTCGGTGCGAGATAAGCGTTCACACTTTGCTCTTTTTGTAGCTGCTTCATAAGCTCCAAGACCCTCTTTTCACTAGCATATAATTGAGCCTCGAAAGTATCTTGTTCTTCCTTCAGCTGGATCAAACCCTTTTGTAAGTCTTCGAGAGAGGTAGGCATGTCGGGATGGAGGATGGTGTAGGGAACATCTCCTTCGACCAAAGGCTCCACGATGACTGGTAAGATGGAGGGATAAGGCATCACAAGTTTCTGAGCACGAGCTCGTACCCATTTAAGGTAAGGCTCGAGGAAAATTGAATTCTTCTATCCTAGTGTCTTGCTATCCACCTTGTTCAAAATCCTCCAAGCTCGGATAAATCTCTGGCGGTGACCTTGATTGTCATTCTCGTAGTCGAATACCAATCCTTGGATAAGCATCTCATGTGGACCATCCCTTCGGGCGTAACCAAAATGTCTTAAGGCTAAGCATGGGTTGTAAGTGATACCTCCTCTAATGCCAAGAAAAGGGACATTAGGGAACTCTCCACAATTGTCGAAGATAGTAACATTCTCTAAAGAGCGGGAACACCAATGAATATCTGAATGTATGAGCGTCATCAACCTATGGGACCATCTTGAACCTTGCTCGTTCTTCAATACAGATTGGGGAAGATGTGAAATAAACCATCTTGCCAAGAGAGGAGTGTAACATATGAGGATACATCTCTTCCTCATAGTACTAGTGTGAAAGGAATGTAGGATGTCCCCTAGCAAAGTAGGCACCGGGTTACGAGACATGAAGATTTTAACGGTGTTCATATCTATGAGTTGGTCAGGATTTAGAAACAAAACCATCCCACGGATGAGGAGAACCACAATTTCCTCAAAGGCTTGCAAATTCAAAGAGTTCCAACAGTTTTAGACTTTCTCAAACAAGAACTTTGCTAGGAAACCTTTGACATCACTCCTTGTTTCCCAATTAGTTGCGATATCAGATGGTTGCAAGTGTAGAGCTTGAGCAATCTCTTTTGGCTTTGGATCTCTTTTCGTACCGTTGAAAGGTAGTTGATTGAGAATTGGAATCCTCAAGAGTTGGGAGAATTCTTCCAAAATTGGCACGAGTTGATAATTGGAAAATGTGAAGCAATGGTGTAGAGGATCAAAGAACTAGAAGAGCACCTTCATCATGTCTTCATCAGTGTTGGAGGTGACCAAGTTTAGTAGGCGACCATGTCTTTCGGTAAATGGAGAATTTTCAGGAATCCTTGATGCTAGCTCTTTAAGTTGAGGAGGGATCCTTACGAGATTGACTTGAATGGTTTTCCTGCAAATAGAATCCATGTCCTACAAAACAAAACAAAGATAAATCCCAAAAATCCTTGAAATGGTTAGTGAGTATGAGTATGATGTTATGATGTTTATGATGTTATGTGCAAGTAAATATATACAAACAAATAAAACAAGTCCTTAGGCTTAGGATTGCATGGAGTCTCATAGGTAAGTACCCTCTTGAAGTTAGTTGGCTCAAACCTGTCCTAGTAATAGTAATCGGGTTCTAAGGAGCTCAATGTCATTGATTTTTTTTTCTCGGACATTGTTTCAGTGCAAGACTCTTTAATGGCGACCGAAATATCCCAAAAAACCAAACCTCAATGAGTGCAGTATCGAGTATCTACCAACTTTGGACTGCACCAAAGCTGGTCATCTCACTACGTCCTAATGGCCAAGTTGGTCAAGTAAAGGTTCTAAAAGTTCATTAGTTCTTCATGATATCACTCAGCGGCCCCATATTCTCCTTGACTACTAAAGGGCTACCGGTACCCACAAATATGTCGCACTAATGTAGCTATTGCTTAGACCATATCGATATACCCTGCACAGTTTCCACAACGTATTGCTACTTACCTATAAGGTATCCCAAATCCGGGTAGAGGATTCAAATCCAAACAAAGAACCATAATGTAAAGCATACACGTCAAACAAAGAAAGCAAGTAAATATGATCTAGCCCTAAGGTAACCCAACTTTTAAGTGACTTTCCCCAACAGAGTCGCCAGTTCTATGATACGGTGGGAGAACTGACTTGGTTGTTTTGCGTTTTATCGCAAATGTCGCGGTTAGTAAGAGTCGCCACCGACTTTTCTTTTATCCAAAAGGAAAGGTGAAAAAGCACAAGAAAGACCTTTGAGATTGTTTCTTGAGTTCGGGGGATAGATTATGAAAAGGGAATGTATTAACACCCTTTTCATTAATGGTTTTCCATGGGCTTTTAGTTTCTTGATAGATCACTTGCTTTTGTTTGAAATTGTGCTTTGTGTGGTTTTGGAAAGTATTTTGAAAAGGCGCCATTGTTTAGGAAAACTTTGTAATGATTCTCGTTCGTAAGAATTTATACAAAGTGATGATCTTTTGAAAATGTTTTCAAGTTTGAAAGATGTTTTTGAAAGTATTGGTGTTTGTTTTGAAAATAGCAAGGATGTTTTTTGGTTTAAAAGTGAGCAAGTAACTAGGAACAATCTACCTACTCAAAAAATTCTTTCATGTTTATTTCCTCTTTCCTTTGATATTGTCATCTTACCATTGATTTGGTAAGTAACCCTATCTTTGGGTGTAAACGGGACGGGCGTGGGTCATCATATAACCATGATTAGCAATGTTGCAAGGTATCTTAGCATCTTTCTTTAGGGACTAAGATCATTTCGAAAAGGCAACATAGATAACGTCATCGAGGGACTATGATCTTGTATTTTTGCTTGTTTTATCTAAGATACCTCACATGCATAACATGGCCATTTTTTGTAAGGCAACCAAGTGGATTTTACCCTAAGGGTGCTAGTGTGCAAGTTTATTGATTTTCATGCTTTGTTTAGTCTTTGATTAGGGTTTGCTATTTATTGATTTTATCTTCTCACACAAACCCTAATTACTAGCATTTATATAAAGCGATAAATTGCGAAAAGTAAAAGTACTATGCTATTACATTATTAGGGGAGGGGGTGTACAAATTTATAATTGGGGATTGCAAGAAATTTAAACCTAATTATCTATTACAACCATATTGAATATTGTGCAAAATTGAAAATAAAATGCAATAATATAAATGGAAAAGGAAATGGTTTTTGTTGTTTTTATGAAAGGATTTTGTCTTGACCTAATTAAAAAATGATTAATTAAAATTAAATAAAATTAAACTTAAACTAATTAAGAGAAGAAATTAATTTGAAAAGGATTTATAGGTTTTTTTTTTATGAAAAAGGTTTTAAATTAATAAAAAATGAAGATTAATTAATTAAAATAAATCTAAGTTCTAATTAATTTTAACTAAGAAAATAAAATAATATACTAATTTATCCTAAGTTTTTAGAAAATAATTATTTAAGAAAAAAAAATTATTTATTTTAAGAAAATGTTTTTTTATCTTTTTGTTTTATGGAGAAAATATATATAAGTATGATTAATAAATAAAAATATTTTTTGGATTTTTTATGATTTTATGAAAATAATAATAATGATAATAATAATAATAATAATAATAATAATAATAATAATAATAATAATAATAATAATAATAATAATAATAATAATAATGAAGAAAATTAAATAAAAATAAAAATATAAAGAAAAAAAAGTCAGGGGGGTTAATCAGTAAGGCAAGAGGTATGGTGAGAAAAATGCTCAGGCCCATATGAAAAGCCCAAGCGCTGCCAAAAAAACACAAAAAAAGTCAAGAAATTATGAAAAATAGTAAAAGGTCATGCTGGGGCTTGAACCCAAGACCTAAGGGTGAACAGTCGCGCGCTTTAACCACTGTGGTGGTGATACATCCGTTAACTTATGTGAAAGGATAAATATGTAACACAAAACGCACCCTGATTACACTTCATCTTCAACCTCCAGCCAAAGAACTTGTATCTTCTTCATCTCACAACAAAAATTAAAAGTTCAAACATGAAAGTTGTGGCATTTCTTCTCACGAATCCAACCATGTAAATAACTTAAGCTAACAATCAAAGATGAAAGATAATTTTTCTAGCCCTAATTCAAAACCTAAAAAATTCAGAAAACTTCAACTCTAAAATTCTCTAAGCTCGGGCCATATAAATGCAAACTATGGATATGTACAGCTTCGTGACAATGTTATCTACATTTTATCTTCAAAATCAAAGCTTAACAATGCCTAAATATGAAGATATAAGTTCAAGAAAAATACCTCAAAACTAGAAATCGTGAAATGGATTTGAGCTTATTTCAGGCAGTGGTGATGATCAGGTTAGCTTCCTTGGACCTCTAGAAAGCTAATGCAATGGCTGGCTTGAGATGAGGGTGGCTGGAATGGTCTGGAGAACTCAAGATGCAGACCTCTGTTTTTGGTTATGGAGGATGGTATAAATGGTGTTACAGTTTGCAAACATGTATTAGAATGGTTTGTGTATGATTCTAGGAAGCTTTTGGAAGTGTTAAGCCAAGAAACGTACGAGTGGTTTTGAAGATTGAAGTTCAAAGTCAGAAATGACACAAAAATGGAGGTTTTGTGCAATCTGAGTTTTCAGGGAGTTTGGGAGCTTGTTCAATCGTGTGTTAGCTTGCAAATAACTTGTATAGTTATATGAAAGAGGTTAGAGGGTTTGAAGTTGACAGAACTGTGAGATATAGAGTTATGGCTATGTTACTTGATTTTGAAGAAAAGTGGGAAAACAAGTTTCAATGTGTAGTACAAGCATGAACTGGGTTTATGGGAGGCTCTAGACAGGTTGCTTTTGCCTTTGACATAGCTTGTGATTGGAAGGAACAAGTTAGGAGCTCTATGCATTGACTTTGTGATTAAAGTCACTTTTCCAAAATGGAAGTGTGAACTTTGTTCCATTAATGGAATAATCACTTGGACAAAGACTCAAACACTTGGATCATAGCTCAAATAGTTGTGTAATCTTCTGATTATGGATATATTTAGAGGTTTATAGGCCTGCAAAGGAAGATTGTGCAACATAGGTTTGAAATTGAATTCTTGTTCATCACAAAATGACTTGTAATTCAAGTTTGAAAACCCTAACTTCCTCTCTTCGATTCTCCCTGCTCAAGAATGATCTCAAGGAGTTCTTTGACATTTTGGAAAGCTTGAAATGTGCTCTACAACCACTCTTAGAATCACTTTTGAAAATTTCCCTTGGAACTATATGAAAAAGTGCGATGAAGTTAGGTCAAAATCCTGACCAAAACTAGGGCAAAATTTCACTAAGTGTCCAATTTCAAGACCATGACTTTATGGATTAATAACTTGAGATCCAAGAATTTTTAGAAGAAGTTGTGTAAAGAAACGTTGTAGATATCATGGAGATCTACAACTTTCATGTTGAAAGTTTCTTTTGAATCCTCTTGCATCATAGTGAAAATTTGGCTCAAAGTAAGAAAACTTGGACTTTTCAAAATGAAATCTTTACTTTTTGATTTCTTGATGAATAAGTTTCATATTTTGACACGTTTTGATAAATTGTGATATTTGACATTGGATTTTGACCAAAAAGTCAAAGTTTGACTTTTCAGTGTACAGTTGACTTTTGATCAGCTGACTGAAAATTCACTATCAATCCAATTGATCTTGAGCAATATTTTGGGTCATGCCATTAGTTCAAAATGATGCAATTGAACTCTTGAAATCATGCTTCAAACCAATTGACCATTTGCTAGGTCAAAAATCAGAAATTGCCCTTTCTCGATCAAAACCCTAATTTTGACCATTTTTCTCTTTTGATGATTTGATCCAATTTCTTGAGGAATTATGGTATAAACTTGATCAAATGATACATATGAGTTTATAATATTGATGTGTATTAAAAATTATGAAGTTTAACTTTAAATTGGCCATAGTTGACTTTTTCTCCAATACAGCTAATTTTTAGGTCAACTGCTCAATTGACTGAGTAAAAGTGTGATCCAAGGCTTGAAACTTGACATGAGTAATCTTGGGTGTCCATAATGATCCATGAAAGCCATATGAAGAATTTAAATTCCAATTATCCTTGTGCAATCTCAAACCCTAATTTTGGTCATCAGTGCTTAAGAAGGTGTCTTGAGCTGATCAACCCTAGTGCAGTCTTGAACCAAGAGAGATTTTTGTGAGAAAATATTTGATAAATGAGAGGAAAAATTTTGGGGTACAACAATTACTAAATTTATATTACATACTTTTTTTGTGAATTATAATAGAGACAATAATATAAATTAATCACAAAGACCAATATACATTTCATTTGAAAAGAAAATATATGTGTGTAAATTGAGAGTGATATCTGTAATTTAGGTTTGCAAACTTATATATCTATAAAGTGGTTTATTTATTTTATTTTGATTCTCATTTTTTTATTGCCCTTATCTTTTACTTGGATATTTTACTTTAATTTGTTAAATATTTATATTTATTTTTAGTGATAAATAAAATTATAAGTTTTTTTTTTTATAATTATTATCAAATAAAACTTTCAGGAAAACAAAAAATATTTTATTGTATTTGAATTGTTACCTCTGTTTTATATTTGAAATTTGAGAGAATATTTTTAACTTAAGGGAATATAAATAGTTGGATTATATTTTTAATTTAAGGGAATATACATAGTTAGATTAATGATTGGTTTGTTATGTCAATTTATTCAAAATGATATTTTATTCAGTCTTTGCGAGAGTTTGACCCCGTGACCTACAATTTGTAGAAGTATATGATGAAAATGAGTTGTAGGATATGCGACATTAGACTATAGGATGATGTGTCACATTGGACTATTTGATGCATTGAATTTTATATATTACTAGATAAAGACCCGCGCGATGCGCGATTGTAAATTAGTTTGTTCATTTTTTTATTGAATTTTAAATATATTAAGAGTTGGTTTTGACAAAATATGATTATTAAATTTATATTACAAACTTGTTTTTTTGCGAATTAAAGTAGAGACAATAAAATAAATTAATCACATAGACAAATATACATTTCATTTGAAAAAAAAATACATGTGTATAAATTGAGAGTGATATCCTTAATTTAGGTTTGCAAACTTACATATCTATAAAGTTAATTTTTTGTTTTGTTTTGATTCTCATATTTTTTTGCACTTATCTTTTTTTATATCTTTTACTTTAATTTTGTTAAATATATGTATTTTTTTTAGTTTTAAATAAAAGTAAAAGTTTATTTATAATTCTTATCAAATAAAAATTTCAATAACTTCATAAAATTTATGTCTATTTTTTCAAAATTTATAAGATTATTGTATACTATATTATTTATTAAGATCAACTTAAAGTGAATTATATTTGAAAATTGTGTAAGAACTACTTTAAGATTAAAAATATTTATTTCAAGTATTATTTTATTGCTATAATTTCAGGAAAATAAAAAATATTTTGTTGTGTTTGGATTTTGACATCACTTTTATTTTTGAGTTTCGAGAGAATATTCTTTATATAAGAGAATATACATAGTTGGAGTAAAGATTGACTTGTTAGACCATTTTGTAAAAAGATAAAAATATTTTATTGTGTTTGAATTCTCTTATCTCTTTTGTGTGGTATTTTGTTATTTGTTATTAGTTTATTAATTAATATTATATAAAAAAAATATAATAGTAAAGTATATAGAAATCGTAAAACATTGTTGTATACTATATATTATATTTTAAATATGCTTAAAGTGACTTATACTTGAAAATTATGTAAGAACTACTTTAAGATAAAATATATTTATTTCAAGTATTACTTTTATCTATAATTTCATTAAAAAAAATATTTTATTGTATTTGAATTTTCACATCTCTTTTATATTTGAAATAAACTTTTTACAGTTTTATTTAGAAATTTTACTTTAATTTGTTCAATATATGTATTTATTTTTAGTGTTATTTAAATAAAAATAAAATATTATTTACAATTATTATCAAAATGAAACTTTCAATAATTTTATAAAATATATGTCTATTTTGTCGAACTTTATAATATTAGTGTATATTTTATTATTTTTTAAGATCAACTTAAAGTGACTTATATTTGAAAATTATGTATGAACTATTTTTAAATTAAAAATATTTATTTCAACTATATTATTTTTATTGCTATAATTTCAGGAAAACAAAAAATATATTATTGTGTTTGGATTTTGATATTTATTTTTGAAATTTGAGAAAAATATTCTTAAAATAAAGGAATATACATGGTTGGAGTAATGATTGGCTTGTTAGACTATTTTGGCTAAAATAAGATAAAAACATTTTATTGTGTTTGAATTTTCTTATCTCTTTTGTGTAGTATTTTGTTATTTGTCATTAGTTTATTATTTGAGATTATATAAAAACTATGGTATTAAAATATATAGACACCGTAAAAAAAATTTAAATACTATATTATATTTTAAATAAATTTATATTTGAAATATTATGTAAGAACTACTGTAAGATTAAAAATATTTATTTCAAGTGTTACTTTTATTGCTATAATTTTAATAAAACAAAAAATACTTTATTGTATTTGAATTTTCACATCTCTTTTATATTTAAAGTATGAGATAATATTTTTAATTTAAAAAAATATACATATTTGGAAATATGAGAGAATATTTTTAATTTAAGAGAAATACATGGTCTTTGAGGATTTGAACATGTGACCTTCAATTTGTAGAAGTATATGATGAAAATAAGTATTGGGATGTGCCATATAGGATAATAGCATGATGTGGCAAATTTAGAATTATACTTAATGATATGTTAGAGATATAATTGATGATGTATTGTTATAATATTTAATGAATTGTGTGATCGATGGAAATAGAACTGACTGTTTTGGAATGCTGGTTCGCGAAATGTCGCGGTAAGTAAGAGTCGCCACCGTCTTTTATTTTCTCCAACAAGGAAAGGACAAAAGCACAGCAAAATTCCTTTTCGAGATGTTTCTCGGTTCGGGGGGTAGATTATAGAAAGGGAAGGTGTTAGCATCCTTTCTATCTGTGGTTATCCACGGGCTCTTAGGTACTTGCTCAGTATGTTTTCAAAGAGTTTTGCTTTTCTTGTGTTTGCGGGTTTTGAAAAGAGTTTTGTTTGAAAACTTCGTTTTGACTCTTGTATCTGTCCTCAAGAGTGTATGAAGTATTTGTTTGAAAATTTTTGTCAGAAAAGTGTAGGTGCGAAAAGTATTTTTGTTTTGAAAGAGCAAGTACCCAGGAGAAATCTACCTACTCAAAAGAAATTAAGCTGTGTAAATGTCCTTTAGACAGTACTATCCCACTATTGAGAAGTAGGTAGCACCGTCATTGGAGTTATTCGGGTCAATTCGATTATAAGGACATGTGTGGTCACCAAAGCAATAGTAGGACGCCTTAGCGGTAACCCTAATGTCCTAGATCCTTTTTATCTGAGGCAACCGTTTCGAGGCAACTTGGATCTTTAGACAGGAGGGCGACCTCTAAAACACCCTATACTCAATGACCACGTCGAGGCAACCAAGTGAGGCGTACCCTAGGAGTGGCATGTGCGAGTGTGTCAGGATTCAGTTAAGTTATCTTTGCACATGTTATTGTGAGCTACGTTTTGATTTTAATTTCAGAGAAGTCTTGTCATGCATAGCCTAGTTAACATACATCTAACAGTTAATAATTATGCGGAAAGTAAATCTACGCTATTACAAGGCGTCGGGTATTTACATCGCCAAAAATAACCCTTGAAAAGTAAATTGCAGGAAAATAAATGAAAGCGATAAAAGTCCTAATTAACGCTATTACATCCTCGGAGCAATTACATAAATATGATCAAAAAATAATATGCGCGAAAAGAAATTAAATCGGAGAAGTCCTTAGGATTTTGACCCTTTTTTGAGAAAGAAAGAGTTTTTGTCCTTTAATTAAATTAAATTAAACCTAATTAATTAATTAATAAAAAGAAGTATTTTTCGGTTTTTTATGTTTTAAGGAAAACAAAAATAAAAAGGATTAAAATTGTCAAAAGAAAACCCTAATTCTATGGTCATTTTATTTATCGTGAAAAAAAAAGTCAAAGTTAACCTAATTAACTAAATTAATTACATTAGAATTTATTTACAAAAATATCTAATTAAAGGTGAAATTAATTTAAATAATAATACTATTATATTTTAGTTTTCTGAATTTATTATGAAAATAATTAATTTGTGAGTTATAATAATAATAATTAGTAAAAGAATTAAATAAATAAATAGAAAATATAAAGAGAAAAAAAGAAAAAGAACCCAGGGGGGTGTTGGCCCATTTAGGAGGTTAGTTTGTAAATTCCAAGCCCATTTGCACACAAGCCTGTTTGACTTCTGAGATCGTCCACATGTGCATTGACTGGGAGTATCATGGTCCTTCATCTTTGACCTTCAGATTTGCTTTGCAAGCCACTTGGCGTGTGGACAATTGAGATGCATGGTAGATCACAAGGCATAAGGCATACTGGATAAGCTACAAGAAAATAGCAATAATAATTTTGGGGGACCTGGGATTCGAACCCAGGTCCCAATGATTCCAAGCCAACGCATCATCCACTACACCATGTGCACGCTTTTGTTATTATAATAATAAGCAAATATAATATATAAAAAATCAATTCATATGTTGTAACCAAAAAACGCGCGCACTTATTTTCAAACTGACCAATGATGTATCAACAACTAGTCATCTTCTTCCTTTGTACCTGTAAAAACAAATCATATAGCGGGGGTTTTTAACCCCCACAAACTACAGTGACCAAAAATAGCGAATAGAGCTATGGTAAATATAAATATTTCGCGATGGTCCCTGTGTGTTCGTCTGGTCTTGACGATTCCAACCATATGCCTTATGAACCCTAATTGTTCCTGGATTGTAAAGCCCTAATTTGAAAGCTTATGAAGCCTAAAATTCGTCAATAGCATTCTGTGATTTATGGCGTTATAATTCAATTGAGCTATACCATTAGCTTTGTACAGTCCCTAGCAACACAAATCAAACACAAAATCATGTTAATGATGCATGAACTAAGCTGTACGATTCTCAAAATAAAACGCAAACCGTGACTCTGTTCTTGATGATTCTTTGAGCTTCAATGCTTGGTTTTGATTGCAAAACGTCCCTGAGAACTCCTGCAATAGATTAGAATCAACAAAAGTCTTTAAATCGCCCTGGAATATAGAAATTAGTTTTGCAATTTTCTTTAATTTTTTCAATAAGGTTATGGCTTTTTCTGCAGCTCTCTCACATGTCTGGCATTAGGGTTAGCTTGCATACTTATAGAGGAATGGAATTAGGTCAGAATCTTGCACAAAAATCCATTGGAATGATGATTGAATATTTGATTGAAAATCAAATCTTTTTGCATTTTCATGATTGGAAAAAGTTTCCAATTTGGGAGATATTGCATCTTTGACTTGGTGCACGAAATTGCCAGCCTTTTTAGGTCATCTTTTCTTCACAAAAAGATTGAAAACCAAATCTTGTATTTTCCTACAATTTAAATTAATTAAATGAATTAATATTGATTAAAAATCCAATTAATCAATAAAAATAAGAAAATAAATCCAACTAATCTTGATGGGTCGTGCATAGGCCATGGATGAAGTTTCAAGAAGAGATTTGAGGCCCATTAGCAAAAACAAGGTGTTTTGAGCAAAGTTGACTTTTGCAAATTCACAAAAATTTCCCAACATCTCCAATGCATATCTTGCTCAATTTTGATCATATGAACATGTTCTTTGACATTTTGGAAAGGTCTTGAAGTCCTCTAACCAATGCCTTTGGTCCCATGTCATTTGGATTTACCAATCTCAAGTTATGGTCTTTGACTTAAAGTGCATTTTTGTTGACTTTTGAATTTGACCTATAATGTAGAAATTGATAACTTCTTGTGAGAGCATTTCTTGGACTTGGAATGTGAAGATGGATTGTAGGAAATCACACCCCCTTCAAAATGAGCATTGGATGGAATTTTTATGATGAACCATGAAAAAGTTATGCCCTGGTCAAGATACAGTTGACTTTTCTACTGCCCAAAAATAGTAACTTTTTGCATCTTGATGATTTTTGAGCCATTCTTGTGGAATCATGACCAAGATTTGATCAAATGATGATTGTGGACTCAAAATGAGATGTTCACCAAAAATTCTGACTTTTGACTGCAAAATGACCATTTTGCCCTTGTAGTTGGTTGTAGGTCAAATGAGGCTTTTGACTGTGCAAATTGGCACTGTGAGTTTTGAAACTTGGCATGTAGATGCTTGAGAATGTATATGGGCCTATGAGACTTGATTGAGCCATTGAAAACCTCCAATTCCTTGAAAGAACCAAAACCCTAATTTCAGCTGGCTTATGAGGTGTTTGGACTGTGCAATCCTTGAGCAACCTTGAACAAATTGAAGATCATTCTTGACAAATCTTGAGGAAGTATGGGAGGGAAAATTTTGGGGTACAACAGTTTCCCCTGTTCAATTTTCTTAAACCTGAGGATATAGATTGGCGTTCGAGCCTTTCGTGATCCGAAGGTGGAAGATAATTGAACACTAGAGTGCCCATAAATTTGCACTCACATGGTGTAATATCAACAATGTGATGTCGGGAATGGGCTTACAGATGCCATTTGGAGAGATGATGGATAGGAGGATGGGCTTATAGATGCCATCTGGAGATGTGACAGAATCTTGTCGGGGATGGGCTTATAGATGTCATCTGGAAATGTAATGGATAGTTGTGGAGATGGGCTTTAAGATGCCATCCAAGAGTGATTGTTGAATTGTTCGAGTTGGTCGAGTAGATAATTGTCCTGTCTGGTTTCAGATATTAATTCAGTCTCTTCAATGTAGATAACTTTCCTGTCTGGTTTCAGGTATTAATCTTCAATCTCTTCAATGTAGATAACTTTCCTGGCTAGTTACAGGTATCGAATCTACAATCAATCGTCCACAGATACTTCCTGGCTAGTTACAGGTATTGATCTTCAATCTCTTCCTGTAGATAACTTTCCTGGCTGGTTTCGGGTATAGATCTACAATCACTCGTCCACAGATACTTCCTGGCTTGCTACAAGTGTTGATCTAGAACTGCAAAAAAGGGGGGTCGGGATAGTTTTCCTGGCTGGTTTCAGGTATTAACCTCTGACCTGAGAAAGAAAGATGACTTCCTGGCTTGCTACAGGTATTGATCTTTAATCTCTTCATGTAGATAACTTTCTTGGCTAGTTACAGGTATAGATCTACAATCGATCGTCCACAGATACTTCCTGGCTAGATATAGGTATTAATCTGGAACTTAAAAAAAGGTCGGTCGAGATAGCTTTCCTGGTTGGTTTCAGGTATAGATCTCTGACCTGAGAAAGAAAGATGACTTCCTGGCTTGCTACAGGTATTTGATCTTCAATCTCTTCATGTAGATAACTTTCATGGCTAGTTACAGGTATAGATCTACAATCAATCGTCCACAGATACTTCCTGGCTAGATACAGGTATTAATCTGGAACTTAAAAAAGGTTGGTCGAGATAGCTTTCCTGGCTGGTTTCAGGTATAGATCTCTGACCTGAGAAAGAAAGATGACTTCGTGGCTTGCTACAGGTATTTGATCTTCAATCTCTTCATGTAGATAACTTTCATGTCTGGTTTCAGGTATAGATCTACAATCAATCGTCCACAGATACTTCCTGGCTAGATACAAGTATTAATCTAGAACTTAAAAAAGGTTGGTCGAGATAGCTTTCCTGTCTGGTTTCAGGTATAGATCTCTGACCTGAGAAAGAAAGATGACTTCCTGGC
Source organism: Vicia faba (assembly GCA_948472305.1). Taxonomy (NCBI): domain Eukaryota; kingdom Viridiplantae; phylum Streptophyta; class Magnoliopsida; order Fabales; family Fabaceae; genus Vicia; species Vicia faba. Next base: position 116,784,336 of record OX451739.1, on the reverse strand, counting down.
TTGCTACAGGTATTTATCTTCAATCTCTTCAATGTAGATAACTTTCCTGGCTGGTTTCACGTATAGATCTACAATCAATCGTCCACAGATATTTCCTGGCTAGATACAGGTATTAATCTGGAACTTAAGAAAAAGTTGGTCGAGATAGCTTTCCTGTCTGGTTTCAGGTATAGATCTCTGACCTGAGAAATAAAGATAATTTCCTGGCCTGTTGCAGGTGTTGATCTTCAATCTCTTCAATGTAGACAACTTTCCTGGCTAGTTTCAGGTGTAGATCTACAATCAATCGTTCGCAGACATTTCCTAGCTAGTAACAGGTATTAATCTGGAACTTAAGAAAGGTTGATGGTAATCATCTTTTGATTGACCTTTTCCTGAAAAGGCAAAACATTAGTTGTATGCAATGTCATGATGTATGAAATGCATGATGTCATGATATTCTCAAAAATAAATAAGATTGTGTCGTATGCACTTTATCATGTATGTAAGCAGGATATATGAAATGCGAAATGTTTATGAATGTATTTTCGTTTGGAAAATAAATCCTTGACAAATGCTGGGAAGTTTGTTAAGTCCTAGGCTGATGTTGAAGAGTAGAGTTCTTCGTTTCCGCTGAGGAGGATGAACGAAGATGATTGCAAGAATAAACCGGTAGGAAAAGATGACTCCGTTGGGGAATAAACCTGGTGAAGAGATTACTCTGCGGGGAATTACTCTGTGGGGAAGACATATTTCGCTGAGATTTTAACGATAAACTCCGTTGGGGATTCCGTTGATAAACCCTGTTGGGGATTTTGATGATGAACTCCACTGGGGATAGAAAGAACTTCGCTGAGGACGGTTTTTCTATTGCAATTTGCTGAGGATAACCCAGTTAGACTCTAGTGGGGAATAACCTTCTGAATAAGGCTGGGGAGACGCATTTGCACTCTGCAGGGGATAAGCTTCCAGAATCTACTAGGGAGGATGATTCAACTCTCCTGGGGAAACTTTTTGGACTGTATTGGGGAAATGGCTCCACTGGGGGTATCTTGTATTCCTCCTGGGAACAATCTTAAGACTACCGGGGATGCTTGCTGAGGAATATCTGTATACTCCGCTGGGGAATATTAAGATCCTTTGGGGATACACGACTTTTCAGGACCTATGGTAGACTAACTCTACTTGGGGGAGAGTATTGCTGACTTGCTGGGGATACTATACCTTTTTAGGGTTGATGGGAGACCAACTCTGCTTGGGGAGAGTATTGTTGATTTGTTCATTGTGGTAAGGCTCAGTGGGGAGAGCTACCATTATTGTCTTACTCTTGGGGAGTGAAGGTATCTTGGTCCTATTCTTCAGCTGAATCTACCTTATACCTGGAAGACAGAGCAGCTTGTACCGTTCGGACAATTCTTATTACCCCAGTTTCTGCGGGAGAAGAAGGCCTCTGAGGTGCTTGATAAACGCTGATTGACAAATCTTCTTCTGGTAGACAAGTGACGAGATGACGGGACATAGTGGTATGCTTTGATCCCTAATTTTTGCCTGGACCGCCCTTTCGGGTTTTCAGTCCATCAGGATACCCTTTTTTGCCCAAGCCTCCTTTTCAGGTTTTCGACTTGCCGGGTGTACAGATTTTTTTCATTTTTATCCCTCATTTTGCCTAGGCTAGTCGGCCTAGCGGGTCTTTGATTATGCGTAGTATTATTTTCGACTATGTCCATGTTTTCAGAGTGTAGGGAGTTGTCACTGTCAGTAGTGTTGTGTTGCCATGCTACCAGAAGATCTTTGTTTGATCGTGCAAGATTCGTTGTTGGAATTCATGTCCAATTCCCCCAAGTGGCTCAGGCGGAGATTTTCCCCTGGCTATTTGGCATCTTGAGAGATTCCTTGAATCTTGACTTGATTGCCCCAGATGATGGACAATGATCATGTCTGCCCCTTGGTTGGAAATGCTTTTGTTCACTAGATATTCTTCGTGCGAACTTCTCTGCTGTTGAACAAATAGTCATATGCAAACAATGTTATTTTAAGAATGTAAAGCTTATGTCTGTCTTGAAGTTTTTTGAAAATACAGTTTTCAATAAAACAAGTGAATTTTTGTAAAATGTGATGTCAACTCAAGATTTTACAGCAAGCCCTACAGGAGTCAGGATACCTTAGGTAACAGTATGCTTTCGAACTAACCCACGCTTCAGCTAGGACTTTTTAAGGGTCATAACGTGGCCTGGTTCACGGTTTAAGAAACAAAGGATAAAGGCTCAAAGTATATTTGTTCCCACCCGCTCTTCGTGATGTTCTTCAATCCTAAACCCAGTTAATCGTGCATTAGATCGTGTTTGAGTCTTTGCTCTGATATTCCGGTGATGGTTCGGATACTGATAGTTTATTTTGAATAGGCAGTCATTTCTTTTTTGGTTGAGGGTTTGTAGGACCTCTTTCTTTTTGATTTTATTATCCCTGTCCTTTTGCCTGAACTGTTTCTTTTTGTATTTACAGTCAGCGGGATGCCCCAGTTTTTGTAAGTCTCCTTCATAGGTTTTGACTTGTTGGGCTTTTGTTTTTGAGAGATAATGACTGCCTGTCTTTATGATTATTAGGAACCATCACTGTATTTTGCTTTGGAAGGACTCCTTTGATGCCATTCATTGTGCACCTGGATCACTGAGAAAAGTACCCTGCCCCAGGTTATAATTAAGGGTTTTAATTTTTGAAAAGAAAAACTCCAACTTCTTTGGCTCAAAGGGGTTGACTAGGGATTATCTTCCTTATAACTCCACTGTTTAGGATTTGAAACAATGCCTGTACATCGTCAGCGGGGTCTGTTCAAAAGCATATTGTAAAGATCATGGTATTGTTTTCGTCATCCTCCCTCAAAAGGCTTAGAAATTTTTCGAGAGTTGAACATCAAAAAAATGAAAGCAATTTTAAGCATAGTGAATACGAATGGATTGATTCAAAACAGACATATGCAATGCATTGATAAAGTAATAAAGTTTGCTATGACAATAATTGTTTGAATAAGCAAAGAAAAATACAATTTGAAAATTCCAATAAAACAAAAGCCTTCAATGATTAGGCATAGGAGCAGTGATTATGTTGGGAGTCTCTGGAGAGTCAAACTGGACTTCTTTGGCATCAATCATGTCTTGAACCTTATTCTTCAGGGCCCAACAGTTGTTTGTGTCATGTCCCGTACTGTCAGAGTGATACGCACACCTTTCATTGGGATGATAGGTAGGAGCGGAAGTGTTTGGATTCCGGAGAGGAGCCCTTAATGTGATCAGCCCTGCCTTCAACATTTGTTGTAGCGCTTGAGTTAGTGACATGTTGAGCTTGGTAAATTTCCTTCTGGGCTTACTCTGATCAACCCGTTGTTCTTGGCGAGGTTGTTGTTGGACCCTGGAGGTAGTACCAACTTGGAGAGGTTCATTCTTCACCATACCAAACTCTTGTCTTCTTGGAGGCTGATTAATGATTTGATCCCCAGCCTTGACCGTTTGCTTCATGTTGTTGTACCGGTCTTGATGAAGCTGGTGGATCATGGTTCTCATCTCTTCTTGTTCCCGAGCTAAGCCTTGGATAAGAGCCATCTGTCCCAGCATTTGGGTTCTCATTGCATCTACCTCAGCTTGCAGATGTTTCAATCGTTCGTCCTTATGGTCTTCAGGACTTTTCTTGGCCAAATTCCCTATGAGGAGTGTTCTCAACTCTTCCTGCCCCTTGGATAGGTTTAGGAAGATTTCCCTGAACTGAGTCTCTTGAGTATGAAGATCCTGGTTGTCTTGTTGGAAAGCCATTGCTGAAATAAACAGCGAGAACATGAGATACCTGTAGCGGATGACCTGTTATGAAATGATATGTATGATATATGTATGCAGTGTTTTCAAGGATCTCGCGGGGTAAACAAGAAAATTGTTAGAATTTGAATTTGGTAGCTTGATTGCAGGAACTTCACGTGGCTAAGAGTCCTTCTTCAAGAGTCAAGCTCACCATATCGAGTGGGTCATAGCCCCTGACTCAAGTTATCGTGTTTTGATCTCCAAACAACCTTGGCTAGAGGAAAATAAATCCTCTTTTCCCCTTGCTAGACATTTGGTTCATCATGACCTGCATCACAAACCCTTGCGATCCTTGAAATGGGTTAGTCCTTATGCAGGATGTATGCGATGTTATGATGTTATGATGTTATGATGTCATGATAAAGGCACACCACAAGTATTCACAAAAGGCAAACATGGTAAAGGCACATAAGTCACACAAAAGAGCCCTTAGATTTTAGGCCAGCATGAAGTTTAGGTACTACCCTCTTGAAGTTAGTTGGCTCAAAACCTGTCCTATGAATAGTAACCGGGTTCTAAGGAGCTCAATATCATTGGATTGTTTTCTATGTTCATTGTTTTGATTTAGCCACTTAACTGGCGACCAAAATATTCCAAGAAAACAACCCTTAATGAGTGTAGTATCGAGTATCTACCAACTTTAGACTGCACCAAAGTCGGCCATCTCACTACCCCTAAAGAGGCCAGGATGGTCAAGTAAGGTTCTAAGTCAGTTGATGCTTCACGACACCACACGGCGGCCCCGTACTCTCCTTGACTTGACTCAAGGGTTACCGGTACTCACCAAAGTGCCACATCAACGTAGCAACTGCTTCAACCATGTCGGTATACCCCGCACAGTTCCCTCACAATTTGTTGCTACTTCTAAAGGGTATCCGCGGATCCGGGTTAGGATCTATAAAACTCCGATACAAGCCCACAATATTAAAGCATTCAAGGCATACAATTGAAAACATGAGTGATCTAATCCTAAGGTACACCTCACTTATCAGTATTCCCCAGCAGAGTCGCCAGTTCTGTGATCGGTGGAAATAGAACTGACTGTTTTGGAATGCTGGTTCGCGAAATGTCGCGGTAAGCAAGAGTCGCCACCGTCTTTTATTTTCTCCAACAAGGAAAGGACAAAAGCACAGCAAAATTACTTTTCGAGATGTTTCTCGGTTTGGGAGGTAGATCATAGAAAGGGAAGGTGTTAGCACCCTTTCTATCCGTGGTTATCCACGGGCTCTTAGGTACTTGCTCACTATGTTTTCAAAGAGTTTTGCTTTTCATGTGTTTGTGGGTTTTGAAAAGAGTTTTGTTTGAAAACTTTGTTTTGACTCTTGTATCTGTCCTCAAGAGTGTATGAAGTATTTGTTTGAAAACTTTTGTCAGAAAAGTGTAGGTGCGAAAAGTATTTTTGTTTTGAAAGAGCAAGTACCCAGGAGAAATCTACCTACTTAAAAGAAATTAAGCTGTGTAAATGTCCTTTAGACAGTACTATCCCACTATTGAGAAGTAGGTAGCACCGTCATTGGAGTTATTCGGGTCAATTCGATTATAGGGACATGTGTGGTCACCAAAGTAATAGTAGGACGCCTTAGCGGTAACCCTAATGTCCTAGATCCTTTTTATCCGAGGCAACCGTTTCGAGGCAACTTGGATCTTTAGACAGGAGGGCGACCTCTAAAACACCCTATACTCAATGACCACGTCGAGGCAACCAAGTGAGGCGTACCCTAGGAGTGGCATGTGCGAGTGTGTCAGGATTCAGTTAAGTTATCTTTGCACATGTTATTGTGAGCTACGTTTTGATTTTAATTTCAGAGAAGTCTTGTCATGCATAGCCTAGTTAACATACATCTAACAGTTAATAATTGTGCGGAAAGTAAATCTACGCTATTACAAGGCGTCGGGTATTTACAACGCCAAAAACAACTCTTGAAACGTAAATTGCGGGAAAATAAATGAAAGCGATAAAAATTCCTAATTAACGCTATTACATCCTCGGAGCAATTACATAAATATGATCAAAAAATAATATGCGCGAAAAGAAATTAAATCGGAGAAGTCCTTAGGGTTTTGACCCTTTTTTGAGAAAGAAATAGTTTTTGTCCTTTAATTAAATTAAATTAAACCTAATTAATTAATTAATAAAAAGAAGTATTTTTCGGTTTTTTATGTTTTAAGGAAAACAAAAATAAAAAGGATTAAAATTGTCAAAAGACAATCCTAATTCTATGTTGATTTTATTTATCGTGAAAAAAAGAGTCAATGTTAACCTAATTAACTAAATTAATTACATTAGAATTTATTTACAAAAATAGCTAATTAAAGGTGAAATTAATTTAAATAATAATAATATTATATTTTAGTTTTCTGAATTTATTATGAAAATAATTAATTTGTGAGTTATAATAATAATAATTAGTAAAAGAATTAAATAAATAAATAGAAAATATAAAGAGAAAGGAGGTTAGTTTGTAAATTCCAAGCCCATTTGCACACAAGCCTGTTTGACTTCTGAGATCGTCCACATGTGCATTGACTGGGAGTATCATGGTCCTTCATCTTTGGCCTTCAGATTTGCTTTGTAAGCCACTTGGCGTGTGGACAATTGAGATGCATGGTAGACCACAAGGCATAAGGCATACTGGATAAGCTACAAGAAAATAGCAATAATAATTTTGGGGGACCCGGGATTCGAACCCAGGTCCCAATGATTCCAAGTCAACGCATCATCCACTACACCATGTGCACGCTTTTGTTATTATAATAATAAGCAAATATAATATATAAAAAATCAATTCATATGTTATAACCAAAAAACGCGCGCACTTATTTTCAAACTGACCAATGATGTATTAACACCTAGTCATCTTCTTCCTTTGTACCTGTAAAAACAAATCAGATAGCGAGGGTTTTTAACCCCCACAAACTACAGTGACCAAAAATAGCGAATAGAGCTATGGTAAATATAAATATTTCGCGATGGTCCCTATGTGTTCGTCTGGTCTTGACGATTCCAACCATATGCCTTATGAATCCTAATTGTTCCTCGATTGTAAAGCCCTAATTTGAAAGCTTATGAACCCTAAAATTCGTCAATGGCATTCTGTGATTTATGGCGTTATAATTCAATTGAGCTATACCATTAGCTTTGTACAGTCCCTAGCAACACAAATCAAACACAAAATCATGTTAATGATGCATGAACTAAGCTGTACGATTCTCAAAATAAAACGCAAACCGTGACTCTGTTCTTGATGATTCTTTGAGCTTCAATGCTTGGTTTTGATTGCAAAACGTCCCTGAGAACTCCTGCAATAGATTAGAATCAACAAAAGTCTTTAAATCGCCCTGGAATATAGAAATTAGTTTTGCAATTTTCTTGAATTTTTTCAATATGGTTATGGCTTTTTCTGCAGCTCTCTCACGTGTCTGGCATTAGGGTTAGCTTGCATACTTATAGAGGAATGGAATTAGGTCAGAATCTTGCACAAAAATCCATTGGAATGATGATTGAATATTTGATTGAAAATCAAATCTTTTTGCATTTTCATGATTGGAAAAAGTTGCCAATTTGGGAGATATTGCATCTTTGACTTGGTGCACGAAATTGCCAGCCTTTTTAGGTCATCTTTGCTTCACAAAAAGATTGAAAAACCAAATCTTGTATTTTCCTACAATTTAAATTAATTAAATGAATTAATATTGATTAAAAATCTAATTAATCAATAAAAACAAGAAAATAAATCCAATTAATCTTGATGGGTCGTGCATAGGCCATGGATGAAGTTTCAAGAAGAGATTTGAGGCCCATTAGCAAAAACAAGGTGTTTTGAGCAAAGTTGACTTTTGCAAATTCACAAAAATTTCCCAACTTCTCCAATGCATATCTTGCTCAATTTTGATCATATGAACATGTTCTTGGACATTTTGGAAAGGTCTTGAAGTCCTCTAACCAATGCCTTTGGTCCCATGTCATTTGGATTTACCAATTTCAAGTTATGGTCTTTGACTTAAAGTGCATTTTTGTTGACTTTTGAATTTGACCTATAATGTAGAAATTGATAACTTCTTGTGAGAGCATTTATTGGACTTGGAATGTGAAGATGGATTGTAGGAAATCACACCCATTTCAAAATGAGCATTGGATGGAATTTTTCTGATGAACCATGAAAAAGTTATGCCCTGATCAAGATACATTTGACTTTTCTACTGTCCAAAAATAGTAACTTTTTGCATCTTGATGATTTTTGAGCCATTCTTGTAGAATCATGATCAAGATTTGATCAAATGATGATTGTGGACTCAAAATGAGATGTTGACCAAAAATTCTGACTTTTGACTGCAAAATGACCATTTTGCCCTTGCAGTTGGTTGTAGGTCAAATGAGGCTTTTGACTGTGCAAATTGGCACTGTGAGTTTTGAAACTTGACATGTAGATGCTTGAGAATGTATATGGGCCTATGAGACTTGATTGAGCCATTGAAAACCTCCAATTCCTTGAAAGAACCAAAACCCTAATTTCAGCTGGCTTAGGAGGTGTTTGGACTGTGCAATCCTTGAGCAACCTTAAACAAATTGAAGATCATTCTTGACAAATCTTGAGGAAGTATGGGAGGGAAAATTTTGGAGTACAACAAATTGAATTTAATATATTACTAGATTAAGACCAGTGTGATACGCGACTGTAAATTAACTTGTTTATTTTTTATTTAATTATTGATTTATTTATATAAAAAATATAGAAGTAAAATATATAGACACCGTAAAAATTGTTGCATACTATATTATATTTTAAATAAGTTTAAAGTGATTTATACTTAAAAATGATGTAAGAACTACTCTAATATTAAAAATATTTATTTCAAGTATTATTTTATTACTTTAATATCAAGAAAATAAAAAATATTTTATTCTATTTGAATTTCTACATCTCTTTTATATTTGAAATATGAGATAATATTTTTAATATAAAGGAATATACATGTTTGTTAGATCAATTTGTTCAAATTGATATTTCATTCCTTCTTTACCAGGGTTTGAATCCGTGATCTCTCAATTGTAGAAGTATACAGTGAAAATAAGTTGTTATATTATTTGATATATTATATTTTATATATTATATAAATATAAATACTTATGATATGGTAGAATTATAATTGATAATGTATTATTATATTATGTGATGCATTGAATTAATATATTATATATATTACCAAAATCTAACATAATTCATGCTTATAAAAATACTTGTGATGACTATTGAAAAAAACATGAGATTAATAATAATGCGGCAGATATATCTTTGGTGAAACTACCTCTTCGAATCATCACACTCCTACTAATTTTAGTGACACTTTATTTTTTAGATGATTTTTTTTTCTTCTTTATCTTTTCCCCTTGTAAAAAAGATTCCATTTTCCATGTTTAATATTTAAAATTTCACTAAAAGGATACTTATATTTTATAAATGATTGAGCAGGATATGAATAAGATATTCCATAATCCCGTAATTATAGCTTTGTTCGAAAGTTGATATATATGTAAAAGTTGTCACTATATTATAATAGAAAAGTAGAAGAAAAAAAATTAGTTTACTGGCATCACATGGATTGGGGGAACACAGATGAAGTAGTGGACCTCATATAATATAATTTGTGGGGTCAATTTATATTTTTTAGTGTAAACAAATTTCTATTTAAGGCCTGAGCTTGCATACATTTTTCTCATATCATAACATCTCTTTTCTTTCTTTTATTATATATTTAGATTTTCTTCTTAAAAATGGTTCTAGCTGGCAAACTTATTACAGAACTTGGGGTCAAAACACCCGCTGACAAGTTCTTCAAACTGTTTGCATCAGAACTTCACGAAGTTCAAAACATTTGTGAAAGAGTTCATCATGCCAAGCTGCATGAAGGTGAAGACTGGCATCACAATGAATCTGTTAAACACTGGACTTACGAAATAGGTAATTGTGTTTTTCTGATAACTAAATCATCATTTTGACTGATCCATTAAAATAATTTGATTTAATTTTTTTGTATAATTTTAGTCAAAGAAAGCTTGATGGGTTAAAGAACACCAATGAATTCTATACAAAATTTGTTTATCCAAATGAAAACATATATTTTATTGTCAAATATTTAAAGTTGTTTATCGTCGAATTTAGATCCGATTTACAACCTTAAGCTACACAACTTGCTTCAATTTCGAAATTTTCAGTTAAGAGATACCTTACACAAAAAGTATAATTTGTCTAGCATGGCCTAAAAAATTCCAAGGTATACCATTAGAACTTTGTATAATTTAAAATATTAGAAAAGAAAAATATAGTATTTCATTAAAATTTAATTTTAAAAATTTTAAATTCATGTCAAATGTTAAAAAAATAAATTTTGGGTGATATGTTAAAAAAATTCCACCCAATCTAATTTAGCGTAGGTTAATTTAGATCGAATTTTAAATAACCAAATTGTATATTATATTTTTTATGAATATTATAAAAATGATAATCAAAATAGATTTAATGTAATATACAATATAAAATATATTTAAAAAGTTAATATTATAAAATATGAATGATTAATTATAGTTCAATATTAAAAATAAATAAATTTAACAAAATTAATAATTAATATTAAAAATTAAATACCAAGAAATAAGAAATTATGGTAATATATTAAAAAATTGAAAATAAGCGAGTATGAAAATATAGATGAAAAAAAATGCAAAAAAAAAAAGTAAGTATGAAAATATAGATGAAAAAAAAGAAGTAAGTATGAAAATATAGATGAAAAAAATAATGCAAAAAAAAAAGTAAGTATGAAAATATATACAGTTCAATTTATTAGATTTGAAAACTATACCCTAAAATCTAATACAATCCCAACAATTTTCACTAAATAACACTCAAATACATTCAATAATATTTTTTTTTTTTGTTTTTTAATAGATTTGCAATTTTTATTTGGCCTATTAATTTCACTCTAATTTTTTTAATAAACTATTAAAAAATATTAATAATATAAATAATAATAGTCACTTTGTAACCATTACATATTAGCTTTGAAAATTTTCCTTATTAAAGTTACAAAGTCAAAATCAGAATAATGATCTTAGGCTTTTAAGACAGCTCGAGGACAAAATATTAAGTGAAATGAATAAAATATTTTATTTTAAAAGTATTACATCCCTATTCTTAGCTTTTTTACATATCTTTTGGTGAAACTATTCTTTTTTATGTTTATTTATTTAAAACAAAAAATGTATATTAAAATTTGGAAAAAATAGAGATTATATTTTAGTTATACAAAATTTATGTGTTATGTCCCCCACCATATAATACTTCTGATCGTCCTTGGGGATCTCTATCTATTATTAATCATTTGTATTAATTGTGTCTGACATGAGAACAGGTGGTGAGGTTCACACATGTAATGAAAGTATTGAAGAAGTTGATGAGGAGAACAAAAAAATCACTTATAAGCTGTTTGGTGGAGATATTGACAACTTCACTGTTTTTAAGCTGACTCTGGAAGTAATCAATAAAGCTGATGGCACTGCTGCTGTTAGATGGACTATTGACTATGTAAAAATCAATGAAGATGTTGATACTCCAAATGGCTGGATGGATTACCTTAGCAAAGCCACTAGAGACATTGATGGTCACCTTATCAAGGGAGAAAAGGTTGCATTATAAGTCATAAAGACATTATATATTAAATAAAGAGTAGTGGTTTTCTGGATATTATAAAATATTGCATCTTTATAATTATTGTGATGTTTGTAATGGCATGCATGTATCATATTATATATAAGCATGCATCATGTTTGCTTCTCTTTATGCTTCCTTTCTATGAATGAATGTGTCGGCCATGTATTGATGATCGTATCTTATATTGTTATTATGTAATGCAAATTAAATAAATGGATATTTGGGCTTTGCAGTTTATATTTATGTTAATAATCTTTATGAATTATTTAAGTTTAGTTTGCCAAATCTTCATAGGATGATTACTTCTTACCTAAAATTGATTAAAAAAAATGTAGCTAGATAAGTTCATGGCATTAATAGAGTTCATCTAGTCCACTCCTTTGAAATATATAATAATTTATTATACAAATATTATATATTAATGAGTACATGATACTCAAATCCAAAATAATTATAAATAATGATATTTAGTGTTGTACCCAAAATTTTCCTTCTTATTTTCAAAAGACTTTCTCATGTTCTTAAAGTTATCAAGTATTCAAGACTACTTAAAAATGATCAGATGAGTCATCCTCCTAAACAGTTTCCTATAATTAGGGTTTTGGTTTTCTCAGAGGAAATTGAGCTTCTAATGTCTCAAATGAGTTTCATGATTCCTCATATGCTTCAAAGAATCCTCATGTAAGTTTCAAGCCTTACATCACATATTTACTCAGTAAATTGCTCAAATGATTGAAAATCAACTAAATTAGATAAAAAGTCAATTGTGGTCAACATATAGTCAAACTTCATGATTTTTTATCAACATCAATATTTTTAAGTTACATTCATCATTTGATCAAGGGTTGATCATAACTCATCAAGAAAACCCAAGATTCATCAAAACTCAAAAGTTACTAAATTTTAGGATTTTCTTAAGGAGAAGTCAACTGAACTTTGACCAAATATAACTTTCACATGCTTCATCAGAAAATTCTCAACCAAAATCATTCTTATATTTTTTATGATTTTAATTTTCTTTATTTGAATTTTTATTCGTTTAAATGCAAATTAAATCAAATAAATAGTAAGTGGAGGTATAAAGCTTAAAAGGATTTTGTTTCAAATCTTTTGGAGGCCCAAGATTACATTGCAAACCGTGTGAAGCTTATTTTCAAAACAAATCTTCATGCTTTGTCTTATTCGAATTCTATTTTCAAACAAGAATCAAAGGTTGTTTGCAAGAGGTCCAAGCCCATTTTTCTTGACATAATCTTCTCTTATAAATACACTTCATCTTCAGACAAAAGAGGACACGAAAAAAAACCTACAAGAACTCTTCCAAAAATATTAAAATTTGTCGGAACTAGGGAAAACTTGAAATTATTGTTCCAGCCCTTCTCAAAGCAAACCAACCGTTCCAATCAATTCCTGAGGTGTTATATGGTAAAACTTGACCGTTCTTGATGATCAAAAGTGCATAAAACAAGCATTCCAAGCATGGTCGGTTGATATATTTTTATGAATTTCGTGTTTTAAATTCTATGATGTTTTGATGTGAACTAATGCTTTCATTGTGTTGTTGAGATGTAACAATACATAATTGAACCATCACATGAGTCCCATAATGCCAGGATGATGGATCACCATGTTTGAACTGATTTTCTTTGTTTTCTTTATATCTCTGTGTACAGGACGATTCAACAAAAACCAAGGCCACCATTAAACTCGAAAGGGTCAAATTAGGGGAGTAGGGTCTCTTTTGAATCATTAACACTTTTATTTCGCAAGTGCAAGAAAGCAACTCGTCGGAGAAAACGACCGAAGCTAGGGCTTCGGCGCCTCTTCGGTCCATCTATTTTTGTTTATTTCATAATTATTTATTTCAGTCATAGTACCGGATGTAACAGCCACTCCAGTGGCAAGGACGTGTGCGTTAAGGCATTGATCTCTAAGAGTGTGGGTTCGATTCCTGCCTTTTGCAACTTTTTTGTGTTATTTTCTAATTTACGCATGTTTCACATATAATCTTCAGCGCCTGTTTCCTATCACAGCCAACGCGTTGGATGGGTGATAAGTTGTGCAAGATGAAGGCAGGAGGGCGGGAGTTTAACACCCACCCCATACAATCTTTTTCTTCTTCTTATTTTCAATAACCTTTTTCTTTTCTTTTAATTACTAACCCAGATTTTTTTCACTAACTCTAATTATTTTCCTTAATTAACTACTAATCAATTTTGATTTTTTTTCAAAACCCTAATAAATTAGGTTTAACTTTTTAATCAATAATTAATTTTGACTTTTTTTTATTTACTAATTAATTAGGTTAATTAAAATTTTCTTAAAAATTAAAATTAATTAGACTTAGGATTTTAACTATTTAATTAACATCAATGAGAAATCCACCTCCAATCATCCATAAGCAAAGCCCTAGTGTTATTATCTAAGCTAATCCACTATAAAAATGAGGTTAATGGAGTTAGGAGAATAAAAACTCACCCCCCAAAAATTATCCCTAACAAATGAAATGAAAAGGAAAATATAGCAAAATTTGGATCCGCATGTGTGCGCCTGGCGACATAAAAGCATTGCTCGGTGATGGATTCTATATACTTGGCCCAGACTAAGCCATGTTCTCATCTGATCAAAATATCTAACATCGCCCGAAGACCATAATACATCGCCCGACGACTCTCTTTATATTCTCCTGGCGACTAAGACGCGACGCAAGGCATAAACTTCATAGAAATTTGGATTTCAGATTTCTCCGGCGGCGGCTTCTATCGCCCAGCGACGCGTGACAATACCATCAACTTCTGTTGCTTTCCTGCATAACCTCCAATGGCTCCAATCTTTCGCATTATTCCTTTATTGATCCAAAAATGCATCTTGGAGCTTTTATTCCTCATTGCTCCAACTATGCTCAAATACCTACAAACATATACAAAACTAATCAACCGATACAATATATACACAAAAATTCGGACCCACTGCCCCTATCCTGCACGCCTATGTCTGCATGCTGAAGACTATATAATTCATGTTGCATTTAGCGAGGGGTAAAACCCCTGTCAAATTCATGTTGCATTTAGCGATGGGTATGACCCTTAACAAATTACCCACGTCTAATACCCCTTGGATATTTATTTGCGACCCCAGTTTTCATAGGGGACGAGTCCCTCTCGCAAATTTTGCATTTGTGAGGAGTTTTTGCCATTTCTAAGGGGTTAACCCCTTGTAAATAATGTTTTTTTGTAGTGAAAATTACATATCTATAAAGTGGTTTTTTTATTTTTTTTTTCATTCTCATATTTTTTTACACTTATCTTTTTTTAGATATTTTACTTTAATTTGTTCAATATATGTATTTATTTTTAGTTTTAAATGAAATTAAAAATTTATTTATTATTATTATCAAATAAAACTTTCAATAACTTCATAAAATTTATGTCTATTTTTTAAAAATTTATAAGATTATTTCATATTATATTATTTATTAAGATCAACTTAAAGTGAATTATATTTAAAAATTGTGTAAAAACTACTTTAAGATTAAAAACATTTATTTCAAGTGTTATTTTATTGCTATAATTTCAGGAAAACAAAAAATATTTTATTGTGTTTGGATTTTGACATCTCTTTTATTTTTTAAATTTGAGAGAGTATTCTTAACATAAGAGAATATACATAGTTAGAGTAAAGATTGGCTTAATAGACTATTTTGTCCAAAATAAGATAAAAATATTTTATTGTGTTTAAATTATCTTATCTCTTTTGTGTAGTATTTTGTTATTTGTCATTAGTTTATTATTTAATATCATATAAAAAATATAGTAGTAAAGTATATAGACATTGTAAAACATTGTTGCATACTATATATATTATATTTTAAGTAAGTTTAAATTGACTTATACTTGAAAATTATGTAAGAGCTACTTTAAGATAAAAATTATTTATTTCAAGTGTTATTTTTATTATTGTAATTTCAGAAAAATTAAAAAAAAAATTATTGTATTTGAATTTCCACATCTCTTTTATATTTGAAATATACTTTTTACACTTTTATTTAGATATTTTACTTTAATTTGTTAATATATATGTATTTATTTTTAGTGTTAATTAAATAAAATTAAAAGTTTATTTATAATTATTATGAAATGAAACTTTCAATAACTTTATAAAATATATGTCTATTTTTTCGAACTTTATAACATTAATGCATACTTTATTATTTTTTAAGATCAACTTAAAGTGACTTATATTTCAAAATTGTGTAAGAACTACTTTAAAATTAAAAATATTTATTTCA
The DNA here is from genome assembly GCA_948472305.1 of Vicia faba. Taxonomy (NCBI): domain Eukaryota; kingdom Viridiplantae; phylum Streptophyta; class Magnoliopsida; order Fabales; family Fabaceae; genus Vicia; species Vicia faba. Next base: position 116,768,518 of record OX451739.1, on the reverse strand, counting down.
ACTATGTTATTTTTATTGTTTTAATTTCAGAAAAACAAAAAATAATGTATTGTGTTTGGATTTTGACATCTCTTTTATTTTTTAAATTTGAAAGAAATATTCTTAAAATAAGGAAATATACATGGTTGAAATAAAGATTGGTTAGTTTGACCATTTTGGCTAAAATAAGATAAAAACATTTTATTATGTTTGAATTCTCTTATCTCTTTTGTGTAGTATTTTGTTATTTATCATTAGTTTATTATTTGATATTATATAAAAATATAATAGTAAAGTATATAGACATCGTAAAAAATTGTTGCATACTATATTTTATTATAAATAAATTTATATTTAAAAATCACGTAAGAACTACTATAAGATTAAAAATATTTATTTCAAGTATTATTTTTATTGCTATAATTTTAGAAAAACAAAAAATGTTTTATTATATTTGAATTTTCACATCTCTTTTATATTTGGAGTATGAGAAAATATTTTTAATTTAAGGAAATATACATAGTTGAAAATAAGAGAGAATATTTTTGATTTAAGAGAATATACATAGTCTTTGCGAGGATTCGAACCATTGACCTTAAATTTGTAGAAGTATAGGATGAAAATGAGTTTTGGGGATGTGTCACTTAGTACTATAGCATCATGTGGCAAAGTTAGAATTATATTCAATGATGTGTTAGAGGTATAATTGATGATGTGTATTTATAATATTTAATGCATTAAATTTAATATATTACTAGATTAAGACCAGCGCAATTCGCGACTGTAAATTAATTTGTTCATTTTTTTATTGAATTATTAATTGATTTATATAAAAAATATAGTAGTAAAATATATAGATGTCTTAAAAAATTGTTGCATACTATATTAATTTTAAATAAGTTTAAAATGATTTACACTTGAAAATGATGTAAGAACTATTTTAAGATTAAAAATATTTAATTTAAGTATTACTTTTATTGTTACAGTTTCAAGAAAACAAAAAACATTTTATTGTATTTAAATTTTTACATCTCTTTTATATTTGAATTATGAGAGAATGTAGAAGTATACGATGAAAATGAGTTTTGAGATGTGTTACATTCGACTATAAAATGATATGTCAAATTTAGAGTTATTTGATGATGTGTTAGAATTATAATTGATGATGTTTTGATATATTAAATTTAATATATTATATAAATATAGATATTTAATAATGTGTTAGAGTTATAATTAATAATATATTGTTATATTATGTGATGCATTGAATTTAATATGTTATATATTATCAAAATCTTACATAATTCATGCTTTTAAGAATGCTTGTGATGATTATTGAAAAAAACATGAGATATTGATTATTGAAAAAAAACATGAGAGTCATGATGATGCAGCATATATGTCTTTGGCGAAACCACCTCTTCGAATCATCACACTTCTGCTAATGTCAATGAGACTTTATTGTTTAGATAATTTTGTTTTCTTCTTTTCCTTTTTCACTTTTAAAAAAGAACCCCACTTTCCATGTTTAATATTTCAAATTTCACTAAAAGGATACTCATATTTTATATTCCATAATCCTGTAATTATAGCTTTGTTCGAAGGTTGATATTGATATATATGGAAAAGTTGTCACTATATTATATCATAAAAACATAGAAAAAGAAATCAGTATATTGATATCAGATAGATTGGGGAACAAGATGAAGTAGTGGACCTCATATAATATAATTTGTGGGGTCTTTCTTTTATTATATATTTAGATTTTCTTCTTAAAAATGATTCTAGCTGGCAAACTTGTTACAGAACTTGGGGTAAAAACACCTGCTGACAAGTTCTACAAATTGTTTGGATCAGAGCTTCACGAAGTTCAAAACATTTATGAAAGAGTTGATCATGCCAAGCCGCATGAAGGTGAAGACTTACGTAATTGGTAATTGTATTTTTCTGACAAATCATCATTTTGACTTATCCATTAAAATAATTTGGTTTAATTTATTAAAAGGTAATTTAATATTTGTTATATTTATAAAAAAACTTAGCTATTAAAGTTTATTCTCTTTTAGGATCTATGTGACATTCTTATCTTTGCTATCTTTGTATATAAATAGGTGTACCTAAATCTCATTAATATAATTAAATTCTTTTACCAATCATTAACAGTCGTCTTTATCATTATATTTCCTCTATTCTTCTTCAATTTCATCACCTTGCACCAATAAATTGGTATCTAGAGTTTTTGGTTGTTTTGAATTTCTAGGAAACACGAGTGAAAGTGACCTGTGTGTTTGATTTTGGTTCTTGATTTCTGTTGAATCTTGAACAAAATCTAAAAAAAATCACACTGATTCTGTGGGTTTGGAAAACACAGTGAGATATGAGATTTATGCAAGGTTTAAGATGAGTGGAAACAATAGTTTGAACACTAAACTTCCAATTTTTGATGGCAAAAGCTGGAACAAATGGATGATACAGATGCGTGTGCTATTTGGTGCTCGAGATGTTCTGGATCTCGTTACCAATGGTTATGTTCCAGTTGCAGCAGATGCTACTGAAGAACATAGATCTGCAGAAAAAGCTATGAGGAAGAGGGATCAGAAAGCTTTGTTCTATATCCATCAGTGTGTGGATGAAAGTGTGTTTGAGAAGATTGATGATTCGACGACATCGAAAGAGGCATGAGATATACTGGTCAAATGTTACGGTGGTGACGCGTCAGTGAAGAAGGTGAAGCTTCAGGCCCTGCGAAAGCAATATGAGAATCTCAACATGAAGAACAGTGAGAAAGTTTCTGAGTACATCTCTGTGATCGGTGGAAATAGAACTGACTGTTTTGGAATGCCAGTTCGCGTTTGCGTTTTGCAAAATATCGCGGTAAGCAAGAGTCGCCACCGTCTTTTATTTTCTCCAACAAGGAAAGGACAAAAGCACAGCAAAATTCTTTTTCGAGATGTTTCTCGGGTTCGGGAGGTAGATTATAGAAAGGGAAGGTGTTAGCATCCTTTCTATCTGTGGTTATCCACGGGCACTTAGGTACTTGCTCACTATGTTTTCAAAAAGTTTTGCTTTTCTTGTGTTTGTGGGTTTTGAAGAAAGTTTTGTTTGAAAACTTCGATTTAACTCTTGTGTCTGTCCTCAAGAGTGTATGAAGTATTGTTTGAAAACTTTTGTTAGAAAAGTGTAGGTGCGAAAAGTATTTTTGTTTTGAAAGAGCAAGTACCTGAGAACCTCTACCTACTCAAAAGAAATTAAGCTGTGTAAATGTCCTTTAGACAGTACTATCCCACTATTGAGAAGTAGGTAGCACCGTCGTTGGAGTTTTTCGGGTCAATTCGATTAATGGGACATGTGGTCACTAAAGCAATGGTAGGACGCCTTAGCGGTAACCCTAATGTCCTAGATCATTTTTATCCGAGGCAACCGTTTCGAGGCAACTTTGATCTTTAGACAGGAGGGCAACCTCTAAAACACCTTATACTCAATGACCACGTCGAGGCAACCAAGTGAGGCGTACCCTAGGAGTGACATGTGCGAGTGTGTCAGGATTCACTTATGTTATCTTTGTACATGTTATGGTGAGCTACGATTGATTTTAATTTAAAGTTGGGATCTTGACATGAATAACCTAGTTAGCATACATCTAGCAGTTAATAGTTGCGGAAAATAAAACTAAGCTATTACAAGGCGTCGGGTATTTACATCGCCAAAAACAAACCCTTGAAAAGTAAATTGCGGAAAATAAAGTAAAAGCGGTAAAAAAATCCTAATTAAAGCTATTACATCCTCGGAGCAAATACAATTATATAGATCAAAATATGAATAAAAAATAATCACGCGCGCGAAAAAATTGAATCGGAGAGTTTTTAGGGTTTTGACCCTTTTTAGGAAAGAACGAGATTTTTTTGTTATTTCTTGCATTTAATTAAACCTAAACTAATTAATTAATAAAAAGAAATATTTTTTTGGTTTTTGAATGTTTTAAGGAAATAAAAATAAAAGGATAAAAGGATTAAAAGTTATTAAAAACCCTAATTCTATATTAATTTTATTTATTGTGAAAATATTAAAATTAACCTAATTAAAAACTAAATTAACTATGTTAGTATTTATTTACAAAATAACTAATTAAATTTAATAAATAAAAATATTATATTTTTTATGTTTTCTGAATTTATTATGAAAAAAAATTAATTTGGTTAATTAAGTAATAATAATAATAATTAATAATAAAACAATTAAATGAAAAATATAAAAGAAGAAAAAAAAGGAATAAACCCAGGGGGTGATGGGCCCAAGATTAGGTGTGTTTTGCAACTTCCAGGCCCACTATGCTTCCAGCCTCGTTTGACCTTCTGATTTGTCCACACGCATGTTGACTAAGGACCATGATAGTTCTTCCACCTAGGCCATTGGATCAGGTCTGAGGCCACTTGGCGTGCTGAGATCTGAAGCATATGGTGGACATCCCTTTGCCAGCTTACACAAGAACGCCTGAAGAAAAAGAACAAATAAACGTTTGGGGGACCTGGGATTCGAACCCAGGTCCCAAGGGATAATGCTTCAATGCCTTTGTGAACTGAACTATAACGCGCGTTTGTTAAATGGATGGATAGAGAATATTATATACAAAAATAAACAATGCGCTGTAAACAAAAAAATAACGCGCACGTTTTCAAATAAGCCAATGAGGTATCAACACATCATCATCTTTGCTGAGATTTTAACGATAACTCCGCTGGGGATTCCGTTGATAAGCTTTGTTGGAGATTTTGATGATGAACTCCGTTGGGGATAGAAAGAACTTCGCTGGGGATGATCTTTCAGTTGCAACTTGCTGAGGATAACCCAGTTAGACTCTTGTGGGGGTAACCTCTGAATATGACCGGGGAGATATATTTTCACTCTGCAGGGGACAAGCTTCCAGAATCTACTGGGGAAGACGATTCAACTCTGGAGGGGAAGCTTTTTTAGACTGCGCTGGGAAATGGCTCCACTGGGGGTATCTTGTATTCCACCGGGGAACATTCTTATATTCTGTCGAGGAATATTAAGACTGCCGAGGATGCTTGCTGAGGAATATCTGTATACTCCGCTAGGGAATATTAAGATCTTCTGGGGATACCCAACTTTTTAGGGCTGATGGTAGACCAACTCTGCTTGGGGAGAGTATTGCTGATTTATTCGTAGTTGCAAGTCTCAGTGGGGAGAGCTTCCACTACTGTCTTACTCTTGGGGAGTGAAGGTATCTTGGCTGTATTCTTCAACCGAACCTACCTTGGTACCTTGGTGGACAGAGCAACTAGATCGCTTAGACAATTCTTATTGCCCCTACTTCCGATGTCACCCGTAATTAGTCCTTTGTTTCGCATGCAAACATTTATGAGCAGCAATTAATGTCAAATGCATATATCAAAAATGAACATTGGACGTTCTTTGCAAAACAAAACAGATAAAGGAAAAACAATTTGCAATTTGTCTGAAAAATGAGCTTGTATTGATTTTGAAGTTTGCCCGTAAATAGGCGTTTTGTACAAGAGGCTGACGTCCTAGTAAGAGAACGCCGCCGAACAAAATAGGATTTATACAATTTGTAAAGAGAAAACACAACAGCTATGTGAAAAATCCCACTGGGTTCCAACTCTGCTATCGCCTTTATGTCTTCAAGCGTCTCATCACTTTGCTGCTTAGTTGAAGATGAATTTGATTGATTGGTGCCGTCTGAGCCTGATAGTCGCTACCGAAGTCTGGATGCAGGGTGATCCAATGAGACACAGTGTTACACTTATCCCTAACTTTTTCCTGGACCGCCCTTTCGGGTTTTCAGTCCACCGAGATACCCATTTTTGCCCAAGCCGCCTTTTCAGGTTTTCGACTTGCCGGGTGTACAGATTTTTTTTTTTACTATTTTCATCCCTTATTTTTGCCCGAACCCTTTTTGTTCGCCGGGAAGCCCTTATTTTTGCCTAGGCCAGTCGACCTAGCGGGTCTTTAATCACGCGTAGTATCTTTTTACTATGTCTGCATTGGCGGGGTGAGGAAGGTCGTCACCATCCATGGTGGTTAGAATCATTGCTCCTCCTGAGAAGATGTTCTTAACCACAAATGGCCCTTCATACGTAGGGGTCCATTTGCCCCTGGGATCACCTTGAGGTAGAATGATGCGCTTGATTACCAGGTCTCCGACTTGATACTCTTGTCGTCTGACTTTCTTGTTAAATGCCTTGATCATCCGTTTTTGGTACGTCTGACCATGACAAATAGCAGTGAGTCTCTTTTCGTCGATTAGGTTTAGCTGATCAAGCCGGGTCTGGATCCAGTCATCTTCGCTTAAATCTGCATCCTTCATGATCCGGAGAGAGGGTATCTGAACTTCAATGGGCAGGACTGCCTCCATGCCATATACCAAGGAGTAGGGTGTTGCCCCTGTTGACGTCCGTGCTGAGGTACGGTACCCATGAAGAGAAAATGGTAACATCTCGTGCCAATCTTTGTAGGTCACTGTCATCTTCTGCACAATCTTCTTAATGTTCTTATTAGCTTCTTCTACAGCCTCATTCATCTTCGGCCGGTAGGGAGAAGAGTTATGGTGTTGTATCTTGAATTGTTCGCAGAGCTCAGTGATCATCTTATTATTAAGATTGGTACCATTATCCGTAATGATCCTCTCTGGTACACCGTATCGACAGACCAGGTTGTGCCAAATGAATCGTGCCACGACGTTCTTGGTTACGGTGGCAAAGGAAGCTGCTTCAACCCACTTTGTAAAGTAATCAATCGCTACCAGGATGAAACAATGCCCGTTGGATGCCGTAGGTCTGATCTCGCCGATCATATCAATGCCCCACATTGAAAAAGGCCAAGGTGTTGTCAAGACATTCATAGGAACCAGAGGAATGTGCACCTTATCAGCATAGATCTGGCACTTGTGACATGTCCGAGAATCCTGATGACAGTCGGCTTCCATCGTGGACCAGTAATATCCTGCCCGAAGGATTTTCTTTGCCATGGTATGTCCACTGGAGTGAGTCCCGAAAGTACCTTCATGCAGCTATTCCATGATCCTTTCTGCTTCAGTCTTACCCACACAACGCAGTAAGGTTGAATCATGGTTTTGTTTGTAAAGAATTCCATTGCTGAGGAAGAACTTTGCCGTGAACCTTCTCAGAAACTTCTTGTCATTAACAGATGCACCCTCGGGGTATTCTTGATCTTCAAGGTACCTCTTTACTTCATGATACCAAGGCTTTTCTGTTACCTCTTCGGTCTCAAGATCACAGCAATGTGCAGGTTCTTCCAATTTCCAAATAATGATCCGGGGAGCCTCGTTGTCCCATTTGACTTTTAACATAAAAGACATCGTAGCTAGCGCGTCCGCCAACTGATTCTCCTCTCTTGGGAAGTGTTCAAAGGTTATTTCCTCGAAATGGGGAAGCAACGTCAACACATACTCCTTGTAAGGAATAAGATTTGGGTGTTTCGTATCCCACTCGCCTTTGATCTGACTGATCACGAGAGCAGAATCTCCGAAGACACTCAGAAACTTGATCCTTAGGTCAATTGCAGCTCGAAGACCCATGATGCATGCTTCATACTCCGCCATGTTGTTGGTGCAATTGAAACATAGCCGGCCGGTAAGTGGAGTATGAGAGCCTTTAGGAGATATGATCACAGCGCCAATACTGTTACCCAAAGCGTTTGAGGCTCCGTCAAAGTGCATAGACCATCGGGATCCTTCCTCAGGTCCTTCATCCGGTCCATGTATCTCGCAATCAGTTACTACCATGATATTCTCGTCTGGAAATTCAAAGTTCATAGATTGGTAATCATCCACTGCCTGATGTGCCAAATGGTCTGCCAACACACTTCCCTTGATTGCTTTTTGAGTCGTATACTGGATGTCATATTCAATCAAGATCATCTACCATCTTGCTATTCTTCCGGACAAGGCGGGCTTTCGAAGATATACTTGATTGGGTCCATTTTTGAAATCAATAGAGTAGTGTGAGTCAACATATACTGTCTCAGCCGGCGAGCAGCCCATACCAAAGCGCAGCAAGTTTTCTTGAGCAGTGAGTATCGGGTCTCACAGTCGGTAAACTTTTTGCTAAGGTAATAAATAGCGTGCTCTTTTCGGCCAGACTCGTCATGCTGACCTAGCACACATCCTATTGAGTTGTCCAGTACTGTCAAGTATAAGATTAGAGGTCTCCCTTCAACCGGTGGCATAAGAATGGGTGGCTCTTGGAGATACTCTTTGATTATTTCGAAAGCAGCCTGACATTCATCGTTCCAACGTACTACTTGATCTTTCTTTAGTAGCTTGAAGATTGGCTCACAGGTAGCAGTTAGATGTGAGATGAATCAGGCAATGTAGTTCAGCCGTCCTAGAAAGCCTATGACTTCTTTCTCTGTCTTGGGAACTGGCATCTCTTGTATGGCTTTCACTTTGGCAGGGTCCACTTGAATACCTTTGTCGCTTACGACGAAACCTAGTAGTTTTCCAGACCTCACCCCGAAGGTGCACTTGTTCGGGTTTAACCTCAGCTTGTACAACTTTAACCGGTCAAACAGCTTATGTAGATGGTCAAGGTGTTCCTCCTTAGTTTGGGACCTTGCAATCATATCATCGATGTATACTTCAATCTCATGATGGATCATATCATGGAACAGAGCAACCATGGCACGCTGGTACGTTGCCCCAACATTTTTCAACCCAAAAGGCATGACCTTGTAGCAAAAGGTGCTCCACTGAGTAACAAAAGTGGTCTTCTCCATGTCTTCAGGAGCCATCTTTATTTGATTATAACCGGAGAAACCGTCCATAAAGGAGAATACCTTATGCTGAGCAGTGTTGTCAACCAGAACGTCGATGTGAGGTAGAGGGAAATCATCCTTAGGGATCGCCTTGTTCAGATCTCTGTAATCAACACACATTCTGACCTTACCATCTTTCTTCGGCACTAGAACCACATTGGCAACCCACTGAGGGTAAGAAGTCACTGCTAGAAACCCGGCATCAAATTGTTTCATAACCTCGGCTTTGATTTTCTCGGACATCTCGGGGCGCATACGACGAACCTTCTGTTTTACCGGAGGGCATTCTTCCTTGGTAGGTAGGTGATGAACCACAATATCGGTATCCAACCCAGGCATGTCTTCGTAAGACCAGGCAAAGATTTTCACGTAGTCATGCAACACCTGAATCAACCGTTGTTTCACACTAAGCTCCAGATTTGCACCGATCTTGACTTCCTTTCTGTCTGTCTCAGTACCCAGATTCACTGTTTCCACTGGCTCTTCATGTGGCTGAATGGCCCTCTCTTCCTGAAGTAGCAGTCTTGCAAGCTCACCAGGTACTTCGCAATCATCTTCACCTTCGTCTTCGGCTAAGTTGATCGGATTTTCGAAGTCATAACTGGCAGTAGCAGAGTCGTTACCAGTGAGATCCAGAGTGGATTGGGACCTGTATATGTGAGTGTGTGTAAATAGCTGTTTTATAATAAAGAAAGATAAGGAGCACAAGATTCGAAATGAAAAAAACGTCCAATGCTTTTATTAATGATATATGAAAATGACACACAAAAGCCCTCACAAATGAAGCCACGGTGCCCCGGGTAAGACACCGGGCCATGAAGTTTCACAATATTGTTTGTTACAAATTCAAAACAAAGGAGTTCATTACTGAGTAACAAAAGTAATAGGGATGAAGTCTTTTGCCGTCCAGTTGTTTGGTCCACCATTGGTCGTAGAGTAGATCCAGCTGTCGAATTCAGATTCCTCCACGTCATCTTCAATGGCATTTACTCCCGAGTTGCTGATGAACACAGGAGGTCTTCCGATCTTTGCACTTCAAACAGCCCTTTGAGCTTCCTTCTCAACAACAGCCCGAGCATCCTTTAAGGAAGCCATCTTCAAAGGAGAATCTTCAATCACAGTCTCAGCTGATGCCAGTGTCTGAGGAACCTCTTCAAAGTGTTGGAATGGGGTCTCAATGAACTCCCCATCCATCTCTATGTACCGGAACGAGTTGAGGTGGCTGACCATGTATTCCTCCTCCCCTTGAACTGTCACAATCTTCCCTTTGACCGGGTACTTCAGCTTCTGATGGAGTGTGGAGGTCACAGCTTCAGCCTTATGGATCCAAGGACGACCCAGCAAACAAGAATAGGACGGTCGAATGTCCATCACGTAGAATGTAGAATTGAAGACCTGAGAGCCAACTTTAATTGGAATATTGACCTCACCATGCACCATCCTTTTAGACCCATCAAAGGCCCGGACAACAATGTTACTTGGCTTTAGCTCCAAACCCTCGCAATCCAACCTGTCTAGAGCTTTCTTGGGCAAGACGTTCAATGAGGAACCAGTGTCAACCAGCACATGTGCAAGAGTAGTGCCCCTGGATTCAATGGAGATATGCAGGGCATCGTTATGGTTCTTCCCTTTAGCAGTCAGATCAGCATCGGAGAAACCCAAACCATTATCAGCAGTTAGATTGGCCACACAATCGGTAAACTGATCAGCTGATGTCTCTTGTGGCACATGGGCCGTCTTCAGGAAGGTAATCAGGGCCTTGGCATGGGCCTCCGAACATAACAATAATGATAACATAGAAATCTTGGAGGGGGTTTGCCCCAGCTGCTCAACTACATTATAATCACTCTTCTTAATGATCTTCAGAATCTCTTCCATCTCCTGTTTAGAAGCTTCAACATTGATGGTCTTTGGTGCCTCCGTATGGGCAGGCATATCTGTGGCGATCCCTTTGCCCCGAGCGTCAGATGACTCAGCAGCAGGGGTAGGACTAGGAACTTGATCAGAAAGGGAAGTAGGCACACTTGCAGGTGTGATGACAATAGGTCTCTGGATAGTTGGTGGCGCAATATCAGGTGAGAAAAGTCTACCACTGCGGGTGACTTTAGCAGGCCCGGTAATGTTGCTGACGCCGGTACTAGTATCAAACTCTTGCTTGACTCCAAGAACATAAACATCTGCCCCATAGTGCCACAGGACAGCTTTGTCGGATGTATAGGGGATGGGCCCCGGAACAGTGATGATTATAGGTGCAATCTTCTGAGCAGGCATAATTTTGACAGGCTTCCTCGAGGGAGCCTTGGGAGAATTGTTGAAAATGGTAACAATGGAAACTTCTTCAGTAGGGGTGGCAGGAACAACAATCTTCTCGAACAGGATCTCTTTATTATCCATCAGGTTTTGGATGCCTGACTTCAAAGATGGACAACCAGTAGGTGAAACAGAACATAGATGGCAACCCTCACTACATCTTGGAAATAAACCGGCTAGCAACAGGTTCCTCTTGACGGTCAACAGCGGGGTAACAATATCGTCCACAGAGGCTACAAACAGGTCTTCCTCTACAACATTCACTCCATGCTTGGGCATGGGAGCAGTCACAACATTGGGCCTTTCGGGCGCCTCAAACTCAATCTTTTTTGCATCAATCAGGTCTTGGACCTTATTCTTCAAAGTCCAACAATCATCTGTATTATGCCTCGGGCTCTCAGAATGATAAGTGCAGCGGGCGTTGAGATTGTACTTTGGAGATGTAGTATTCAGATTCTTTGGGGCTTCCCTTAGAGTTACCAAATTGGTTGTCAATAATTGTGGCAATATCTGGGACAAGGTCATGCTGAGTCGAGTGAACTGCCTCCTAGGTCTTTCACCCCTTTGTTGGTTGTGATGCTGAGGAGCACCAGCAGGTTTTGAAATGACCACTGCATTGATAGTTGGGCGGTGTTCAAATCTGTTCTGTCTTCTTGAACCATAGACATCACTAGATTCTTTCTTGAACGGCTTCTTCTCAGTGCTTGATGAGGCACCCTTTTGTATCTTCCCAGACTTGATACCAACTTCAATTCTCTCACCAGTCAAGATTAGGTCTGTAAACCCGGCTGAAGAATTTCCAATCAAATGGTTGAAGAACGGACCAGACAGGGTCCCCAAGAACATATCCACAAGTTCACGATCAGTTAAGGGTGGCTTCACCCTTCCAGCAAGGTCTCTCCAATTTTGAGCGTACTCTTTAAATCCTTCACCCGTCCCTATTGACATACCCTGGAGTTGGGTACGCGTAGGAGCGAGGTCGGAATTATATTGATACTGTTTATAGAACACAGTAGCCAAATCCTCCCAGTTACGAATACTGGCTCCATCTAGCTGATAAAACCACTCGAGTTGAGTCCCTGAAAGACTGTCCTGAAATAAATGGATCCACAAATTCTTGTCAGCGGTGTAAGGCTGGATCTTCCTTACATATGACCGGAGGTGCAACTTTGGGCAGGAGGCTCCGTCATATTTGGCAAAGGCAGGTGCCTTAAACTTATGGGGAATCACCACCCCAGAGGATAAGCCTAGATCTACAAAGTCCAGTCCGGGCACATTCTGTATCTCCATGGCGCTCAAGCGGTCCTCCAACTGTTTGTACCTATCCTCAACAGGAGGGTACTGCTCTTCATCATAATCCGTCTTGTTGTCGGAGACTACGGAACTAGGAACCCTTCTCTCTTGTGGACTGTCTTTTCCTACATATGAGGTGGTCAGATCGACATCGTTCTGCAGTCCATTCCCAAATCTGCGTCCAGTGTTGAACAAGACGGTCCTCTTCTTCTTCTTCTTCCTCTCTTTCAGAATTAGAGTCTTCAAATCCTGTTGACCCTGGGCTAGGCTCATAACCAACTCTTGGAACTGGGCATTATGGGCCTGGAGGGCCTTGATAGCTTGTTCAGTGGAAGTTTCAGTAGACATGATGATTGCTGAAATAAACAGCGAAGAAGATAAGTGACTTGTAAAAGGGTTACCTGTTATGCATATGATGAAATGAAATGCGTATGATTTATGTTTTCAAAGACAATCGGGATTCAAATTTTTAGACAAAAAGGAAACACACTTTATTAGATTTAGCTTTGGAATTTAAATTGTTCAACAAATTGCCCTTAGGCGTTACAAGAATGAAAATACTGAAAAGTAAATAAAACCATAAAAGAAATCATCAATAGGTCCTTCAATGTTCCCATGGCCTCTTCTTCTCAGTGCGGATATAATCATTCAGGATCCGCTCGTTCTCCAATTGCTTTGTCAGCTTCTGTATCTTCTGTTCCTGTTCGTTGAACCTTTCCCGATAAGAATCCCATTCTTCCTGCAGTTGCGCCCAAGACCTCTTTAGTGTGCCAACATCAGTGGGTATATGACGATGGAGAATGGTGGGAGGGACCCCTTCTTTATCAGCAGCTTCAAGAGTAACAGGCCTGACAACTTCATATGGCATACCTAACTTCTGGGCACGGATGCGGACCCATCTGAAATATGACTCCATTAGCAGAGAAGTTTTTGGTCCCAACTCATGTGGGTCAACTTTGTGAACTCTATCCCAAGACTTGATGAATCTACGACGCAGCTCGTCGCTATCTACCTGAAAATCAAAGACGATATGAGGTATCAACATCTCATGAGGCCCTTCTCTTCTGGCTCTTCCAAACTGACGGAGAGCTAAGCATGGGTTATAAGAGATTCCACCACGGGTTCTGATCAATGGAACATTAGGATACTCTCCACAACGATCAATGATGGCCACCTCATCTAAGCCTCTGAGAGTCCAAATAATGTCCTTATCAGTAAGAGACATTATCCTATGAGCCCATCCCCTTCCTTCTTTGTTCTTCAGTACAGATTTAGGGAGGTGCGAAATAAACCACCTCACAAATAAAGGAGCAAAACACCACAAAGTTCCCCGTCTTCGAGCAGTACGAGTGTAGAGCTGATAAAGGATATCACCCAAGAGAGTAGGTACAGGATTTCGAGAGATGAAGATCCTTATGGCATTAACATCAACAAAGGTGTTAGGATTTGGAAACAATACCAGACCATAAATTAAGAGAGCCAGAATGTTCTCGTACGCTTGGAAGTCTAAGTCATTCCAGAAACAATTAGCTTTGCCAACCAGAAACTTATCCAAAAAGCCCTTAACTCCACTTCTAGTCTCCCAGTTAGCCATTACTTCCTCTTTGGTCAAGTGAAGGGCTGCAGCAATCTCTTCAGGCCTGAGAGTCTTTTCCCAACCAGTAAATGGAGTCTGCTCCAAAACAGGGATACCAAGCAACTCAGAGAATTCTTCCAGGGCAGGGACCAGCTGGAAGTCTTGAAAGGTGAAGCAATGGTATAGCGGATCATAAAACTGGACCAGGACACTCATCAACTATTGGTCCCACTTTGAGGTGAATAAACCGAGAAGAGAACCATGCCTCCTGATGAAGGTAGTAGTGTCTGGAATCCTGTCAACCAAATCCTTAAGCAAAGTAGGTGGTTGAACAAAGTTGAGCCGGATGGTATTCCTACGCATGGGCATCATGATATCGTACAAAACAGAGCAAAGATGAAACCTTCTTGTCTTTGAAATGGTTAGTCCCTATGCAGGATGTATGCAATGTTATGATGTTATGATGTTATGATAAACGCACACCACAAGTATTCACAAAAGGCAAACATGGTAAAGGCACACAAGTCACACAAGAGCCCTTAGATTTCAGGCTGGCATGAAGTTTAGGTACTACCCTCTTTCAGTTTCAGTTGGTTAAGACCTGTCCTAGAAAATAGTAACCGGGTTCTAGAGGATCTCAATATCACTGACTACCCTCAATCAGTCATAATTCCAGTTTGGCAACCTTTTCTTGCGGCCGGAACCATCGCGAGAGTTTAGTCTCAATGAGTGTAGCATACTGCTACTGTTCTATGGCCAAGTTGGTCAATTTAAGGTTCTAAGGTCAGTCGGTGCTTAATGACTCCTCAAAAGACCCATATTCTCCTCGTTCCAACACAAGGGATATCGGTACAGACCAAGGTGTCACACCAACGTAGCTACTGCTTCACCCGTGTCGGTCTACGCCGGACAGGTCCCTCACAGTTTATTGCTACTTACCTAAAAAAGGGTACCCCCAGATCCGGGTTAGGATCTATAAAACTCCGATACAAACCCACAAAATTAAAGCACACAGAGCATACAATTGAAAACATAAGTGATCTTATCCTAAGGTACACCTCACTTATTATATCCCCAGCAGAGTCGCCAGTTCTGTGATCGGTGAAAATAGAACTGACTGTTTTGGAATGCCGGTTCGCGTTTGCGTTTTGCAAAATGTCGCGGTAAGCAAGAGTCGCCACCGTCTTTTACTTTCTCCAATAAGGAAAGGACAAAAGCACAACAAAATTCCTTTTCGAGATGTTTCTCGGGTTCGGGAGGTAGATTATAGAAAGGGAAGGTGTTAGCACCCTTTCTATCTGTGGTTATCCACGGGCTCTTAGGTACTTGCTCACTATGTTTTCAAAAAGTTTTGCTTTTCTTGTGTTTGTGGGTTTTGAAGAAAGTTTTGTTTGAAAACTTCGATTTAACTCTTGTGTCTGTCCTCAAGAGTGTATGAAGTATTGTTTGAAAACTTTTGTTAGAAAAGTGTAGGTGCGAAAAGTATTTTTGTTTTGAAATAGCAAGTACCTGAGAACCTCTACCTACTCAAAAGAAATTAAGCTGTGTAAATGTCCTTTAGACAGTACTATCCCACTATTGAGAAGTAGGTAGCACCGTCGTTGGAGTTTTTCGGGTCAATTCGATTAATGGGACATGTGGTCACTAAAGCAATGGTAGGACGCCTTAGCGGTAACCCTAATGTCCTAGATCATTTTTATCCGAGACAACCGTTTCGAGGCAACTTTGATCTTTAGACAGGAGGGCGACCTCTAAAACACCCTATACTCAATGACCACGTCGAGGCAACCAAGTGAGGCGTACCCTAGGAGTGACATGTGCGAGTGTGTCAAGATTCAGTTATGTTATCTTTGTACATGTTATGGTGAGCTACGATTGATTTTAATTTAAAGTTGGGATCTTGACATGCATAGCCTAGTTAGCATACATCTAGCAGTTAATAGTTGCGGAAAATAAAACTAAGCTATTACAAGGCGTCGGGTATTTACATCGCCAAAAACAAACCCTTGAAAAGTAAATTGCGGAAAATAAAGTAAAAGCGGTAAAAAAGTCCTAATTAAAGTTATTACATCCTCGGAGCAAATACAATTATATAGATCAAAATATGAATCAAAAATAATCACGCGCGCGAAAAAATTGAATCAGAGAGTTTTTAGGGTTTTGACCCTTTTTGGGAAAGAAAGAGATTTTTTTTGTTATTTCTTGCATTTAATTAAACCTAAACTAATTAATTAATAAAAAGAAATATTTTTTTGGTTTTTGAATGTTTTAAGGAAATAAAAATAAAAGGATAAAATGATTAAAAGTTATTACAAACCCTAATTCTATATAAATTTTATTTATTGTGAAAATATTAAAATTAACCTAATTAAAAACTAAATTAACTATGTTAAATGGATGGATAGAGAATATTATATACAAAAATAAACAATGCGCTGTAAACAAAAAAATAACGCGCGCGTTTTCAAATAAGCCAATGAGGTATCAACACATCATCATCTTCTTCGTTTGTCCTGCATAATCAGAATCAAATAGCGGGGGTTTTTAACCCCCCACTACTTCCTGCAAGGAAAAATAACGATTAGAAATCTAGCAAGCATAAATATTTCGTGAGGTATGGGTTTTGTTCGTCTTGGTCTCACGATTTCAGTCATGTATCTCACTAGTCCCAATTTTTCCTGGATTGAAAAGCCCTATTTAAGAGCTCAAGAACCCTAGAAATTCAATCATGGTATCTTACGATTCAGGGCACTATAGTTCAATTAAACCATTCCATCAGCTTTGTATGATCTCTAGCAATGTAAAACCATCACAAAAACATGTTAATCGAGCATGAATTAAGAGATACAATTATGAATCAAAAGTGCAAACCGTGGGATTGTGTGGGATGATTATTTGAGCTTTAATGCCTGAGTTTGATTGCAACACACTCCTGGGACCTCCTGCAATGTACTTGAATGAACAAAAACCCTTGAATCGACCTAGAATGCAAGAACAGGTTTTTAATTTTCTTGGAAATTCTTGAATTTGCTATGGCCGTTTCTGCAGCTTTCAATCCTGTGCTAGGGTATGGTTAGCTTGCATACATATAGGAGAATCAAATTAGGTCAAAGTTTTGGATCCAATCCATGTGCGTTGATGTTTAAATCTTTGATTGAAAATCAAATATTCTTGATTTTTCATGATTGAACAATGTTGCCAAATTTGGATTTTTTTTGTATCTTTGACTTGTGCACGAATTTGCCAGCATGTTTTGATCAGTTTTGCTTCACAAGTTGATTTAAAAAATCAAATCTTCTATTTTCTTATAATTTAAATTAATTTAATGAATTAATATGTATTAAAAATCCAATTAATCAATAAAAATAAGAAAATAAATCCAATTAAGCTTGGTGGGTCGTGCATAAGTCATGGATGAAGTTTCAACAAGAGATTTGAGGCCCATTAGCAAAAAGAAGGTGTTTTGAGTAAAGTTGACTTTTGGAAATTCATGAAAATTTCCCAACTTCTCCAATGCACAACTTGCTCAATTTTGATCATATGACCATGTTCTTGGACATTTTGGAAAGCTCTTGAAGTCCTCTAACCAATGCCTTTGGTCCCATGTCATTTGGATTTACCAATCTCAAGTTATGGCCTTTGACTCAAAGTGTACTTTTGTTGACTTTTGAATTTGACCTATAATGTAAAAATTGGTAACTTCTTGTGAGAGCATTTCTTGATCTTGGAGTGTGAAGATGGATTGTAGGAAATTGCAGCCCCTTCAAAATGAGTATTGGATGGAATTTTTCTAACAAACCATGAAAAGGTTATGCCCTGGTCAAGATACAATTGACTTTTCTACTGTCCAAAAATAGTATCTTTTGCACCTTGATGATTTTTGAGCTATTCTTTTGGAATCATGATCAAGACTTGATCAAATGATGATTGTGAACTCAAAATAAGATATTGACCAGAAATTCTGACTTTTGACTGCAAAATGACCATTTTGCCCTTACAGTTGACTGTGGATCAAATGGGGCTTTTGACTATGCAAATTGGCATTGTGAGTCTTGAAACTTGGCATGTAGGTACTAGAGAATGTATGTAGGCCTATGAGACTTGATTGAACCATTGAAAACTCCAAAGTCCTTGAAAGAACCAAAACCCTAATTTCAGCTGTCTTAGAAGGTGTTTGGACTGTACAACTCTTGAACAATCTTGAGCAATTTGAAGATCATTCTTGACAAATCTTGAGGAATATAGGAGGGAAAATTTTGGGGTACAACAATCTCCAGAATAATTCTGATCACTAATGAGATGAAAGCTTGTGGATAAACACTTTCTGAACAGGTAATTATAGAGAAGATTCTTAGGTAGCTTACTTCTTAGTTTGATTACATTGTTGTTTCTATTGAACATTCTAAAAATCTGGAAACCATGATAATAAAAGATTTACAAAGCAGTCTAGAAGCGCAGGAGTTGTGTCTGACTGAAAGAACTTTTGAGAGGGAAGTTGAGCAAACTCTGAAGGCTTCTTTTGTCAAGAAGGACTAGAAGCTGAATAGACATGGTGATAAATTCCAGAAGTCAGAAACCTTAACTTTTGATGAAAAGAAATATCATAAGGGAAAGGAAAGGTATGACAAGAAGAAGGTCCAATGTTACTGTTGTAAATAGTTTGACCATTTTGCCAAAGATTGTAGAAACCAAGTCAGGAAATCAGAAGAAGAAAATATAGCCAGAGGAGATTCTGATTCTGATGCAAAGGGTTCAGAAGATTGACGGTATATGGACACTGGCTGTTCAAATCACTTGACTGGGAACAAACAATGGCTGATAAAGTTTGACTCCAGAAGGAGAACAAAGATCAGATGTGTTGATGATAAGTATCTTAATGCAGAAGGTATGGTAAATGTCAGAGTCATAGTGAAGAATGGAAAAAACATTCTGATCAAAGATCTTTGGTATGTTCCTAGAATTAAAAGAAATCTGATGAGTGTGGGTCAGCTTATTGAGAAAGATTTCTCAGTTGTTATGAAGGACAACCTCTTGATGTTATATGACTCCAATCAGAAGTTGGTTATGAAGTCTGAGCAGGGAAGTAACAGAACATTCAAGGTGAATGGAGAAACACTTGAAGTAGAGTGTCTTAGTGCAGAAGGCGCTAAAGGTGACTGTAAGCTGTGGCACAAGAGGTTGGAGCACTTGAACTATATAAGCTTAGGGCATCTAAGTTCTAAGAAGCTTGTACATGGTATTTCTAAGATTGTGAAGCTTGGGGAGTCATGTGAGATATTCATGAAAGGCAAGCAACCCAGATTTCCATTTGCATCAGAAGTAGCCCTCAGAGCAAAGCATGCTTTGGGAGTAGTATATACTGATGTGTGTGGACCATTTCCAGTATCTTCACTTGGAGGAAACAAATATTTTATGTCTTTTATGGATGAGTTCACAATAATTACATGGGTAACACTCATCAAGTTCAAGCATGAAGTGTTTACTGAGTTTCAGAAGTTCAAGGTGAAGGCTGAGAAGCAGAGTGGTCAGAAGTTGAAGATTTTGTGAATATATGGTGGAGGTGAGTATAAATCAATAGAGTTCTAGAAGTTTTGTGAGGAGAATGGAATAGAACATGATGTTACTGCTCCATATACTCCTCAGCACAATGGTCTTGCTGAAAGAAGAAACAAAACTTTGCTTGATATGTCCAGAAGTATGCTGAAAGAGAAGAAGCTACCTCACATGTTATGGGGAGAAGTTGTTGCCACATCAACATATGTTATGAATAGGTGTCTGTTGTACCCCAAAATTTCCCTCCCATATTCTTCAAAGTTTTGACAAGCATCATCTCAATTTGCTCAAGTCTACTCAAGGGTTGCACAGTTCAAACCATCCTCCTAAGCCAGTCAAAATTAGGGTTTTAGTTCTTGCAAGGAAGTTGAGGTTTTCAAGGGCTCAATCAAGTCACATATGCCTATATACATTTCCAAGCATCTATATGTCAAGTTTCAAGGCTCACAACATCAAGTTGCACAGTCAAAAACCCTAGTTGCTTCACAATCAACTGTAGGGGTAAAATGGTCATTTTACAGTCAAAAGTCAAAAAATTTGGTCAACATCTTATTTTGAAGCCACAATCATCATTTTATCAAGTCTTGATCATGATTCTACAAGAATGGCTCAAAAATCATCAAGATGCAAAAGTTTCCATTTTTGGACAGTTGAAAAGTCAACTGTACCTTGACCAAGGCATAACTTTTTCATGGTTCATCAGAAAAATCCCATCCAATGCTCATTTTGAAGGGGATGACATTTCCTACAACTCATCTTCAAATTCCAAGTCCAAGAAATGCTCTCACAAAAAGTTATCAATTTCAACATTATAGATCATTTTTAAAAGTCAACAAAAGGGCACTTTAAGTCAAAGACCATAACTTAAGATTGGTAAATCAAAATGACATGGGACAAAAGGCATTGGTTAGAGGACTTCAAGACATTTCCAAAATGTCCAAGAACATGTTCATATGATCAAAATTGAGCAAGATATGCATTGGAGAAGTTGGGAAATTTTTGTGAAATGGCCAAAGTCAACTATCCTTGAAACTTCAATTTTTGACAAAAGGGCCCACTTTTTTCCACTTGGTTCAGCCTTGTCATGGCACCCACGTGTCCCATGATTAATTTCAAGATTAAACATTAATTTTTCTATTTTTTATTTAATTTTATTGATTTAATTCATTTTAAATCCATAAAATTCAAATAAAAATCAAAAAAATTAATTCAATGATATTTTGTGGTTTGAATGACCTTGATGAAGCATAATGCACCTACCAAATTCGTGTAAGGTCCATTTTAAGCATAAAATTCAAATTTGAACAAAATTGGCAAATTGCTTTAATGGTGGTTATGGAGAAATCCAAAGTTTAATTGCAATGGTTAAGAGCTCATAATAGTGACTGATTCTCACTCATTACTATATATACAAGCCTTCCAAGCCTCATTCAAAAACGAAAAAAAAAAAAGTGCACAAACGGCCAGAGCAAAGTTCAAAATTTGTCAAAAAAAAGTGTGAGATCAAAAGGAGTTTTGCAAGCATTTTCAGGCCGAAAGGAGAACGTGACTCTCTTCTTTGCCATACCCTAAAGCTAAAGCAACCCTTGCCACGTCCTAAGGTCCATTATCAAGCACTGTAAGTATTCCCAGGTCCCCTCAAAATCCTATATTATTTTTTCTTACATACTTGTGTGCAGGCTTCAAAGAAGGCTTATCATGCGCCTCACAAATCCAAAGCGCCAAGTGTCTCCAAGTGCAAATCCAATGGCCACAAGGGAAGGAGCATCATGTTCTCAGGTCAACACAGGCGTAGGCAATCTCCAAAGTCAAACCAAGTTGGCTTCTGAATGGGCCTCACAATTCCATTAACACCTCCAATCTGGCCCAAAACCCCCCTTGGGTTTGCAATTTTTATTTTGTCATTTTTATATTTTGTTTGTCTTATTTTATTTTTTCCCTTTTATTAACTATTAACATAATTAATTTATTTTCTATAAAAAAAATCAAAAAAGAACTAATATTATTATTATTATTAATTTCATTTTATTTTTGTAATATAAATACTAATAAATTAAATTAATTTTAATTAGGCAACTTTAACTTTTCTTTCTTAATAACTAAAATAAATTTAGAATTAGGTTTTATTAACTTTTAATTTTATTTCCTTTTATTTTATTTCATTAAAAACATAAAAATACAAAAAAAAAACTTTTTTTAATTAATTAATTAATTAGATTAGTTATTAATTTTAATTTCATTTAATCACAAAAAAGGACAAAAAAATTCATTTCTTTTCTTAAAAGGGTCAACACCCTAAAGACTTCCCGATTTAATTCTTTCGCGCGCATTTATTTTTATTTTTATTATTTATGTAACTGTCTCCAGATATGTAATAGTTAAATAGGTTTTTACCGATTTATTTAATTTCTCGTAATTATTTACCAAAACGGGTTTTTGTCATTGGCGATGTATAGACCCGCGCCTTGTAATAGTTAGAATTTACATTTCTGCAATTTACTTTCCGCACCCCTAACTGTTAAATGCATGAAAGAATGTATGTAAATAAAATTAATCCGTAGCTCACAAATAACATGTACAAAGACAATTAACTGAAAAAACAACACACAAAACACATGCCACTCCTAGGGTACGCCTCACTGGTTGCCTCGAACGTGGTCATCAAGTATAGGGTGTCTTAGAGGTCGCCCTTCTGTCCAAAAGATCCAGTTGCCTCGAAACGGTTGCCTCGGATAAAAAAAGGATCTAGGACATTAGGGTTACTTCTAAGACGTCCTACCATTGCTTCGGTGACCACACATGTCCCGATAATCGAATTGACCCGAACACCTCCAACGATGGTGCTACCTACCTCTCAATGGTGGGATAGCACTATCTAAAGGACTCTTACACAGCTTAATTCCTTAGAGTAGGTAGATTCTCTTAAGTACTTGCTCTTTTCAAACAAACAAAAAACAACTTTTCACACCTCACACTTTCTAAAAGATTTCAAACAAATTTTTCACACACTCTTGAGGACTGATACAAGAGTTACTTAGAAATTTTTCAAACGAAACTTTTTTCAAAACCCACACACATTTGAAAAGCAAACAATTTTGAAAACATAAGAGCAAGTACCTAAGAGCCCGTGGATAACCACGGATAGAAAGGGTGCTAACACTTTCCCTTTCTATAAATCTACCTCCCGAACCGAGAAACATTCTCAAGGAAGGAATTTTGTTGTGCTTTTGTCCTTTCCATGTTGGAGCACATAAAAGACGGTGGCGACTCTTGCTTACCACGACATTTCGCGAACCAGCTTAAAAAACAGTCAGTTCTATTCCCACCGATCACAGAACTGGCGACTCTGCTGGGGAATTAATAAAGTGAGGTGCACCTTAGGAATAGTTCATCATCATGTTTTCAATTGCTTGATCTGTTTGCTTTAAAATTGCGGGCCTGTTTTGGGAGTTTCATAGATCCTAACCCGGATCTGGGGGATACCTCTTAGAAAGTAGCAACAAACTGTGAGGGAACTGTGCGGGGTATACCGACACGGTTGAAGTAGTTTGCTACGTTGATGTGGCACTTTGGTGAGTACCGGTAACCCTTGAGTCAAGTCAAGGAGAGTACGGGGCTGCCGCATGGTGTCGTGAAGCATCAATTGACCTTAGGAACCTTACTTGACCATCCTGGTCTCTTTAGGGGTAGTGAGATGACTGACTTTGGTGCAGTCCGAAGTTGGTTGATACTCGATACTACACTCATTGAGGGTTGTTTTCTTGGAATATTTTGATCTCCAGTTCAGTGGCTAAATCAAAACAATGAACATAGAAAACAACCCTATGATATTGAGCTCCTTAGAACCCGGTTACTTTTGATAGGACAGGTTTTGAGCCCACCAACTTCAAGAGGGTAGTATCCCAAACTTCATGCTGGCCTAAACTCTAAGGGCTCTTTGTGTGACTTGTGTGCCTTCAAACTTGACTACTTGCATACTTGTTATCTGACACTTGAGTTTCTTGCAGGTTTTGTTTACAGTCCTTAATCTGGACTCATAATAGGGTTTACCTACATTACTCCACGCATAGCATAACATCATACCATCATACCATTGCATGCATCCTACATAAGGACTAATCCATTTCAAGGACATCAAGGGTTTTGTGATGCAGGTCATGATGAATCAAATGTCCAGCAAGGGGTAATGGGGATTTATTTTTCTCTAGCCAAGGTTAATGACTTGAGTCAGGGGCTATGACCCACTCGATATGGTGAGCCTTGACTCTTGAAGAAGGACTCTCAACAACACGAAGTTCCTTCAATCAAGCTACGAAATTCAAATCCTAACAACTTTTCTTGTTTACCCCACGAGATCCTTGAAAACATTGCATGCATACATACATATCATTGCATTACAGGTACCCTTTTGACAGGTCACTTACCTTCTTCGCTGTTTATTTCAGCAGTGGCTTCCCAACAAGATAACCAGGGTCTTCATGCTCAAGAGACTCAGTTCAGGGAGATCTTCCTAAGCCTATCCAAGGGGCAGGAAGAGTTGAGGACACTCCTCATGGGGAATTTGGCCAAGAAAAGTCTCGAAGATGATAAGGACGAACGACTGAAACGTCTGCAAGCTGAGGTAGATACAATGAGAACCCAGATGCTGAGGCAAATGGCTCTCATCCAAGGCTTAGCTCGGGAGCAAGAAGAGTTGAAGAACATGATCAGTCAGCTTCATCAAGACAGATACAACATGAAGCAACCAGTCCAAGTCAGGGACCAGGACATTGATCAGCTTCCAAGAGGATAAGAGTCTGGTATGGTGAAGAATAGACCTCTCCAAATTGCTACCACTTCACAGGTCCAACCACAACCTCGCCCAGAGCAACAGGTTGATCAGAGTAAGCCAAACAAGCCCAGGAGGAAATTCACCCAGCTCAACGTGTCGCTGTTTCAAGCTTTACAACACCTGTTGAGATTGAATCTGATTACACTAAGGGCTCTTCCCCGGAACCCCAACATCTCTGCTCTTAACTATCATCCCAACAAAAGATGTGCATACCACTCTGATAGTCCTGGACATGACACTGCCGACTGTTGGGCTCTGAAGAACAAGGTCCAGGACCTGATTAATGAAGGAGTAGTGGATTTCACCCAAGAGGGTCAGGATGAGTTCTTCTACCATCCCTGCAGGATTCACCATTTGAAGTGACAAGTCCTGAGACGAGAAAACTTTTGTTCATTCGAATATTTAAGTTGTATGTTTCTTTGATTGTTCAAACAATTATTGTCATAGCAAACTTTATTACTTTATCAATGCATCGCATATGTCTGTTTTGAATCAATATATTTGCATTCGCTATATTCAAACTACTTTCATTTTTTGTGATGTTCAAACTCTCAATTAATAATTCTAAGCCTCTTGAGGGAGGATGACGAAAACGATACCACGATCTTTACAATATGCTTTTGAACAGACCCCGCTGATGAGGTACAGGCATTGTTTCAAATCCTAAACAGTGGAGTTATAAGGAAGATAATCCCTCGTCAACCCTTTTGAGCCAAAGAAGTTGGAGTTTTTCTTTTCAAAAATTAAAACCCTTAATCATAACCTGGGGCAGGGTAGTTCTCTCAGTTAATCCAAGTGCACAACGAATGGCACCAAAGGAATCCTTACAAAACAAAAGACAGTGATGGTTCCGAATGATCATAAAGACAGGAAGTCATCATTTCTCAAAATAAAAGCCCATTAAGTCAAAACCTATGAAAGAGACTTACAAAACTGGGGCATCCCGCTGACTGTAATCACAAAAGAAACAGTTCAGGCAAAAATAGGGATAACAAAATCAAAAAGGAAAGAGGTCCTACAAACCCTCACCAAAAAATAACTGCCTGTTCAAAATAAATTGTCAATATCCGAACCATCACTGGAATGTCAGAGCAAAGACTCGAACAAGGTCTAATGCACGATCAACTGAGTTTAGGTTTGAAGAACATCACGAAGAGCGGGTGGGTACAAATAAAATTTGAGCCTTTAACCTTTGTTTCTTAAACCATTGAACCAGGCCACGTTATAACCCTTAAAAGTCCTAGTTGAGGCATGGGTTAGTTCAAAAGCATACTGTTACAAAGGTATCCTGACTCCTTAAGGATCGCTGTAAAATACTGAGTTGACATCACATTTTACAAAATTTACTTGTTTTACTGAAGAAATACATTTCCAAAAATTTCAAGACAGACATAAGCTTTGCATTTTTAATATAACATTGCTTGCATGTGACTATTTGTTTGAACAACATAGAATTTCGCACGACGAATGTCTAATGAACAAAAGCACCTCCAATCAAGGGGCATGGCATGATCATTGTCCATCATCTGGGGCAGTCCAGTCAAGATTCAGAGAATCTCTCAAATGCCTAATAGCCTGGGGCAAATCTCCGCCTGAGTCACCTGGGGCATTGGACATGAGTTCCAATTACGAATCTTGCCTGATGAAACATCTTCTGGTCGCATGGCAACACTACTGACAGTGACAACTCCCTACATTCTGAGAATATGGACATAGTCAAAAAAAATACTACGCGCAATCAAAGACCCGTTAGGTTGACACACCTAGGCAAAAATAAGGGCTTCCCGGCAAACCAAAAGGGTTCGGGAAAAAATAAGGGATGAAATGAAAAAATCTGTACACCCGGCAAGTCGAAAACCTGAAAAGGCGGCTTGGGCAAAAATGGGTATCCCGATGGACTAAAAACCCGAAAGGGCGGTCCAGGAAAAAGTTAAGGATCAAAAGCGTACGACTATGTCCCGTCATCTTGTCACTTGCCTACCAGAAGAAGATTTGTCAATCGGCAGTTATCAAGCACCTCCACAACGTATCTTCTTCTCCCACATCAGAAACAGGGGCAATAATGAGTTGTCCAGGCGATCTAGTTGCTCTGTCAACCAAGGTACCAAGGTAGGTTCGGCTGAAGAACATAACCAAGAGGCCTCCACTCCCCGAGAGTAATACAAGGTTCAACAATACTCTCCCCGAGCATATTTGGTCTCCAATCAGCCCTGAAAAGGCACAATATCTCCAGCAAGTCAGCGACACTCTCCCCAAGCAGAGTTAGCCTACAGTCAGCCTTATGGAAGTTGGATATCCCTAGAAGATCTCAACATTCCCCAGCGGAGTATGCAGATATTCCTTAACAAGCATCCCGGGCAGTCTTAATATAAGATTGTTCCCCAGCGGAATGCCAGACACCCTAGTGGAGCCACTTCCCCCAGTACAGTCCAAACAGTTTCCCCATGAGAGTTGAATTATCCTCCCCAGTAGATTCTGGAAGCTTATCCCCTGCAGAGCACGAACGCGTCTCCCCAGCTTTATCCAAAGGTTATTCCCCACCAGGGCTTATAATTGGGTTATCCTCAGCTAATTACCACAGAAATATCATCCTCAGCGAAGTTCTTCCTATCCCCTAGCGGAGTTCATCAAATCTTTCAACAAAACATATCAACGGTATCCTCAGCGGAGTTATCATCAAAACCTCAGCGAAGTATCTACTCCCACAGAGTAATTCCCCGCAGAGTAATTCCCCACAGAGTAATCTCTCTGTTGTACCCCAAAATTTGCCCTCCCATATTCTTCAAGATTTGTCAAGATCAATCTCCAAATGGTTCAAAATCTCTCAAGGGTTGCACAGTCTAATTGCCTCCTAACACAGTCAAAATTAGGGTTTTGGTTCTTGCAAAGAAATTGAGGTTTTCAAGGGTCCAATCAAGTCCCATATGCCCATATACATTGTCAAGCATCCATATGTCAAGTTTCAAGACTCACAGCATCAAGTTGCACAGTCAAAAAACCCTAATTACTTCACAGTCAACTGCAGGGGCAAAATGGTCATTTGACAGTCAAAAGTCAAAATTTTTGGTCAACATCTTATTTTGAAGCCACAATCATCATTTGATCAATTCTTGATCATGATTCCACAAGCATGTCTCAAAAAGTCTCAAGATGTCAAAAGTTTCTATTTTTGGGCAGCTGAAAAGTCAACTGCAAATTGACCAAGGCATAACTTTTTCATGGTTCATCAGAAAAATCCCATCCAAAGCTCATGTTGAAGGGGATGAAATTTCCTACAACTCATCTTCACATTCCAAGTCCAAGAAATGCTCTCACAAAAAGTTATCAATTTCAACATTATAGGTCATTTTCAAAAGTCAACAAAAAGGCACTTTAAGTCAAAGACCATAACATGAGATTGCTAAATCAAAATGACATGGGACCAAAGGAATTGGTTAGAGGACTTCAAGACCTTTCTAAAATGTCCAAGAACATGTTCATATCTTCAAAATTGAGCAAGATATGCATTGGAGAAGTTGGGAAATGTTTGGGAACTTTCAAAAGTCAACTTTGCCTAAAAAGCTTCAATTTTTCTAATGGGCCTCAAATTCTTTCTTGAATCTTTACCCAAAGCCTATGCACGACCCATTGAGCTCAAAATAATTTATTTTCTTATTTTTAATTAATTAATTGAATTTATATTTATATTAATTCATTTAATTGGTTTTAATTATAGGAAAATTCAAAGATATGCTTTTTTAGATCTTTTTGTGTAGCAAATATGACTACAGCAAGCTGGCAACTCGTTTCTCAATCAACAAGGCAAAAAAATCCATGATTGGCAAGGTTTCATGAAAGAAAAGATTGGAAAAGATATGATTAGGCAATCAAATATTCAAGTCATAATGCCATGGACTTTTGGGCTTATTCTTGACCTAATTCACATCACATATATGTGCTGAAGAAAACCCTAAAGATGGACACACGTGAAAGCTACTGCAACCACATAACCAATTTTCAAAATTTCAAGAAAAACTTGAAAACTGAAATCCTATTTGCAGTACAATTCAAGGCCTAAAATCGTTTCTAATACATTGCTGACATTGCCAGGAAGCCATTGCAATCAAAAACGAGGCTTAACACCATCAGAATCATCCCCACTAAGTCACACAGTTTGCTTTATTTTCCAAATTGACATATCATCATTCATGCGTTTTTAACCATATTTTTTGGATTGATTCATGCTAATAGGGACCTTCTGAAGTTGTTGATATAATCCAATTGAGTTATAACTGCTTGAATCAAAATCCACCATGAATGACATCTAGGGTTTCTGAAGCTTGCAATTAGGGCTTTAGGCATAAGGAAAAATTGGACCATGTCATGACCATGGTTGAATTCGTCAAGGCCAGACGAATTCAACCAGCCTATCGCGCCCTTTTTATATTGTCTCCACTTCTATTCGCTATTCTTGGGACTTTTACTTAGTGGGGGTTTAAAACCCCCGCTATCTTGTTCATATTATTGCAGGTAAACGAGGAAGGAGACGGGCGTGGCGTCATGTGATTGGAGATTTTAAATCTGGCGCATTTTATTTGGTTTTATACCATTAATATTTGTTGTTTTTATATAATAATTGTTTTCCACTTATACTACAAACGCGTTGGATAGCTCAGTTGGCAAAGGCATAGTGGCAAGAGGTACTGGGACCTGGGTTCGATTCCCAGGTCCCCCATATAATTCTTTCTATTTTTTCCTCAAACATTCCCATGCAACATTCGTTCAATGGTCCATCATGCACCCTCACGCCTAAGCCTGCCAAGTGGCTTCAAGGCCCAATCCAGTGGCCACAGAATGAAGTCCATGGTACACCCTAGTCAGCCAGCAATCACGTGATGCCAAAAAGTCAACGAGGCTTGTGTTCTTGGGCCTGAATTGCTTCAATTACACCTCCACTTTGGGCCTGACACCCCCCTTGGTTTGCATAATTTTATTTCCTTTTCTTTTCTAATTCTTTTAATTGCTTTAATTATTTTTATTAATTCACCATAAAATTAATTTTCCTAATAAAAATCAGAAACTCAAAATTGTAAATATTTTTAATTATTTATTAATTGCATCATTAACCTAATTTTTGTAAATAAATGTAAAACAATTAACTTTAGTTTAATTTAGGTTTAAATTCTAATACTTTTCTTAATAAATAAAAATTACATAGAATTAGGTTTTGACACTTTTATCTTTTTCTTAATTAATTATTATTATTATAATTATTATTATCATTATTAATTACTATTATTTTTGTACATAAATATGTAAATTAATTAATTAGTAAATTAGGTCAACTTTGACATTTTTTTTAGTAATTAAAATAATCTAGAATTAGGGTTGTTTACTAACTTTTAAATTCTTTTCTTTATTTCCATAATAAATACAAAAAACATAAAAAACACTTTCTTTTCTTTAATTAAATAATTAATTAGGTTTTAATTTAACTTAATTTCAAGCAAAGGGTCCAACACCCTCGGACGTTCAGTTTAATTCTTTTCGCGCATTATTTTTCTTATTGATTATTATGTAACTGTTCAAGGATGTAATAGTAATTAGGCTTATTGCTTTTTACTTTCCGCATCTTTATCAAAAACGGGTCTTTGTATTTTGGCGATGTATAGACCCGCGCCTTGTAATAGCGTAGCTTTTATCTTTCCGTATTTAATTTTCTGCACTCCTAAATTCTAAATTGCATGAAAGAATGTATGGTAATTAAAAACAACTTGTAGCTCACAATGCCATGATCAAAGATAAAATATAACATGAAAACAACATACAATGCACACACCACTTATAGGGTACGCCTCACTCGTTGCCTTCGAAACGTGGTCGTCAAGTATAGGACGTTTTAGCGGTCACTCTTATGTCCAAGATCCAGTTGCCTCGAAACAGTTGCCTCGAAACAGTTGCCTCGAAACGGTTGCCTCGGATTAAAAAGGATCTAGGACATTAGGGTTACTTCTAAGGTGTCCTAACTGTTGCTTCGGTGACCATACTGTCCCTACAATCGAATTGACCCGAACACCTCCAACGACGGTGCTACCTACTTCTCAATAGTGGGATAGTACTGTCTAAAGGACTCTTACACAGCCTAATTCCTTAGGGTAGGTAGATGACTCATGGATACTTGCTCTCTAAAAAAACAAAAATCAAAAATCTTTTCACACTGACACTTTCAAAAGTTTCAAAACAAATTTTTCAAAGACTCTTGAGGACAGATACAAGAGTCATTCAGAAATTTTTCAAACGAAACTTTTTCAAACCCACTCACATTTTGAAAAGCAAACATTTTGAAAACATAAGAGCAAGTACCTAAGAGCCCGTGGATAACCACGGATAGAAAGGGTGCTAACACCTTCCCTTTCTATAATCTACCTCCCGAACCGAGAAATATCTCAATAAGGAATTTTGCTGTGCTTTTGTCCTTTCCATGTTGGAGAACATAAAAGACGGTGGCGACTCTTGCTTACAGCGACATACGCGATCCAGCTTTAAACAGTCAGTTGTATTTCCACCGATCACAGAATTGGCGACTCTGCTGGGGATATACTTAAAGTGAGGTGTACCTTAGGATAGCTCATACTTGTGTTTTCAATTGCTTTGTTTTGTTTGCTTTATTATTATGGGCATTGCATCGGAGTTTCATAGATCCTAACCCGGATCTGGGGATACCCTGTTAGGTAGCATAAGCTGTGAGGGACTTGTCCGACGTAGACCGACACGGGTGAAGCAGTGGCTATGTTGGTGTGGCACCTTGGTCTGTACCAATATCCCTTGTGTCGCAATGAGGAGAATATGGGTCTTCTGATGAGTCATTAAGCACCAACCGACCTTAGAACCCTAATTTGACCCAACTTGGCCATAGAACAGTAGCAGTATGCTACACCCATTGAGGCTAAACTCTCGCGATGGTTCTGGCCGCAAGAAAAGATTGCAATGCTGGAGTTATGACCGATTGAGGGTAGTCAGTGATATTGGGATCCTCTAGAACCCGGTTACTTTTGATAGGACAGGTCTTAACCAACAAACTGAAAGAGGGTAGTACCTGAACTTCATCCTGGCCTAAACTCTAAGGGCTATCTTGTGTGATTTGTGTGCCTTATCATGTTTGCCTTTGTGAATATTTGTGGTGTGCTTTATCATGACATCATACCATCATAGACATTGCATGCATCCTGCATAAGGACTGACCTATTTCAAAGACAAGAGGGTTTCATCTTTGCTCTGTTTTGTAGGACATCATGATGCCTGTGCGAATGAACACTATCCGGTTCAATTTTGTTCACCCACATGAGTTGCTTGAAGAATTGGTTAGCAGAATTCCAAAGACTACTTCCTTCATCCAGAGGCATGGTTCTCTTCTCGGTTTAGTCACTGCAAAGTGGGACCAACAACTGATGAGTGTCCTGACCCAGTTTTATGATCCCTTGTATAATTGCTTCACCTTTCAAGACTTCCAGCTGGTCCCTACCCTGGAAGAGTTCTCTGATTTGCTTGGTGTCCCTACCTTGGATTTGACTCCCTTCACTGGTTGGGAAAAGACTCTTAGGCTCGAGGAGATTGTTGCAGCCCTCCCTTTGACCACCAAGGAGGTAATGGACAACTGGGTGACTAGAAGCAGAGTTAAGGGTTTCTTGGCCAAGTTTCTGATCGGTAAAGCTAACAGTTTCTGGAATGACTTAGACTTCAGGGCGTATGAAGACATTATGGATCTCTTAATCTATGGTCTAGTTTTGTTTCCTAATCCTGATAACTTCATTAACGCCACTGCCATAAGGATCTTCATGTCTCGGAACCCTGTGCCCACTCTCTTGGGTGATATCCTGCAACAACTCTATGCTCGTACTGCCCGAAGACGAGGAACTCTGTGGTGTTGTATTCCTTTGTTAGTGAGGTGGTTTATTTCGCACCTCCCTAAGTTCGTGCTGAAGAACAAAGAAGGAAGAGGCTGGGCTCATAGGTTAATGTCTCTCACTGATAATGACATCATTTGGACTCTCAGAGGTTTGGATGAGGTAGCTGTTATTGATCGTTGCGGAGAATATCCTAATGTTCCTTTGATTGGTACCCAAGGAGGAATCTCTTACAATCCGTGTCTAGCTCTCCGTCAGTTTGGAAGAGCCAGAAGAGCAGGGCCTCATGAG
This sequence comes from Vicia faba, assembly GCA_948472305.1. NCBI lineage: Eukaryota > Viridiplantae > Streptophyta > Magnoliopsida > Fabales > Fabaceae > Vicia > Vicia faba. The sequence continues at coordinate 116,735,988 of OX451739.1, read as the reverse complement.
ATGTTGGTACCTCACATCAGTTTTGAGTTTCAGGTAGATAGTGACGAGCTGCGTCGTAGATTCATCAAAGCTTGGGACAGAATTCACAAAGCTGACCCACATGAGTTGGGACCGAAGACTTCCCTACCTATGGAATCCTACTACAGATGGGTCCGCATCCGTGCTCAGAATTTAGGTATGCCATATGAAGCTGTCAGACCCATCATTCTTGAATATCCTGATAGAGATGGGGCTCCTCCAACTGTTCTCCCTCCTCAGATACCTACTGATGTTGATACACTAAAGAGGTCTTGGGTGCAACTACGAGAAGAACGGGATTCTTATCGGGAAAAGTTCAACGAGCAGGAATTGAAGATCCAGAAGTTGACAAAGCAGTTGGAGAACGAGCGGGCCTTGAATGACTACATCCGTACTGAGAAGAGGAGACCCTGGGATCACTGATGAGCTTTGGATGTTCTTTTACAGTTTTTATTTCCCTTTTCAGTAGTTCCATTTTATGTAACGCCTAAGGGCAATCTGTTGAACAATCTAAATTTCAAAGTTGAATCTAATAAAGTGCGTTTCCTTTTTTGTTTACAAAGTTGAATCCCGATTGTCTTTGAAAACATAAATCATACGCATTCCATTCATCATGTGCATCACAGGTACTCTTCTTTTGAGGTTGCTTAATGTTCTTCGCTGTTTATTTCAGCAGCCATCATGAATCCTGAATCATCTACTGAGAAATCCATCAAGGCCCTCCAGGCTCAGAACGCCCAGTTCCAAGAGCTGATCATGAGTTTAGCCCAAGGTCAAGAGGAATTGAAGGCTCTGCTGGTCAAGAAGAAGAAGAAGAGAACTGTACTATTCAACACTGGCCGGAGGTTTGGCAACACACTGCAAAATGAGATTGATCAAGCTGGTTCTTCTGTAGGGAAAGGCAATCCCCAAGGGGGAAGGGTTCCTAGTCCTGTGGTCTCTGACAACGAGACCGATTTCAATGAAGAGCAGTACCCTCCAGCTGAAGACAAGTACAAGCAGTTAGAGGATCGTCTGAATGCCATGGAAATTCAACAGGTGCCTGGGTTGGATTTTGGAGACCATGGTCTATCTTCTGGTGTGGTGATCCCACACAAGTTAAAAGCACCATCTTTTGCAAAGTATGACGGGGTGTCCTGCCCTAAGCTGCATCTCAGATCTTATGTGCGGAAGATCCAGCCGTATACTGTGGACAAGAACTTATGGATCCATTTCTTCCAGGAGAGTCTTTCAGGGACTCATCTCGAATGGTTCTATCAGCTGGATGGAACTAAGGTTCATAACTGGGAGGACTTGGCTACTGCTTTTTACAAGCAGTATCAGTATAATGCCGACCTCGCTCCTACACGTACCCAACTCCAGGGTATGTCGCTAGGATCGGGAGAAGGTTTTAAAGAGTACGCGCAGAAGTGGAGGGACTTGGCTGGCAGGGTGCAGCCGCCGTTAACCGACCGTGAACTCGTGGACATGTTCTTGGGGACCCTATCCGGGCCGTTCTTCAATCATCTCATTGGTAATTCGTCTGCAGGGTTTACAGACCTCATTCTGACTGGTGAGAGGATAGAGGCTGGTATGAAATCAGGGAAGATACAGAAAGGTGCATCCTCAAGTTCTGAGAAGAAGCCTTTCAAGAAGGAAGCCAGTGCTGTGTATGGCCCCAGGAGGCAAAACAAACCGGAACGCCGCCAAGCTGTCAACGCGGTGGTAATTGCAAAGCCTGCTGCCGCTCCTCGGCAACCTAACCAACCAAGGGGTGAGAGACCCAGAAGAGAATATACTCGGCTTAGCATGACCTTGTCGTAGATCTTGCCACAACTGCTATCGACCAACTTGGTAACCGTCAAAGAAGCTCCAAAGGTGGTAAACACAACCTCTCTGAAGTATAATCCCAACGTCCGCTGTGCTTATCACTCTGATAGCCCGGGGCATTCTACTGATGATTGCTGGGCCCTGAGAAATAAGGTTCAGGACCTTATCGATGCTAAGGAAATACAGTTTGAGGCACCCGAAAGGCCCAACGTTGTGACTGCTCCTATGCCCCAGCATGGAGTGAATGCTATTGAGGAAGACCTGTATGTAGTTTCTGTGGATGATATTGTGACTCCTTTATTGACTGTCAAGAGGAACATGTTGCTAGCCGGTTTATTTCCGGGTTGCAGCAAGGGTTGCCTTTTGTGTGCTGTTTTACCTACTGGTTGTCCGTTGCTGAAGTCAGGCATCCAAAACCTGATGGATAGCAAATAAATCTTGTTCAAGAAGACCGTTATTCCTATTGTTCCTACTGAAGAAGTATCCGTTGTCACCATTTTCAACAATCCTACCAAGGCTCCCCCGAGGAAGCCAGTCAAAATCATGTCTGTTGCACCTATCATCATTACTGTTCCGGGGCCCCTCCCCTACAAATCTGACAAGGCTGTCCCATGGCACTATGGGGCAGATGTGTATGTGCTTGGAGTGAAGCAGGAGTTCAACACTAGTACCGGTATCAGTAACATCACCGGTCCCGCTAAAGTTACTCACAGTGGCAGGCTCTTCTCGCCTGACATTGCGCCACCAGTCATCCGAAGACCTCTTATCATCACGCCTACAAGTGTGCATGTTTCCCCTCCTGATCAAGTTTCTACCCCTGCTGCCGAGTCATCTGACACTCGGGGCAAAGGGATTGCTGATATGCCTGCCCAGATGGAGGCACCGAAGATGGTTAACGTGGAAGCTTCACAGCAAGAGATGGAAGAAATCCTTAAGATCATCAAGAAGAGTGATTTCAACGTCGTTGAACAGCTGGGGCATACCCCCTCTAAGATCTCCATGCTATCGCTGTTGTTGTTCTCAGAGGCCCATGCCAAGGCCCTGATTTCATTCCTGAAGACGGCCCATGTGCCACAAGAGACGTCGGCTGATCAATTTACCGATTGTGTGGCCAACTTGACCACTGACAATGGGTTGGGATTCTCTGATGCTGATCTGACCGCTAAGGGAAAGAACCATAATGATGCCCTGCATGTCTCCATTGAATGCAGGGGCACTACTCTTGCACACGTGTTAGTAGACACCGGTTCTTCACTGAACATACTGTCCAAGAAGGCCTTAGACAGGTTGGATTGTGAGGGTTTGGAGTTGAAACCTAGTAACATCGTTGTCCGAGCCTTTGACGGGTCGAAGAGGATGGTACATGGTGAAGTAGATAATCCGATTCGGGTTGGTTCTCAAGTCTTTGATTCAACGTTCTATGTGATGGACATTCGTCCATCCTATTCTTGTTTGCTGGGTCGTCCTTGGATCCACAAGGCTGGGGCTGTGACCTCCACTCTACACCAAAAACTCAAATACCCTGTCAGAGGGAAGATTGTTACAGTGCAGGGGGAGGAAGAATACATGGTTAGTCATCTGAACTCGTTCCGATATATAGAGATGGACGGGGAGTTCATTGAAACCCCCTTTCAACATTTTGAAGAGGTGCCTCCAACATTGGCGTCAGCAGAGACAGTGATTGAAGAAGACTTTCCTTTGAAAATGGCTTCCTTGAAGGACGCCCGGGCTGTGATTGAAAAAGGTGAATGTGCAAACTAGGGCAGGCTCCCTGATTTTACTCCAAAGACTGACAAGTTTGGGCTGGGTTTCACTGCAGAGGCTCAAAGGGTTGTACGTAAAGCAAGGATTGGAAGACCTCCCGTGTTCATCACCAACCCGGGAGTGAATGCCATTGAAGGCGATGTAGAGGAATCAGAGTTTGATAGGTGGATCTACCCGACGACCGACGGTGGACTGAACAATTGGACTGCAAAAGACTACATAGCTGTTACTTTTGTTACTCAGTAATGAATTCCTTTGTTTTTAAATTTGTAATGAACAATAAATTGAAACTTTATGGCCCGGTGTCTTACCCGGGGCACCGTGGCTTCATTTGTGAGGGCTTATTACTTGTCATTTCCATATATCATGAATAAAAACATTGGACGTTTTTCGCATTTCAAATCTTGTGCTCCCTTTCTTTCTTTCTTTATATATCGCAAAACAGCTATATTTACACACACTCACTTATACAGGTTTCAATCCACTCTGGATCTCACTGGTAACGACTCTGCTACTGCCAGTTATGACTTTGAAAATCCAATCAACTTAGCCGAAGACGAAGGTGAAGATGATTGCGAGGTGCCTGGTGAGCTTGCAAGACTGTTACTCCAGGAAGAGAGGGCCATTCAGCCACATGAAGAGCCAGTGGAAACGGTAAACCTGGGTACTAAGACAGATAGAAAGGAAGTCAAGATTGGTGCCGATCTAGAGCTCAGTGTGAAACAACGGTTGATTCAGATGTTGCATGATTATGTTGAGATCTTTGCCTGGTCTTACAAAGACATGCCGGGGTTGGATACCTACATTGTGGTCCATCACTTGCCTACCAAGGAAGAATGCCCTCCGGTTAAGCAGAAGGTCCGCCGTATGCGTCCAGAGATGTCCGAGAAGATCAAAGCTGAGGTTATGAAGCAATTTGATGCCGGGTTTCTAGCAGTGACTTCTTACCCTCAGTGGGTTGCCAATGTGGTTCCGGTACCGAAAAAAGATGGTAAGGTCTGAATGTGTGTTGACTACAGGGATCTGAATAGGGCGAGCCCCAAGGATGACTTCCCTCTGCCTCACATCGACGTTCTGGTTGACAATACTGCTCAGCACAAGGTGTTCTCCTTCATGGATGGTTTTTCAGGTTATAATCAAATCAAGATGGCTCCTGAAGATATGGAAAAGACTACATTTGTTACTCAGTGGGGCACCTTCTGTTACAAGGTCATGCCTTTTGTGTTGAAAAATGCTGGGGCAACCTACCAACGTGCCATGGTTGCTTTATTTCATGACATGATCCACCATGAGATTGAAGTATACGTCGATGATATGATTGCAAGGTCTCAAACTGAGGAGGAACACCTTGACCATCTACAGAAGTTGTTTGACCGTCTGAAGTTGTACAAGCTAAGGTTGAACCCAAACAAGTGCACATTTGGGGTAAGATCTGGAAAATTGCTAGGCTTCGTCGTAAGCGACAAAGGCATTCAAGTGGACCCCGCCCAAAGTGAAAGCCATACAAGAGATGCCAACTCCCAAGACAGAGAAAGAAGTCAGAGGCTTTCTAGGACGGTTGAACTACATTGCCCGATTCATCTCGCATCTAACTGCTACCTGTGAACCAATCTTCAAGCTGCTGAAGAAGAATCAAGTAGTACGTTGGAACGATGAATGTCAGGCCTCTTTAGAAAGAATCAAAGAGTATCTCCAAGAACCACCCATTCTTATGCCGCCGGTTGAAGGGAGACCTCTAATACTATACTTGACAGTACTTGACAACTCAATGGGGTGTGTGCTGGGGCAGCATGACGAGTCTGGCCGAAAAGAGCACGCCATTTATTACCTTAGCAAAAAGTTTACCGACTGTGAGACCCGATACTCACTGCTTGAGAAAACTTGCTGCGCTTTGGTATGGGCTGCTCGCCGACTGAGACAATATATGCTGACTCACACTACTCTGTTGATTTCAAAAATGGATCCAATAAAGTACATATTCGAAAAGCCTGCTCTGTCTGGAAGAATAGCAAGATGGCAGATGATTTTGACAGAATACGACATCCAGTACACGACTCAGAAAGCTATCAAGGGGAGTGTGTTGGCAGACCACTTGGCACACCAGGCAGTAGACGACTACCAGTCAATGAACTTTGAGTTTCCATACGAGAGCATCATAGTAGTGACTGATTGTGAAGTACCTGGACCGGATGAAGGACCTGAGGAAGGATCCCGATGGTCTATGCACTTTGACGGAGCCTCCAACGCTTTGGGTAACGGTATCGGCGCTGTGATCATATCCCCCAAAGGCACTCATACTCCACTCACTGCCCGACTATGTTTCAACTGCACCAACAATATGGCGGAGTATGAGGCATGCATCATGGGTCTTCAAGCTGCAATTGACTTAAGGATCAAGTTTCTGAGTGTCTTCGGAGATTCCTCTCTCGTGATCAATCAGATCAAAGGAGAGTGGGATACGAAACACCCAAACCTCATTCCTTACAAAGAGTGTGTGTTAACATTGATCCCCCATTTCACAGAGATAACTTTTGAACACTTCCCAAGAGAGGAGAACCAGCTGGCGGACGCGTTAGCTACGATGTCTTCAATGTTCAAAGTCAAATGGGACAATGAGGCTCCCCGGATCATTATCTGGAAGTTAGATGAACCTGCACATTTTTGTGATCTCGAGGCTGAAGAGGTGACTGAAAAACCTTGGTATCATGAAGTAAAGAGGTACTTGGAAGCTCAAGAATACCCCGAGGGTGCATCTGTCAACGACAAGAAGTTTCTGAGAAGGTTCGCAGCGAAGTTCTTCCTCAGCAATGGCATTCTATACAAGAGAAACCATGATTCAACCTTACTGCGTTGTGTGGATAAGACTGAAGCAGAAAGGATCATGGCAGAACTGCATGAAGGTCCCTTCGGAACGCATTCCAGTGGACACACCATGGCAAAGAAAATCCTTCGGGCAGGATATTTCTGGTCCACAATGGAAGCTGATTGTTACCAACATTCTCGGACATGTCATAGGTTCCAGATCTATGCTGATAAGGTGCACGTTCCTCCAGTTCCTCTGAATGTCTTGACTGCACCTTGGCCTTTTGCAATGTGGGGTATTGATATGATCAGAGAGATTAAACCTACGGCATCCAACGGGCATCGCTTCATCCTGGTAGCGATTGATTACTTTACAAAGTGGGTTGAAGCAGCTTCCTATGCTACTGTAACCAAGAATGTCGTGGCATGGTTCATTCGACATAACCTGATCTGTCGATACGGCGTCCCGGAAAGGATCATTACGGACAATGGTACCAATCTCAATAATAAGATGATCACTGAGCTCTGCGAGTAATTCAAGATACAGCACCACAACTCTTCTCCTTACCGGCCGAAGATGAATGGGGCTGTAGAAGCAGCGAATAAGAATATCAAAAAGATTGTGCAGAAGATGACAGTGACCTATAAAGATTGGCATGAGATGTTACTGTTTGCTCTTCACGGGTACCGTACCTCAGCAAGGACGTCAACCGGGGCAACACCCTTTTCATTGGTCTATGGCATGGAGGCAGTCTTGCCGATTGAAGTCCAGATACCCTCTCTCCGGATAATGAGGGATGCAGGCTTGAGCGAAGAAGACTGGATCCAGACTCGACTTGATTAGTTAAACCTAATTGACGAAAAGAGACTCACTGCTATTTGTCATGGTCAAATGTACCAAAAACGGATGATCAGGGTATTTAACAAGAAAGTCAGACCACAAGAGTATCAAGTTGGGGACCTAGTAATCAAGCGCATCATTCTTCCTCAAAATGATCCCAGGGGCAAATGGACCCCCACGTACGAAGGGCCTAGTACAGTTCAAAAGTTTCCCCAGGAAAGTTGAACCTATCTCCCCAGTAGTAAGCTTATCCCCAGTAGATTCTGGAAGCTTATCACCTGCAGAGCACGAACGCGCTCCCCCGGCTTTATTCAAAGGTTATTTCCCCACCAGGATATAACTGGGTTATCTTCAGCCAATTGCTACGGAAAGATCGTCCCCGACGAAGTCTTCCTATCCCCAGTGGAGTTCATCAAATCTTCCAACAGAGCTCAACAATGGTATCCCCGGCAGAGTTATCATCAAATCTCAGCGAAATATCTCTTCCCACAGAGTAGTTCCCCGCAGAGTAATCTCTTCATCAAGTTCATTCCCCAACGGAGTCATCTTCTCCTACCGGTTCATTCTCGCAACCGTCATCCCCAGCGGAAACAAGGAACTCTACTCTTCAACGTCAACCCAGGATTTAACTTCCCGGCATTCGTCAAGGATTTATATTCCTAGACAAAAATACATTCATAAACATCACATCTTCATACATTATAGCATGCACATACGCATCATGAACATACAATCTCATTTATTCTGAGAACGTCATGCATTTCATACATCATGACATTGCATACAACTAACGTTTTGTCTTTTCAGGACAAAGGTCAATACAAAGATGATTACTATCAACTGTCGCAATTCCAGATTCGATACCTGTATCTAGCCAGGGCATATCTGTTGACGACTATTCCGGACTCGATTCCTGTATCCAGCCAGGGCACGTCTGAAGGGTTTGAAGATTCGATTCCTGTATCCAGCCAGGGCATATCTGTTGACGACTATTTCCGGACTCGATTCCTGTATCCAGCCAGGGCACGTCTGAAGAGTTTGAAGATTCGATTCCTGTATCCAGCCAGGGCATATCTGTTGACGACTATTTCTGGACTCGATTCCTGTATCCAGTCAGGGCACGTCTGAAGAGTTTGAAGATTCGATTCCTGTATCCAGCCAGGGCATATCTGTTGACGACTATTCCGGACTCGATTCCTGTATCCAGCCAGGGCACGTCTGAAGGGTTTGAAGATTCGATTCCTGTATCCAGCCAGGGCATATCTATTGATGACTAATTCCAGATTCGATTCCTGTATCTAGCCAGGGCACATCTGTGAGTAACTGATTGTAGAGTCGATACCTGTATCCGGCTAGGGCACATCTACATGAAGAGTTTAAAGATTCGATTCCTGTATATAGCCAGGGCACATCCACATAAAGAGTTTGAAGATCAACCCCTGTAACAGGCCAGATAATCATTTTTCTTTCTCAGGTACGCAAGTTCTCGCTAAGGAATCTCTTACGCGATCGACACCTAGATGGCATTTATAAGCCCATCCGCATACCAACAGTCACCAAATGGCATCTATAAGCCCATCCCCGACAAGATTCTGTCACATCTCCAGATGGCATCTATATTTTGTTTGAATTTTTTGTAACTTGCTCATTTCTCTTCAAAAATGAAAACTGTAAATATGAAACTTGTAGCAAATTTTCTCACGGTTTCAGAAATGTAAAGCAAAACTATAGTGGTCTCATTACCAAGCTGCTATCAGGATTCTGAGATATATCAAGGGAACTCTGAAATATGGAGTGCTATTTCCTTATGGAAGAAAGACATAACTAAAATTAGTGAGTTATTTTGATTCTGACTGGTGTGGAAATAGAGTTGACAGAAGAAGTACTTCTGGTTACTTGTTCAATTTTCTGAAAGGTCCCATTTCTTGGAGTTACAAGAAAAAGCCTATTGTGGCTCTGTCAACGTGTGAAGCTTAGTACATTGCACGTGTTAAAGCTGCATGTCAAGCTGTTTGGCTTCTAAATCTTCTGGAGGATTTGAAGATTGAGATAGAGAAAGCTCTGAAGCTGTTTATTGATAACAAGTCTGCAATCAATCTTGCCAAGAATCCAGTGTTGCATGGAAGAAGCAAGCATATTGAGATGAAGTATCACTTTCTGAGAAGTCAAGTGCAGAAATGAGTGTTAGAAGTTCTGCATTGTAGCACTGAGAAACAACTGGCAGATGTTCTGACGAAAGCAATTAAAACAAACCAATTTCTTCATTGGAAGAATGAAATTGGTGCTGTTAGTTTCTGATAGATACTAAATTAAGGGATAATATTAAAGGGTAATTTAGTATTTGTTATATTTGGAGAAAAACTTAACTATTAAAGTTTATTCTCTTTTAGGGCCTATGTGACATTCTTATTTTTGTTATATTTGTGTATAAATAGGTGTACATAGGTCTCGTTAATATAATTCAATTTTTTTACCAATCATTAGCATCCGTCTTTATCATTATATTTCCTCTCTTCTTTCTCAATTTCATCACCTTGCACTAATATATATATTTTTATTATAGAATTTTAGTCAAAGAAAGCTAGATGGGTTAAAGAACACCGATGAATTCTATACAAAATTTGTTTATCCAAATGAAAACATATATTTTACTTGAGATGTCAAATATGTAAAGTTGTTTATCGTCAAATTTAGATCCGGTTTACAACCTTAGCTACACAACTTGTTTCAATTTCGAGATTTTCAGTTCAGAGATACCTTACACAAAAAGTATAATTTGTCTAGCATGGCCTAAAAAATTCCAAGGTATACCATTAGAACTTTTGTAAAATTTAAAATATTAAAAAAGGAAAATGTAGTGTTTCATTAAAATTTAATTTTAAAATTTTTAAATTCATATCAAATGTTAGAAGTGTTCTTAGTTTAATTTGAATTTAAGTTTTAGGCAAAAAATAAATTTTGAGTGATATGTTAAAAAATCTCACCCGATCTAATTTAGTGTAGTCTAATTTAGATCGAATTTTAAATAATAATATTGTAAATTATATTTTTTTATTAATATTATAAAAATGATAATAAAAATAGATTTAAAGTAATATGCAACATAAAATATATTTAAAAAATTAATATTATAAAATATTAATGATTAACTATAGTTCAATATTTAAAATATGTAAATTTAACAAAATTAATAAATAATATTAAAAATTAAATACCAAAAAAGAATAAATTAAGGTGATATATCAAAAAAATTGAAAATAAGTAAGTATGAAAATATAAATGCAAAAAATAGTAAGTATGAAAGAATATACCGTTCAATTTATTAGATTTGAAAAATATATTCTAAAATTTAATACAACTCGAACAGTTTTCATTAAACGACACTCAAATACATTAAATAATATTTATTTATTTTTATTATTTTTTATAATTTTTAAGAGATTTGCAATTTTACTCCAATTTTTTTATTAATTATTAAAAAATATTAATATATAAATAATAATAGTCACTTTGTAACCATTACATATTAGTTTTGAAATTTTTCCTTATTAAAGTTACAAAGTCAAAATCAGAATGATGATCTTAGATTTTTAAGACAGTTCGAGGACAATATTAAGTGAAATGAATAAAATATTTTATTTTAGAAATATTACATCCTTATTCTTAAGCTTTTTACATTTTTGGTGAAACTATTCTTTTTTATGTTTCTTTAGATAAGTATTTAATGTTATTCCTATTGAGGGATAATACATATACATCTATTTAATATTATTAATTTGAAACAAAAAACTATATTATGTAATGCAAATTAAATAAATGGATATTTGGGCTTTGCAGTTTATATTTATGTTAGTAATCTTTCTGAATTATTTAAGTTTGGTTTACCAAATCTTCATAATATGATTTCTTCTTACCTGCAATTAATAGAGTTCATCTAGTCCACCCCTTTGAAATATATAATAATTTATTACACAAATATTATATATTAATGAGTACCGGATACTCAAATCCAAAACAATTATAAATAATGATCCTTAGGATACAAGGCATCATATTAATAATCCATTCCGCAAAAAAACACTTCCCACTCCATCTAAATCTCAACAATATCATTCATTCTAAGACAAATTGACCAACATAATGACAACCATAACAAACCTCTTATATTATCTTTTATATTTTCTTTTAGTTTTTTTTTTGAAAGATCCTGCAATGCTTTGCATTAGAGTCATCTGCAACCTTCAACTTAATACCAATTCAAGCATACACCCTTATCTCCAACTGGATAGCGAACGAACAAGTCAGAAACAAATGATTAATTATCTCTTCATTCTTAAAACATAAAGGATAACTTAGATTAGGGTTTTCACTGATAATAGCTTGTATTTGCAATTCCATTCTTGTAGGCAATTTGTTTGCATTTGCAATTTCATTCTTGTAGGCAACCTGTTGAGGAAAAGCCTCCAACCAAAAAGTTGATCTTTCATGGAATTTTTGTTTTCCACAAAATATCCAACTAACTTTGTACTTCCTCAACCATGAATGAACTTGCATATAATACCTTAAAAAATCTATGATCGTTTGATTTAGCTGAGTATCCTCATATATTCTTTAATAGTTAAAGTTCTTTTATTATAAATTCTATAGACTTTACTAGTGAGGGAGTAATCAAGAAATATATCTTCGTCAAATTTCTCGTCAAACTTATTAAGATTGCCTTTATCATTGTTGAGGATAAAACACTTGCTTCCAAAGATATTAAAGTGAGCAATGTTTGAAGAGTTCATATGGAGTCTTTTTTAAGATTGGTATTATAATAACCCGATTAATTACATAACATGTCGTACTAACCGCATTCGCCCAAAAATACTCTGGTAGACTTGAGTCACTAAGCGTTGTTCTTGCAAGTTCTACTAGAGATGGATTCGTTCTTTCTACCACTTTTTTTTGTGGAGTCTTTGGTGCTGAAAAATTGTGGAAGATGCCATTCTCTTCATAAAATTCTTCAAATGATGTATTTTGGAACTCTCCACAATGGTCGCTTCTTATTGATGTGATATTTAATGATTTCCCATTTTGAATTTCCTTGCATATTTCTTAAATGCTTTGAAAGCATCTCTTTTCTACACAAGAAACAAAGTCCAGGAATATCTAGAAAAATCATTAACAATAACTAAGCCATATACATTACCTATGAAGCTTCTTATTCTTGATGGACCAAACAAGTCCATGGGCAACAATTGAAGTGGCCTTGTTGTTGATACCACATTCTTTAGCTTGAAAGTTGAGTTGGGTTACTTTCCCTTTTGACATACATCACATGATTTATCTTTGATAAGCTTTATCTTTGGCAAATCAATGATTAGATCACGTTTGGCTAATTTACTTATATGTTCCATATGAATATGGGCTGCCCTTTTATGCCAAATCCATGATTCATTATTGTTTACCATGATACATTTTACCTTCAAAGATAAATCATCTAAGGATATTATAAAAATATTGTTAATTCGTTTACCCTCGGGTTTTACCTCATGAGTTTGTTCATCTTCAATCAAGTATTCATCTTAAATCAAGTGTTCATCTTTTGTGAACTTGATCTTGAAGCCTTTGTCACAAATTTGACTTATGCTTAGAACATTGTGCTTTAGTCTTCCAACATAAAGTACATATTCAACGGATGTGAAAGGTGGTGCTCCAACTTTGCCATTGCCAACAAATTTTCCTTTATTGTTGTCTTTATAAGTGACATAACCCTTGGCTTTAGACATTAGATTTGAAAACTTACTTATATATCACGTCTCATGCTTCAAACAACCACTATCAAGATACCATAAATTTGTAGTGGTGTTCAAGCAATCCTACAAACAAATTAGGTTGCTAGGTATCCAATACACATTGGCTCCTTCATAATTAATTTATTTCTTAACCCACACATAATATCCACTTGCTACACTAAAGTTTCTTACATAGTAAGCATTAGGTGTATGGTCACTTTTACCACAATAGAAACATGTAGGAACATAAGATTTATTTTTAGGAAATATCTTCTTAGGGTAATGATGACCTTTTTGTAATTTCTTCACTTTCTCTTTGGTGGATTGGTCACTTGCCTTAATAAAAATGGTTTTACTAGTACTTGGTTTATCAAATTATGCATGTAAAATTACACTCTTTGTCTTAACAAAGAATGTGAATCACACTCCTTGCATGTAAAATTATGTTTTTCTTTTTCAAGATTTTTTTTTTCAATTACAAAATCTTTTTCTAGGGTGTCAATATTTTCTTCAAGAGACAAAATTTCTTTCTTTTGTGTTGTCAATGTTTTATGCAGAATTTTACATTCATTGAGTAATTCATCTATTGCACCTTGAACATTATTATCAAATGAGAAAAATTCACTACTAGCCTCTTCATATTCATCATCATAATGATGTGATGCCATCAATGCAAGATTTACACATTCTTTGCTTTCCAAATTAGATGATGAACTTACTTCATTATCATTCCATGCAATATATGCTCTTTTAGACTTTAACTCCTTTTTTTTTTCTTAAAACTACTTTTCTTGGCAAGTTTTGGATATTTCGGCTTTATGTGTCCTTATTTCCCATATTCATATAAAGTCATATTTTGCGTTGATGTAGAGGTTTCTTTCTTGTTAAAGAATTTCTTCGTTTTCACAAAATTAGCATTTTCATTAATATCTAACCTTTTTACAAGAAGCATGAAGTTCACATCATCTTCCAGATTATCTTCCTTTTCAACTTCGTTGATGTCAACCTTTAATGCAATCATTTTGGATTTATTCACTTGCTTCTCATGTTTTTCTAGTCTTCCAAGTTTTGTCTCATATTCTTGAAGTTTCGTCCCATGAAGTTTCAGTCTTATGGGTGCCAACACCATTAACAAAACTAGTAGGAATAAAAGGACCATCTACAACTGCTTTCCAATCTTCTTTTCCTTGAGATTCTAGATGCGCCTTCATGCGTATTTTCCAGAAATCGAAATATCCATCATAAAACAATGGAGGTTTTTTTATTGCTATCACCGTCTTTGAAAACTGGATTTGCATTTGCAAAAGCCATTCTAGATCTTTAGGAACAAGTTACCTATAACCTGCTCTGATTCCAATTGAGTGCGCAGTGCATCTAAGAGGGGGAGGGGGAGGTGGTGAATTAGGTACTTTAAAATTTTCTAGTTTTATGGAAATATGATTCTTTATTTTCTGCTTTATGTAATATGATGAAAGCGGTAAAATGCAGAAAGATAAAGAACGCAAAGGGATTATACTAGTTCTTCTCATACGTCTAGTCCCCTTACAACATGTAAGAGATCTCAATAAAGTTAGAATTTTGTACAAGCCTAAACTAGACTTTTAGAAACAAGCTTCTAACCAATCAGTAAGGCAACAACACCTTATGATCAACCAAGTTGAAGTGAGAACAATCATCTCTAAATCAATTATCTTGCTTCTAACAATCCTAGAAAGGAAGGTATTACAAAAGCAAATATGGAAATATTTAAGAAGATTGAAGTTTAATGAATAAATATCAATCACTAGGATTGATCTTCTCTTTCAAGTATGCAATTCATAATGATATACACGTGCTCAAATGTTTATAATGATGTTAAAATTTTTCTGGACATATATGAAAAAGTATGCAGAAATATTTCAATGACGATTCTTTGGTTTGAGTTTGTTCATCTTTACGTAGTTGCATAAAATCTTTCATATTCTCTATGATTTCCTTATTTCTATATTTTTCTTGAAATTCATGAAACTCTCCCATCTACTAATTTAAGAGTTGGATTGGGTTTCCAAATGTTAATTCTTAGATATTTGTTAGTAAAACAGTTTCAAACAAAATTTTCCATATTTCTAAAATTAGAAAAACATCCATGACTAATATCTACATCTTCTTTTCCTCGTGTGTTCATCTTCTCTTATTTGATACTTGAAAAAACGCCATATATCTTTTCTAGAGTATCACACATTTCATTGCCAGTTTTACAACGACAAAGATAAAAAAGTATACTATCATCTAAAGATATTATTATAAAATTCTTGGTTTTGAGATTTATATCTATCTTTCTCTTTTCGTCTTCTATCCAGAGAAAATAGGGGTTTTCCACTACTTCATCAACTACTAGATGGATAGAGTAAATCAGACAATCGACTATTGTTCCCCATAATTTATGTTTTAAACTTTGAAGAAAAATTTTGAATTTTGCTTTCCAAATATAAAAACTGTTATTTTCAAAAAGTGGTGATGTATTTAAAAAAGAAATTGGGTCATAAGTCATCTTCCTTCTGAGATGATTATTCCTTAAACATGAGTTAGGATTTAATGCCACTTGTTGGACTTGAGACTTCACACACAATAGGGGGATGAATTTTGTAGTTTGGAAAAACTTGGATTTGAAAACCTTTTCATATTAAAAATTAAATTTGAAAAACTTAGGTAGCGGAAAGTAAATAGCAAAAAATAAATTATTTAATTTAGAGAGTTTAAGGAAAGAAGAATAACACCAAGAATTATAGAGCTTCATTCAAATTAGAATTATTTATTCCTCTCCACAAGAACTTATCTTGAGAGTTTCCAATAATAGTTGAGAGCTTTTTGTAGGAAAGACATACGAACCCCCTTATACAAGGAACTGATGGTTGATCTTCAACCAAATAATACAAGACAAAGGATGTGGAAGTTTGTGTCTTTTCTTTAATATATTGTTGAGAGTGAAGTGTTCAATATTCCTTCCTAATGGTGGATTAAATAAGTTAGTATTCTTTTGAAAAACATAGGCCTTGAATTGATTAGTCTTCAAGTTCCAAAAAATACGAGCTCAACACATTGGTATTAACCGAGATAAACAAAAATCTATGAGATTTTAGACGGGACGATATCGAACCTATGAAGCTTTTAATATCAGAATGAGCTTCAACCTATCTTGGTTTTAACCGGGCTAACCAATAACCTATGAATATTTTAACACTGGCTAATCATCAACTAAGCCTGGGAATGATCACATAATCCCCAAGTATAAGATTTTTATAAGATGAGCTTATAACCCATATAAAACCCCTAAATGGACAACATTTAACCAAGGTGTATACAAAATATTCACTTGGTAAATTTTACAATTCTACCCTTTCTAGAATTACAGATATATCCTCACTCATAAAAGAACTTTTCACAGAAAGTCATTGGCTAAAACATTTAGAGAGAGAAAGTTAAATAAAACATCAGAGAGAGAGAGAGAGAGAGAGATGAAGTGTCAAAATAAGATTCTGGATGCTTTGAAATAAGAAATGAGAACTCTATTTATTTGCAAGTGGTTGGATCAAAAAGGAATTTGTATTTAACATATTTTATTGTTGGATAATCGATTAGACCAATTTTCTAATCAATTATATGATACAAATATACAATTGTAAGTTCTCAAACTGGAAAGTTAAGATATCTGGTTGTTGCACAAAATCAAGGCACATTCAAACTAGCTTGAGCCTTAAGTTTGTGCATTTCTAATCTATTGTAAATATGTTCTAATTGACTAGAAAAGTCAAGATTTTTCCCATGGCTTATTTGACTGCTCCCAATTCATCTAATATAACTTCTAGATATTTTTCAAAGTATTCTCTTTTGGTAAATCATTTTGAAAAAGGTTTTAGTGTGTGTGTGTGTGCGTGTGTGTGTTTTAGCCTTGTGCTTTTATCAAAAATAACTTTTGCATTACATATGATCACTCACTTACTAATTAGAAGATTACTCCTTTTTTACAAGCTTTTTCTAAATACACTTCTTTATGTTAACACTACTTGAGATCTATGGATATGAGACTTTAGATTTTTTTCCATTTAACTTGCCCTTATTGGATAATCAAGTTTATCAAACCATAATACTTAGGTTTTCATCTTTAACCACTTAATCGTTCATGCTTGACTTATCATTATTGTCATCATGGAGGTTGTCATCATCAAAAGTAGATGTCATATTACATGCAAAACAAGGTTCCACATACACCACTATCACCTTGAGAATAAATATAATATAAATATTAATCATATGATTCATACCTATATGATGACTTGATAACTCTTTATTCACGGTCTAAGATATTTGAATATTAATCTATACATATATCCATCTCAATGTTTTTAATGTTTTTAATTCTCTAACTAGCACTAGTGTCAATCACGCACACAACTAATACTCATAGATCTCTGTTGTACCCCAAAATTTTCCCTCCCATTCTTAAGACAAAATGGTTCAAGATACCTCCTCATGCTCATGAAGGTCTCAAACACTCAAGACTTATCAAGGATTGATTAGATGGAATCTCCTCCTAAGCAACCATTCTACAAATAGGGTTTTTTTCTTAAATAAAATTGAGTTTCTATGGCCTCAAATGGACTTCATGGTTTCTCATATATCTCAAAGTACCTTGATGTCAAGTTTCAAGCCTTGCACCACAAGTTTGCTCAGTTAATTAGCCAGATGATTGAAAGTTGACTGTATTGGACAAAAGGTTAACTTTAACCAATTGATAGTCAAATCTAAACATTTTGGGTCAACATCAAGATTTTGAAGTCACATTCATGATTTGATCAAGGGTTGATCATGATTCATCAAGAAAACTCAAGATTCATCAAAAGTCAAAAGTTACTAAATTAGGGTTTTCTTAAGGAGAAGTCAATTGAACTTTGACCAAGCACAACTTTCACACACTTCATCAGAAATTCCTCAACCAAAGGCTAACTTGAAGGAAATTCAATTCTCTACAACTTTGTCTCTCTATGCTCAAGGCCAAAAATGCTTTATTTGAGAGATATAGGTCAAAACATTATAGGTCATTTTGAAAGTCAACAAAAAGACATCTTTTGTCAAAGCAATTTACATGAAGTTGAAGACATCAAATGAAAAAATGACCAACATCATCTTGAGGTTTACAAAATCTCCATGATCATCTTCATATGACAAAAATTGAGAGATTTATGATTGGTGCAAGTTGAGCAATTTTGAGAAAATGCATGAAGTCCACTTTGAGCAAAGTTTAGTTTTTGGGCTAATGGGCCTAAGTTTTTAGGTTCAAACGTGTTCATGACCTCATATTAGACCTCTAAATCCATTCATGTATTTTTGTTATTTTTATTTCTTTTTATTTTGATTTTATTCAACTAAAAGAAAAGTAAATCAAATAAAATACCAAATAAATGATACAAGCCGTGTGGATCTGTTTTTGAATCAAATTATAAATCTAAAATCACATAATTATGCTTGAGAAACCGTGTGGGATCATGAATATTTGATTTGGCCTAAAATAGAAGTTTTTAATGCAAAATTCAAATCAAATCTCTTCACCATCAAATACAAATATTCATCCCACTTTTGCTAACCTAATTCTTCCACTATAAATACGCAACAACTTCAGATGGCAAAGACACGCATGTTGCCTCTCAAGAAGAACCCTAAAAATATCAAATTTCTCAAAACTAGGGAAACTCGAAACCCTTATATCCAGCATTTATTAATCAATTCCAAGAATTCCATCAGCATTCTGAAGGTACTAGGAGTTCATACCAACCATCACTCAAGCTTGAAGCACGCGAGAACTCTCTCCCTCAACATCACTGATTTTGTAACCTTCTTCAATCTCAAACTCTTAGTTTGTTCATTGTTGAATTATTTGATGCATACATATATGTTCATGATGATGTTTGGAACTATTTTGATCCATTACTTGTGATTTATAGCGCATGAATCTAATTTCACCATTGCTAGGGCATAAAGCTCTCAAAGCTTTGAATCTACAGTTGCAGGTTGTTTCAGGCTAAAGTAATCATGCCATTGAACTCACAACATGCTAACTAGTGGATCTGAGTTATTAGATCTTGCATTTTCATCCATCTTTGCAGGTTTTCAAAACCCCTTCATCGAAGAAGATGAAGTTTACCACCCTCCACGATGGTTTGACCCTCTTGACCCAGGCGACCTATGTGTGGCGTTCCCCCATTGGACCATTCAAAACCCAAGACCCCCTAACACGCACATATTTAATTTTGTTTGATTTCTAATTTTCTGAATTAAGTTTTATTATATATTGAATGATAGTGGTAATATGAACGCATAACAACATGTGAACGAGTGGTAAGAGTGATGACTATTAACCATAGAGGTGTGGGTTCGATCCCTCCTGTGCTCAGATTTCTTTAGTTTTTTCAGGATATTATACAGGTTTATAATAGATTGATTGGTTCCTATTCAATATCACAAACAACACCATGGTGCAGTGGATAGAAAGGAATACCTTTGAGAATAAGGGAGTGGGTTCAAGTCCCACCCCAAACATTTTGGTTTTCATATTTTTTTACCTTGGTTTTTCACTCCATTTAACTTATTATTTTTTAACTAATTAACATTAAATCATTAAATAGTAACCCTTAACCAAATTAGGCTTAGGTTTTTTTTAATTAACTAGAATTAGGGTTTGGCTTTTGATTAATTAATTAATTAGACCTTAGGTTTTAATTAAAATTAATTAGTTTTAGGGTTTTAGAAAAATAATTCTTCCTAATTCGTTATACATTAGGGTTTCTAATTAGGGTTTTAGGTTTTTTAATTAACTTAATTAATTAGTTATTAGGTTTTAGAAAACAAGAAGATTTTCAAAAGGAGGGAGAAGATTTTTTAAATTAAAGAAGATGGGAGGAGATGAAGGGACTATCCTAAAGCATAAGGTAAAAGCTAGGGAAAAGAACTATCTAACCAACAAGAAGCCAACACTTGACATAATGAGTCAATGTAGAATTCGGATCCTTTGGATTGAAACCAAACAAGAAAAGATAATAAACCTCTTAGGAAAACTAAGCTTCAAATGCATTAAGTCTTCCCAAAAATTAGGCAGAGTAACGACTGTATACAGATGAATTCCTGAGCACAGACAAAGAAAACAAACAACCCAATGTCTCGGGGTAAACCCCAAGAACTCCAGACAAAATAGAAAAAGAAGTCACCAGATCTCAAGATAGACAAGGTCTCTAAT
The DNA here is from genome assembly GCA_948472305.1 of Vicia faba. NCBI lineage: Eukaryota > Viridiplantae > Streptophyta > Magnoliopsida > Fabales > Fabaceae > Vicia > Vicia faba. The sequence goes on along the minus strand of OX451739.1, from coordinate 116,715,710 downwards.
CCTAAGTCCAAGAAGTCCATAACTCAATCATGCAAATGATAGTAACCAAATAGTCCAAGTAACATTAAAGATTTTTTATTGTTCAAGTTAATTATTAGACATCTTCAAAAAGAAAATGAAAAGCTCAAGTGATCAAAAATAAAATGACATAAAAATAAATGCTCAAGTGAGCAAAGATAAAAATAACATGAAATGAAAATGCTAAAATAAATGGTGCTTAAAGTAAAAGCATAAAGTAAAAGCATAAAAGATAAAAGTCAATTGTTAATGAGTTAGAAATTAGAGGTTAGTTGAATGACCATATTGAAACTTGCATTTGAAAACTTATTAGAAGATTGATAAAATAAAAGCCTCTCAATAACAAGTTTCATTTGCTTTTTGTCAAGTCTATCATTCATTTCAAAATCTCAAGGCAACAATAAATGATCAACAACGTTTAAATAATTCGCTTAATCCAAAATTTATGAAGATTAATTAGAGGATTGATAAGACCAAAGCCTCCTAACAATGGATCTTAAGGTTATTGGATCAAAGGTTTTAAATTAAACATAGTTGGGCTTGCAAACATATGTTTGGGCCACAAATGATCATTTCTCGAATTGGGACAAAATATAGCGCTATGTTAAGCAATCGTAAGTGGCCATATATAGAAGTCGCACCTATTTTGAGGCCGGTCAATAGCAATCTACGACCATATGTTTAGATAAATAATATGTAGATTATTCTCTAACAACTTGTGGTACAAGTAAGAAGAAGATGAGATGAAGAGGGAAGGGGAATATTTGAATCAATTTTTTTATATCAAACTATCATTAAAATCATCCATCCACTTTGGTGGAGTTAAACTCAGCACCCAAGATCCAATAATGTTAATGAAGTTTATAATCAACAATCACATAGTCAGAATATATTAAAAAAATAAATTGCATTTATTGAATAAAATAAAAAGAAAAATGATTTTTAATTTTTTTTTTAAAACGAAAATAAAAGGTAAAATAGTAAACTATGTTCAAAGTATTAAAGAAAAATTTAAAAAGACCATAGAAAAATCAGAAATAATCTCAAATATTTTTATAGAATTTTTGGTAATTTTTTAAATCAGAAAAGTATTTTTAAACTAATTAAAATTACTCCAATAAGTGAAAAAAAGATAAAAAATAGTAGAAAACAAAATAAAATTCTAGAAAAATTTCAGAAAAGTAAAAAATAGAGAAAATGGTCTTGAAATTATTTTTTAAAATTTAAAAAATGTCAAGAAGTATTTTTAAAATAATTAAAATAAAGCAAACAAAACAAAAATTATGAAAAATATCAAACATTAAAATAAAAATATGAAAAAATATTCACAAAATCAGAAATAGTTCAAAGTATTTTTGTATATATATATATATATATATATATATATATATATATATATATATATATATATATATATATATATATATATATATATATATATATATATATATATATATATATATATATATATATATATATATATTATAATTTTTGGATAAAAAATAAGAGAGTTATGAATTTTTGAAATTAAAACAAATTTTTTAAAAAATAAATAAATCACAAATAATGTGAGGCATTTGATCTAATTCATTAAAATACGATGGCGCATCAGATGGTTCAAAAATGATGATGTATGGTGATCCACGGTCAACAAGTGCGCAATAGAGTCACAAAAGTTAGACCAATCACAACATTTCAATTGGCTTGCTCTTATTGGTTGAAGATGCCACATAGGTCATCTTCAACCTCCAGCTACACTACAACTAGGGAGAGATCATGATCCTTAAATCTGTAAATTTAAACGCTCATATTGGTATCATTAGACGCGTCTCTTCAAGACGTTCACAACCATATCCTTGCGCCAAATTTATATAAAACACAACTTACTCAATTTGGAAAAAATCAGAGATGTTTTGAAAAATTTTAAATCGAAAATAGAAGTATCAAACGCATTGATTCAATGAAATTGAGCTAATAGCAAGTATCAGTGAACATCATACACCATTCAGTAATTTGAGTTAGAAGATTTGGTGCCTTAAACTACCTGAATGAAGTCTGATGAACTTGCTCTGTAAGTGGACTTGGCTAGCACAATTCAGGGCACCTCAAGGCTTGATTCTTCTTCGGTTAGCTTCAATGAAGAAATTGGATTGAAAAGTGGTGAAAAGAGGAATTCAAAATCTCAGAAAAGGGTGTTATGGAGGGAGTTTGACAAAATGATTTTGACTGTTAAAGCTTGAGTATATGAGAGGAGTGAGGTCCTCTATTTATAGGGAAGCGGATGGTGCAAAGAAATAAGAGAAAATTTGAAATTTGGAGGGAAAATGGATCAAGCTCGAAAATGAAAAAAAGTGTGACCCCATGTGCATCAAAACTCAATCAATTCATGCGTTTTGATCCTTAATTCAACTTTGGGAACTTTTTTAAACATGTTTGAATAAAAAACGTGTGCTAATTTGATGTTTAGAGTCCATATTATGAATTTCAAATTCTGACGTTGGAGAAAACTTCAGTTTCAAGGTACCATCTTTGAATCCATGATGTTCACAACTTAAGTCGTCTTAGGGCATGATTCTTGAAGCGATTGAAATATAAGGTCACAAACTATACAATGTGCAAGTTGTGATGAGTTAAAGTTGAGAAAAAGATTCTGACTTTTTGTACTTAGAAAAATTCTAAGTTTTTCTTCAAAAATGACCTATAATTTTTTGAGTCCAAAAAAGGCCTTCCTCCAAAATTGAGCTTTGATCATTGATTCTAGCTTGAAGGGGAAATCCTAAAGAGCATTGTGAAACTTGAATCACTCGAAAATACCAAGTATTGAAAAAGTTACGGTCTTGCAAAATTCATGAAAATTCATGAGGTGACCTATAATCTTTTGGGTTCTTAGGGCATCTTCCACTCATTTTCAAGCTTTGCACATAAAAGAAGAGTTGAAGTTCACATCCTTAAGATCATTATGGAAAAATAATTGGCTCAAGGAGAAACAAATTGACCAAGTTATGATCTTTTGAATTCACATAAGGGAATTTGATGGACCATCTAAAGGACTTGTAATCTTTCTTCATCATTAGCCATGTTACACATGAAATTTTCTTGAAACTTTTGAAGTGATTGGTTGAGAACACTTTAAATATTAACACCTCTTTGGAATCACTCAAAAATACCAAAAGATGAGCAAGATATATCCCTTAGAAGTTCAAAACCCTAGCTCCCAGAGCACCAAAATGAATTGGAAACCCCTTTCAATTTTGAGAAACTTTTTTGCACAATTACTCTTTCCATGTTAATATAAGATGTTGTGGATGATAATAAGAACCCATAGCAACAAAAAACACCTCCAAATGTTCAGAGTTGAGAGAGTTATGCACTTGTGGTCAAGAAATCAAGAACTTGTCCAATTAGGTCAAACTTCTTCAATCAACTCTTGCATATTTTGATTTTCTTTGACAAATTGAGACATGCTGAATCATAGTAGACCTTATCATGATACTACTTTAAAGAATCTTCAATAATGAAGCTTAAATCTTAATGAAGCTTTGTTGAAGAAGGCATGGAAATAAACTCATGAACCTATGAATCAACTTGATTAAATGTGTTATGCTCTCACCTATAATATCATCAATTAGAGCAAACATTCATTATATTTATTAGTTAAAAGTTAATAAACACAAAACATAGATGATCATACTAATTTATAAATCAAGGTGCTTGGTGATTCCCCATAGGAAAACCTAGAGATAGGGAGAAGGACCAAACCCAAGTGTGATCTTGTTGTGATTTAATTGATATGAGATGATAAAGGAATCGTAGGGGGAAAATTGGGGTACAACATTTGCCCTTATTTAAGTGTTTTCTATCCGGAGATACGAAGGCTAAAATCTTCGTGTCGACGCAATTGAAGATACTTAAATACAAAATAAACCATATTTTTGGGCCTAAGAGGCCATGCAATGCTAATTGTTCATGAAAATAAATAGATCCAAAGGTGACGCCGGACACCACTGGGGAAACAAAAAATAAAAGATCAAAAGAAAATTAGACCAGGAAAATAAATCACTGGTGAACAATATACTCGACTCTATTGGGGTAAAGCCCAATGAGGAGACAAAGTAACATCAAATCAAACATTGAGGAGTGAAAATAAAGGATAATAGTGATCGACAGATAACTGCAAACTATCCACTCACTAAGAAGATATAAAAAAAGGTAATGTCGACCCACATGGGGAAAGAAGTGGTAGGATAATACCAGCAAACATCGATATTAGGATAAGTCAGAAATGACCAGCATCAGTACTTATAACTGGAAACAACTGAATTCCTTAGAGAAAAGTGAGTCTCAACGACGAACTATCTCCCATAATGACGAGACTACCATCCATCGGAGTAAAAAAATCTCAACAACCAACTATCTCCCATAATGACGAGACTATCATCCATTGGAGTAATAAATCTCAATAACGAATTATCTCCCATAATGACGAGACTACCATTCATCAGAGTAACAAATCTCAACAATGAACTATCTACCATAATAACGATACTACCATCCATTAGAGTAACAAATATCAACAACGAACTATCTCCCATAATGACGAGACTACCATCCATTGGAGTAACAAATCTCAACAACAAACAATCTCCCATAATGGAGAGACTACCATTCATCGGAATAATAAATCTCAAGAACGAACTATCTCCCATAATTACAAGACTACCATTCATCAGAGTAACAAATCTCAACAACTAACTATCTCCCATAATGACGAGACTACCATCCATTGGAGTAACAAATCTCAACAACGAACTATCTCCCATAATGACAATACTACCATCCATTGGAGTAACAAATATCTATAACGATCTATCTCCTATAATGACGAGACTACCATCCATTGGAGTAAAAAATCTCAACAACGAACTATCTCCCATAATGACGAGATTACCATCCATTGGAGTAACAAATCTCAACATAAAACTATCTCCCATAATGAAGAGACTACCATCCATCGGAGTAACAAAATCATGAATCTTCTCTGGGAACTAACAGACTTACTGGGGAAGTACAGGTTGCTCAAATAAAGAGACCCTCCATCTGCTGTTATAAGAAGCGTGATGGGAAAAGAAATATGACTTCTCTGAATAAATACCAATATATTCATGCTAAGGAGATAAAGTCCTCTCATGCCAAAATAAATGCACATTCTCAAATTCGGGCTTAAAGCCTGCTGAAATTAGAATAATGATGTTGCCGGGGACCACAAATCAAAATAATGAATAAACCAGAGTGAAACAGTGAACCAAGATAACACCTGATAAGAAATAAACTCAAAAGGGAAACACGGACCTAACCAAACAATGAGTTGAATAGGAAGGCTTGAAGAAAAATTATTCCACGGGGGATAACTCAATGGGGAAATTGGAAAGAATATACTCTTTCTGCTTAAGGTCGACACTCTATTTGAGAGAGGGTAACATAACTCTGCAAAATATGGTAATATGCCAACAAAATATTAACGAATGCATATGAGCAATAAAATTTACATTCAGCTATGCATGGAGTATGTATGAATGTAAGAATGTTATCATATATATGCTGACAAAACAAACATACAACATTGGGGATAACTAGACAAAACTAGCTTGGGTAAAGTCAGCACTCGGCTAAATCACTTCCAGGATGAAAATTTAATAAGAAATTAAGCACCAGTTGAGGAAACAAATTCCTACTTCACGGCTTAACTTCACTGGGAAGAAACATAATCCGAAAATAATCAGGTCAAAACAGTAAATCAAAACAGATACATGGATAGAACATCCTTCTTTAGGCTTCACCGGGGAATATCAAATTGACATCAATGGGGAAAACAATGTTTCAACGTCTAGATTTCCACTGGAGATAATAATACTGACTTCATTAGGGCAGATGAAAACCATGTCGTCGAGATATCAGATGAGGATCCCATGCCGACCTCATTAGAAAGGACAATACCACATCTTTGAGAAGAGCCCAAAATACATTCTTCAATACCAAGAGTGATGATTACACAAACTTCTCTGGGGAGAAATCATGAAACCACATGGGGATAACAACTTTTAGAGAGAAACATTATCTTAGCTTTACTAGGGGATTTAAGAAGTCAAAGAATACCGCAAGAAATCAAAATTATGGGGACTTTAAATAAAACCCACAACTTGGCAGGAGAAAACCCAAAAAGTTGACAACTGTTTCAACACTTCTTAAAAAAGATACTTCCCTTGTCTAGTTTCCTGGGAAACAAACAACAACAAGAACGTTATCACTGCAGAGGGTGATGTCTTAAAAATGATTCTACCTCAGCACATAAAGGGAGAAAGAACTTCCGTCAAATGAGTGAAGACCTCACTGGGGAATCTGGGATGGAGGCTCCAGACCATGCAAACCCGAAATCAAAATAATCAACTTGGAGGAAAAACTGAATCAAGACTTGACTGGGGAAAATGGGATTATAAACCCAAGACTGCACCACACATCAATTGGTATCATCTCTAACTTTTTTATAAACATAAGAAGATCATGCACGCACCAGCAAGAGTGATTTGAGAGAACTTTCTTGGGGAATACCTACTTCAGAGTTCGTCCATCCTTGGAATCATTATTTTTGTTTTTCTTGAGTCACAAAATCTAAAGTAAAAGGTAGTTTGTAAGTTCTTTTCAAAAACAATTTTATTATTAAATCTCTTTGTTTTGAAAATTACTATCAATAATAAATGAAATTTTTGTTGAGAAGATACAAATAGAGAGTCAGCAAAACACATGTTTGATTCCTTGAGAATGATGCATGAAGGCAACACACAAGTCAAAGAAACCAAAGCTCTTGTGCTCATTAAGAAGTATGAAGCCTTCAAAATCGAGGAAGATGAAACCATTGAAACAATGTTCTCAAGATTTCAAATTCTGGTTGTTGGGCTGAAAGTTATGGATAAAGTGTATTCAACTGCTGATCATGTAAAGAAGATCACTAGAAGTTTACCAAAGAAATGGAGACCCGTGGTCACAGCTCTCAAACTGGCCAAAGATCTGAACAAAATATCTCTCGAAAAAATTGTTAGCTCCTTGAGAAGTCATGAGATAGAGTTAGAAAAAGATGATCCCCAGAAGCAAGGTAAGTCTTTAGCTTTTAAATATAGCAAAAAATATGAACCTAAAGTTTTTCAGGAAAAAGAAGAAAACTCCGGGGGATCTTCATCAGAGGAAGACGAACTGTCTCATCTCTCCAGAAGAGTCAATCAGTTGCAGAAGCACAGGTAGAGGAAGTTCAGAACTTCTAGAAGAATAGGGAATCAATATGAATCATCTTCTGGATACAGAAAGTATGAACCATCTTCTGGATACAGAAAGTCAAGCAACAAAGACATTGTCTGTTACAAATGCAATGAACAAGGACATTACAAGAGTGATTGTCCAAAGCTTCAAAAGGAGAAACCCAAAAAGAAGTTCTTCAAGGAAAATAAAAAGAGTCTCATGGCAACATGGACTGACTCAGATTCTTCTGAAGCAGAAACAAAATCAGAAGATGAAAGAGCCAACATAGCCCTTATGGCTAACGTGTCAAAAGATACTAAATCATCTGGATCAGAATCAGACTCGAAGACAGTAGAGGTATTTTCTAACTTTTCTAGATCTCAATTAGAAGGGAGTCTGACATAAATTCTAGAAAGATATCAGAAGCTTCGAGTCATAAACAAGAACCTAAAAAAGGATCTAGTTTCGAACTCTAAAGAAACTAAGAAACTGAGATAAAAAAACTCTGAGCTGAAAGAAACAATTTCAAAACTTGAAAATAAATTACAAAATGCTCAGAATGAAACTGTCTCAGAAGTTCCTAGTAACTCTGATAAGATCATACAGTAATATGATTATAGCTTTCAAAAATTTCTTGCTAAAAACATAGATAGAAGCAAGATGGCTTCAATGATCTATGGAGTTAGAAGAAATGGCAGAAAAGGAATAGGACACAAAGGTAAAGTATCTCAACCTAAGAAAGTTAGGGATATGGTCATTAAAGGCACTTCGATGTACTCTCACTTTACCTATGGGAACACACATGACATAAAATACACTAGTAATGCTTTTTCTGCTAAACCAAAATTCAAACAGAATTCTGGTAACTCTAACAAGCGAGGACCCAAAAAGATATGGGTACCTAAGGATAAAATTGTCTATGTTGCAGATATCTTTAACATCTATATTGAAACACCAGTCTTGGTACCTGGACTCTGGATTCTCTCGACACATGACATAAGAAGGCATAAGTTCCAAAGCCTGGAACTTAAATCGGGAGGCTACGTAGGTTTCTGAGGCAATCAGAAAGGGAAGATCACTGGCTCTAGAAATATTGGTAACAATACTCTTCCCTCTATTACTAATGTTCTGTTAGTAGATGGATTAATGCATAACATGTTATCTATAAGTCAATTAAATAATAACAGTTATGATATAATCTTCAATTAAAAGTCCTGTAAAGCAGTTAGTTAGAAAGATGGATCTATCCTCTATAATGGACAGAGAAATAACAACATTTACAAAATAAAACTTTCTGAACTGAAAAGTCAGAATGTAAAATGCCTATTGCCTGTTGTGATCGGTGGATCTGGAACTGACTGTTTAACGCTGGTTCGCGAAATGTCGCGGAAGCAAGAGTCGCCACCGTCTTTTATTTTATCCAAATGGAAAGGACAAAAGCACAGAAAAATTCCTTAAAGAGATTGCTCTCGGTTCGGGAGGTAGGTTATAGAAAGGGAAGGTGTTAGCACCCTTTCTATCCATGGTTATCCATGGGCTCTTAGATACTTGCTCATTGTGTTTTCAAAATTGTTTTGTTTGCTTTTCAACGTGGGTTTAAAAGTTTCTTTTGAAAAATTTCAGATCGACTCATACGTCAGAGTGTTTGAAAAGTTTGCTTTTGAAAGCTTTTGAAAAGTGTCAGTGTGAAAAGTCTTTTTGAGTTTGTTTTGAGATTAGAGCAAGTATCCTTGAGAACCTACCTACCCTAAGGAATTCGTCTGTGTAAATGTCCTTAAAAGTAGTGCCATCCCACCATTGAGAGGTAGGTAGCACCACCGTTGGAGGTGTTCGGGTCAATTCGAGGTTCGGGACATGGTGATCACCAGAGCAATGGGAAGACACCTTAGAAGCTACCCTCATGCCAGGTTCCCGGATCATGAGGACTTACTAAGACATCCTCTACTCGACGACCACCTTTCGAAAGGCAAGGCAACAGTGAGGCGTACCCTAGGGGTGGTGTGTGCGAACTGTGTGTCATGTTTCAGTTATTTGTCTTGTCATATTTGAAGTGTTCTACGCTTGTTTTTAATTAAGTTCATTCATTCTTGCATGCATATTTAACAGTTATAAATTCTTGCGAAAAATAAATCTAAGGCTATTACAAAGGCGCGGGTCCACATCGCCAAAATTAAACCGGACCCGATTTAGCGGAAAATAAATAAAGCGATAAAATAAAATGCGAAAAATTTAAATTACAATGCTTTGGGACAATTACAGAATTATATAAACGATAAAAAGTAAATGCGAGAAATAAAGAAATTAACAAAATTAGGGCGTTGGACCCTTTTACAAAATATTAATGGTTAATGAGAATTAAAAATTAAATGATTAAAATTAATAAGGAAAATGAAAAAATTAAATGAAAATGATTTTTTTGTGTTTTTTTTTAGATTTAATGAAAAAAAGGGAAGTTAATTGAAATTAAATTAAACGGCAAACCCTAATTCTAATATTTTTTATTTATTAAGAAAGAATTAAAATATGATCTAAATTAACCCTAATTTATTTATGCACAATTTTTAATTTATGAAAATAACTAAATAATATTATTATTCTAAAAAAGGGAAAATATTAAAAGGAATAAAAATATCAATTAACCTAATTCTACTTTTTTTGGATTTTTTGTTATGAAAAAAATATAAATTAAACCTAATTTGAAACTAGTTTATTTACATGCTAATAAAATGATTATAATAAAATAGATATTATTTTTGGTCTTTTTCTGATTTTTATAATGTTTTTATATTTTATAACAAAAATAAATTAATTGAATTAAGACAATAAAATGAATAAATAAAACAACAAAAATAAAAGTGAGAAAAAAATATAAAATGCAAACCAGGGTGGGGTGTTGCCCCAAATAAGGAGGTATAAATTTAAAAAGCCTGGCCCAATTGAATTTGAATTTGCTGACTTTTCATGATTCCATATGATGCGTTTGACCAGGCGTAGGTGTTCTTCAGCTTCCAACCCTTAGATTGATCTCCAAGCAGACGTGGCATGTTGATGATGGAGGGAGTATGATGTACCTGAAGGTTAGCGTAACATGGAATTTTATATTGAAAAATAGCATGGAATTTTGCCAGACCTGGGACTTGAACCCAGGTCTTTGAGGTCATATGCCTAACACGTTACCACTGAACCAAGCGCGTTTCATTTAATATATAATAAACAATGAACAATATAATAATAACGCGTTAGTGCTTTGGAATTTCGCGCGAAATTCAAATGGATCAATCGTGGCTTGACACGCCATCTTCTTCCTCACCACCCCTGTAACATAGAACCCTATGGGAGCGATTTTTACAACGTTGTTTTAGAGGGTATTCAAGAAAATAGCGAATAGTCCGTTTCTCAACATAAATTAGGCGCGAGGACACGTTCTTCTTCGTCTCCATGTACTGGACTCAATGGTCCTGGTTTGAAGCATCAATTTTTCCTTGGGCAAAAACCCCCAAATTTGAGACCTGCAAACCCTAGAGGACGCTCATGGCAGATTCATATATATGGTATAAAAACACAATTAAACCTATTGGTTAGCATAAAAACATCATTACAAACAATAATCCATGAAGAAAAATGCAAAAGAATGCTTGATTGATGCTATGCGATTTCAGAATTTTCTTGGTACAGTTTGACTATGGGGTACCAATTCAGGGTGTTTTTGTTGTGGTTTTTGATTGAGAAACGTCCAGTAGTGCCTCAGGATGCTAATGGAACAAAAATTAAAGCTTGAATCGACCTAAAACCTAGATTTCAGTGTTTGAGTTTTTAGGAGAATTTTCAATATTGTAATGCTTGTTTTGGGCGCAGCTTCAGTCTAAGAGCATTAGGGTTGTGATGCTGATCATATATGGAGTGATTAGGTTAAGAAAAATTGGACAAAATCTTATGCATTGATGAATTTCAATATTTGATTTTACAAGATCTTTTTCAAATCTTTTTCTCATGGCTTTTGGTTCAATCATGCTCAAATCTTATCAAAACTTGCCATAGTCAATCAAGCACGAAATATTGAGGTTAAACATGCATGAAAAGATTTTTTAGGTTAAGTTTGATATTTTTCATGTATTAAAATGATTTAAATGAATATAAATTAATATTAATTCAAATAAATAATTAAAAAATATGAAAATACTTCCCTTTGGGCCTAGTGGTCGTGCATAGGCTTGGCATGAAGAAATTTGGAAGGAAAATAGGCCCATTTGCATTTTTAGGCCTTTTGCATCCATGTTGACTTTCAAAAATTTCCAAAAATTTCCCAACTTCCACAAGGCATAACTTGGTCAATTTTTAAGCTTTTCACATGTTCTTGGACATTTTGGAAAGGTCTTTGAGTCCTTTAACCAATGCCTTTGGTCCCATGTCATTTTGATTTACCAATCTCAAGTTATGGCCCTTGACTTAAAGTCACTTTTTGTTGACTTTTGAAAATGACCTATAATGTTGAAATTGATAACTTTTTGTGAGAGCATTTCTTGGACTTGGAATATGAAGATGAATTGTAGGAAATGTCTTTCTCTTTAAAATGAGCTTTGGATGGAATTTTTCTGATAATCCATGTGAAAGTTATGCCTTGGTCAATTTCAGTTGACTTTTTCAGCTGTCCAAATATAGTAACTTTTGTATCTTTGATGATTTCTGAGCCAAATTTTGAGAATCATGATCAAGCATTGATCAAATGATGTTTGTGGCTTCAAAATGATATATTGACCAAAAATTTGAACTTTTGACTGTCAAATGACCATTTTGCCCCTACAGTTGACTGTAGTGCAATCTAGGGTTTTGACTGTGCAATTTTGAGCTGAATGCCTTGAACCTTGACATGAGGATACTTGACCATCTTTGTAAGCATATGAGACTTGATTGGGCCTTTGAAAAGTTCATTTGCTTGACCAGAACTCAAACCCTAGTTTTGACTGTATAGGAGACAGTTGGGCTGCACAACCCTGGGGGAATTTTGTGACCTTGACTTGGCAATTTCTTGATGAATATGGGAGGGCAAATTTTGGGGTACAACAGTTGCCCCTGTTCAATCTTCTTAGACCTGAGGATGCAGATTGGCTGACGTGCCTTTCGTAATCCGAGGGTAGAAGATGATTGGACACTAGAGTGCCCAGAAATTTGCGCTCACATAGTAGCCATGACGGTGAGGGAATGGGCTTATAGATGCCATTTGGATGTTACTTGAATAGGATGATGGGCTTATAGATGCCATCTGGACGTTGATCGCGTAGGAGATTCCTTAGCGAGAACCTGCATACCTGCAAAACAGAAAAATGAGTACCTGACACGTCGCAGGAGCTGATTTTAGATGTTTGATATAGATATGTCCTGACTGGTTACAGGAGCTGGGTCTGGAGCTTCAAACGCTGATGAATGAACCAGGGATGGTTACTGCCTTAGCATGAATGGTAAGAGAATCCTGGATGATTTCAACCTCAACAACGCTCGTTGAGAAAATCTTGGTGAGAATTACCATCTTCGTAGTGTCAGGAAGAGAACCAAAGGACATTATAATCTCAGAGGGAGTCACCTTACTCACCGTTGGAGAGGGAACTATAGGAAATAATAATCTGAAAGGAAATATCACCTCACGCTCATGCCGGAGAGGGAAACATCTGAAGAAGGAATTACCACCTCACACGCCGTTGGAGAGGGGACCATAAGAGAATATCACCTCACGCTCATGCCGGAGAGGAGAACATCTGAAGAAGGAATTACCACCTCACACGCCGTTGGAGAGGGGACCATAAGAGAATATCACCTCACGCTCATGCCGGAGAGGGAAACATCTGAAGAAGGAATTACCACCTCACACGCCGTTGGAGAGGGGACCATAAGAGAATATCACCTCACGCTCATGCCGGAGAGGAGAACATCTGAAGAAGGAATTACCACCTCACACGCCGTTGGAGAGGGGACCATAAGAGAATATCACCTCACGCTCATGCCGGAGAGGAGAACATCTGAAGAAGGAATTACCACCTCACACGCCGTTGGAGAGGGGACCATAAGAGAATATCACCTCACGCTCATGCCGGAGAGGGGAACATCTGAAGAAGGAATTACCACCTCACACGCCGTTGGAGAGGGGACCATAAGAGAATATCACCTCACGCTCATGCCGGAGAGGAGAACATCTGAAGAAGGAATTACCACCTCACACGCCGTTGGAGAGGGGACCATAAGAGAATATCACCTCACGCTCATGCCGGAGAGGGAAACATCTGAAGAAGGAATTACCACCTCACACGCCGTTGGAGAGGGGACCATAAGAGAATATCACCTCACGCTCATGCCGGAGAGGGACCATAAGAGAACTTCTACTGAGTCTTTATCAGAAAAATCTGTTCGGAGTCGATTTAACTGGACTAGAGAAATCTTTGAAATATGTTTGAGAATTTCAACTGCATCTTTCCTGAAAGGTAAAGGTCAGTTATATGCAATGCATGATATGGATCAAGCAATGATGTTCTCAATATGGATGCGATTTATATGATATGATGCGTACATGCATGCTATGATAATGTATGTAATGATTCATGTATGTTTTCGTCTAGGAAAATAAATCCTTGACGGGTGCCGGGAAGTTATATCCTGGGCTGATGTTGAGGAAGAGATTTGGCTTCCGCTGTGGATGATTGTTGCAAGAATACCGGTAGGAGAAGATAACTCCGTTGAGGAATAAACTTGGCAAATGAAATAATTCTGCGGGAGAAAAGATACTCTAGCGATCATGCTGGGGAGTGCTACTCTGTGGGGATAGCGATACTTTGCTGAGGACGCTCTTTCCGTGACTTTTGGCTGAGGATAACCCAGTTATATCCTGTTACGGAAATAACTCTTTAAATCAAGCCGGGACGACGCGTTCGTGCTCTGCGAGGGATAAGCTTCCAGAATCTACTGGGGATAAGCTTGCTGCTTGGGGAGATATGAATTCCAACTTTCCTGGGGAAACTGGATTGGACTCTCCTGGGGAAGTATTGAACTGTATTGGTTATGACAATCAGACTGCTTAGACCAACCTTTATTGCCCCTGTTTCTTGTGGTATAGATAGTTGTTGGCGGACAAACCTTCTTCTGGTAGGCAGATGATAAGATGACGGGACATAGTCGTACGTTTTGATCCCTAACTTTTGCCTGGACCGCCCTTTCGGGTTTTCAGTCCACCGGGATACCCATTTTTGCCCAAGCCGCCTTTTCAGGTTTTCGACTTGCCAGGTGTATAGTTTTTTTCATTTCATCCCTTATTTTTGCCCGAACCCTTTTGGTTCGCCGGGAAGCCCTAATTTTTGCCTAGGTATGTCAACCTAGCGGGTCTTTGATTATGCGTAGTATTCTTTCGGCTATGTCCATGTTCTTTAGAATGCAGGGAGGTGCCCCTGGCTGTTTATGTTACCATGTTACCAGAAGATGTCTGATCGTGCCAGATTTATTGTTGAAATGCCCCAAGTGACTCAGGCGGAGATTTGCCCCAGGCTATTTGGCCTTTTGAGAGATTCTCCGAATCTTGATTGGACTGCCCCAGATAATGGACCATGGTCATGCCATGCCCCTTGATTGGAAGTGCTTCTGTTCATTAGGCATTCATCGTGCGAATTTCCCTGCTGTTCGAACAAAAAGTCATATACAAACAAGGTTATGTCAAAAATGCAAAGCTTATGTCTGTCTTGAAGATTTTGAAAATGCATTCTTTTTCATAAAACAGGTGATTGTTTATAAAACGTGATGTCAACTCTGTATTTTACCGTAGGCCTTCAGGAGTCAGGATACCTTTTGTCACAATATGCTTTTGAACTAACCCATGCTTCAGCTAGGACTTTTTAGGGTTATAACGTGGCCTGGTTCACGGTTTAAGAAACAAAGGATAAAGGCTCAAATTTTATTTGTACCCACCCGCTCTTCGTGATGTTCTTCAAACCTAAACTCAGTTGATCATACGTTAGACCTCGTTCGAGTCTTTGCTTTGATTTTCCGGTGATGGTTCAAGCATTGATGATTTATTCTGACTAGGCAGTCATTTTTTTGTTGAGGGTTTGTGAGACCTCTTTCTTGATTTTTGTTATCCCTTTCTTTTTTTTGCCTGAACTGTTTCCTTTTTGGAATTACAGTCAGCGGGATGCCCCAGTTTCATAAGTCCCTTTTATAGGTTTTGACTTTTTGGGCTTTTTGTTTATGATTTTTTTTTTTGATAACAACTGCCTGTCTTTATGATTGTTCTGAACCATCACTGTTTTTTCGTAAGGATCTCTTTGGTGCCATTCGTTATGCACTTGGATCAACTGAGAAGACTACCCTGCCCCGGGTTATGATAAAGGGTTTCAATTTTCGAAAATAAAAACTCCTACTTCTTTGGCTCAGATGGGTTGACGAGGGTTTATCATCCTTATAACTCCAGTGTTTAGGGATTGAAACAATGCCTGTACCTCATCAGCGGGGTCTGTTCAAAAGCATACTGTAATGATTGTGGTATCGTTTTCGTCATCCTCCCTCAAGAGGCTTAGGATTAAAGATCAAGAGTTGTCATCAGAAAAAATATGAAAATAATTTGCGTATAGTGAATACGAAATAATTACTTCAAAACAGACATGTGTAATGCATTAATGAAATAACAATGTTTGATATGAATAAAATGTTTAAACAATCAAAGAAAAAATACAACTTGAACATTCGAATGAACAAAAGTTTCTTAGTTTGAACTAGCTATCTCAGATGGAGAATTCTCAGCGGAAGATTTTCATCTCGCCATCCGGCATGAACTCTATCACCCCTTCGTCAATCAAATCCTGAATTTTGTTCTTCAAGGTCCAACAGTCGTCCGTAGCATGCCCCGGGCTGTCTGAATGATAAGCGCAGTGGGTGTCGGGGTTATACCTCGAAGCTGTCCTGTTGGGGTTCTTCGGAGGGTCCTTTAGAGTGATCAGATTGACCTCCAGCAAGCGCTTCAGTATAAAGGATGAGGGTATATCAGTCTCCGAGAAATGTCTTCCGGGCGCATTTCGTTTACGTTGACTACCCCGTTGAGGCTGGGCTCGTGACCCTGAAGCAAGCTGAGGAGATTTTCCTTTGTCTTCTTGCCCCGCATGTGGTTGAATGATGGCTGGAGCTTCCACCTTGGCTGTTTGCCCTACTGGATTATTTTGAAGCAGCTTGGTGACGAGGACCCGGAGCTCTTCTTGTTTTTGAGCTAAGTCCTGAATGAGAGTCATTTGGCCCACCAACTGCCCCATCATTTGGATCTTCATGGTTGCCAACTCAATTTGTAGCCCTTCCAGCTGATCGTTCCTGATGCCCCCTGCATTCCCTAAGGTCAAGTTCCTGGTGAGGAGAGTCTTTATTTCTTCTTGCCCCTGGGATAGGTTCAAGAACATTTCTCGCAGTTGGGCGTTCTGAGTACGGAGATCTTGGTTGTCTGGTTGGAAAGCCATTGCTGAAATAAACAGCGAAGATGGTGAGTGACCTGCAAAAGGGATACCTGTAATGCAATGATGAGTATGACATGTATGCAATGTTTTCAAGGACCTCGCGGGGTAAACAAGAAAATTGTTAGCATTGGAATTTGTAGCTTGATTGAAGGAAACCCATGTTGTTGAGAATTCTTCTTCAAGGGTCAAAGGCTCACCATATCCAGTGGGTCATAGCCCCTGACGACTTTGGCTAGAGGAAAATAAATCCCCTTTGCCCCTGGCTAGGTGGTTGGTTCATCATGACCTGCATCACAAGCCCTTGAGATCCTTGAAATGGGTTAGGATGTATGCAATGGTATGCAATGGCATGATGTCGTGCTATGCATGGGGTCTGGGTAGTACCCTCTTGAAGTTGGTGGGTTCAACCTGTCCTATTAAAAGTAACCGGGTTCTAAGGGTCCCAATATCACGGGATTGCTTTCATTGTTCATCGTTTCGATTTAGCCACTAGACTGGCGACCGAAATATTCCAGGAAAGCAACCCTCAATTGAGTGTAGTATCGAGTATCAACCAACCTCGGACTGCACCAAAGTCAGTTATCTCACTACCCTAAAGAGGCCAAGATAGTTCAATTAAGGTTCCTAAGGTCTGTTGATGCTTCACGACACCACGCGGAGGCCCCGTACTCTCCTTGACTGAACTCAAGGGTTACCGGTACACACCAAAGTGCCACATCAACGTAGTAGACTGTTTCAACCATGTCGGTATACCCCGCACAGTTCCCTCACAGCCTTGTTGCTACTTTCTAAGAAGGTATCCCCCAGATCCGGGTTAGGATCTATAGAACTCCCAAGACAGTCCCACAATTTAAAGCACACAAGTCAAAGCAATTGAAAACACAGTGATCTTAGTCCTAAGGTACACCTCACTTTAAAGTTTACTCCCCAGCAGAGTCGCCAGTTCTGTGATCGGTGGATCTGGAACTGACTGTTTAACGCTGGTTCGCGAAATGCCGCGGAAGCAAGAGTCGCCACCGTCTTTTATTTTATCCAAATGGAAAGGACAAAAGCACAGAAAAATTCCTTAAAGAGATTGCTCTCGGTTCGGGAGGTAGGTTATAGAAAGGGAAGGTGTTAGCACCCTTTCTATCCATGGTTATCCATGGGCTCTTAGATACTTGCTCATTGTGTTTTCAAAATTGTTTTGTTTGCTTTTCAACGTGGGTTTAAAAGTTTCTTTTGAAAAATTTCAGATCGACTCATACGTCAGAGTGTTTGAAAAGTTTGCTTTTGAAAGCTTTTGAAAAGTGTCAGTGTGAAAAGTCTTTTTGAGTTTGTTTTGAGATTAGAGCAAGTATCCTTGAGAACCTACCTACCCTAAGGAATTCGTCTGTGTAAATGTCCTTAAAAGTAGTGCCATCCCACCATTGAGAGGTAGGTAGCACCACCGTTGGAGGTGTTCGGGTCAATTCGAGGTTCGGGACATGGTGATCACCAGAGCAATGGGAAGACACCTTAGAAGCTACCCTCATGCCAGGTTCCCGGATCATGAGGACTTACTAAGACATCCTCTACTCGACGACCACCTTTCGAAAGGCAAGGCAACAGTGAGGCGTACCCTAGGGGTGGTGTGTGCGAACTGTGTGTCATGTTTCAGTTATTTGTCTTGTCATATTTGAAGTGTTCTACGCTTGTTTTTAATTAAGTTCATTCATTCTTGCATGCATATTTAACAGTTATAAATTCTTGCGAAAAATAAATCTAAGGCTATTACAAAGGCGCGGGTCCACATCGCCAAAATTAAACCGGACCCGATTTAGCGGAAAATAAATAAAGCGATAAAATAAAATGCGAAAAATTTAAATTACAATGCTTTGGGACAATTACAGAATTATATAAACGATAAAAAGTAAATGCGAGAAATAAAGAAATTAACAAAATTAGGGCGTTGGACCCTTTTACAAAATATTAATGGTTAATGAGAATTAAAAATTAAATGATTAAAATTAATAAGGAAAATGAAAAAATTAAATGAAAATGATTTTTTTGTGTTTTTTTTTAGATTTAATGAAAAAAAGGGAAGTTAATTGAAATTAAATTAAACGGCAAACCCTAATTCTAATATTTTTTATTTATTAAGAAAGAATTAAAATATGATCTAAATTAACCCTAATTTATTTATGCACAATTTTTAATTTATGAAAATAACTAAATAATATTATTATTCTAAAAAAGGGAAAATATTAAAAGGAATAAAAATATCAATTAACCTAATTCTAC
Source organism: Vicia faba (assembly GCA_948472305.1). Taxonomy (NCBI): domain Eukaryota; kingdom Viridiplantae; phylum Streptophyta; class Magnoliopsida; order Fabales; family Fabaceae; genus Vicia; species Vicia faba. Next base: position 116,696,673 of record OX451739.1, on the reverse strand, counting down.
TTTTTTTGGATTTTTTGTTATGAAAAAAATATAAATTAAACCTAATTTGAAACTAGTTTATTTACATGCTAATAAAATGATTATAATAAAATAGATATTATTTTTGGTCTTTTTCTGATTTTTATAATGTTTTTATATTTTATAACAAAAATAAATTAATTGAATTAAGACAATAAAATGAATAAATAAAACAACAAAAATAAAAGTGAGAAAAAAATATAAAATGCAAACCAGGGTGGGGTGTTGCCCCAAATAAGGAGGTATAAATTTAAAAAGCCTGGCCCAATTGAATTTGAATTTGCTGACTTTTCATGATTCCATATGATGCGTTTGACCAGGCGTAGGTGTTCTTCAGCTTCCAACCCTTAGATTGATCTCCAAGCAGACGTGGCATGTTGATGATGGAGGGAGTATGATGTACCTGAAGGTTAGCGTAACATGGAATTTTATATTGAAAAATAGCATGGAATTTTGCCAGACCTGGGACTTGAACCCAGGTCTTTGAGGTCATATGCCTAACACGTTACCACTGAACCAAGCGCGTTTCATTTAATATATAATAAACAATGAACAATATAATAATAACGCGTTAGTGCTTTGGAATTTCGCGCGAAATTCAAATGGATCAATCGTGGCTTGACACGCCATCTTCTTCCTCACCACCCCTGTAACATAGAACCCTATGGGAGCGATTTTTACAACGTTGTTTTAGAGGGTATTCAAGAAAATAGCGAATAGTCCGTTTCTCAACATAAATTAGGCGCGAGGACACGTTCTTCTTCGTCTCCATGTACTGGACTCAATGGTCCTGGTTTGAAGCATCAATTTTTCCTTGGGCAAAAACCCCCAAATTTGAGACCTGCAAACCCTAGAGGACGCTCATGGCAGATTCATATATATGGTATAAAAACACAATTAAACCTATTGGTTAGCATAAAAACATCATTACAAACAATAATCCATGAAGAAAAATGCAAAAGAATGCTTGATTGATGCTATGCGATTTCAGAATTTTCTTGGTACAGTTTGACTATGGGGTACCAATTCAGGGTGTTTTTGTTGTGGTTTTTGATTGAGAAACGTCCAGTAGTGCCTCAGGATGCTAATGGAACAAAAATTAAAGCTTGAATCGACCTAAAACCTAGATTTCAGTGTTTGAGTTTTTAGGAGAATTTTCAATATTGTAATGCTTGTTTTGGGCGCAGCTTCAGTCTAAGAGCATTAGGGTTGTGATGCTGATCATATATGGAGTGATTAGGTTAAGAAAAATTGGACAAAATCTTATGCATTGATGAATTTCAATATTTGATTTTACAAGATCTTTTTCAAATCTTTTTCTCATGGCTTTTGGTTCAATCATGCTCAAATCTTATCAAAACTTGCCATAGTCAATCAAGCACGAAATATTGAGGTTAAACATGCATGAAAAGATTTTTTAGGTTAAGTTTGATATTTTTCATGTATTAAAATGATTTAAATGAATATAAATTAATATTAATTCAAATAAATAATTAAAAAATATGAAAATACTTCCCTTTGGGCCTAGTGGTCGTGCATAGGCTTGGCATGAAGAAATTTGGAAGGAAAATAGGCCCATTTGCATTTTTAGGCCTTTTGCATCCATGTTGACTTTCAAAAATTTCCAAAAATTTCCCAACTTCCACAAGGCATAACTTAGTCAATTTTTAAGCTTTTCACATGTTCTTGGACATTTTGGAAAGGTCTTTGAGTCCTTTAACCAATGCCTTTGGTCCCATGTCATTTTGATTTACCAATCTCAAGTTATGGCCCTTGACTTAAAGTCACTTTTTGTTGACTTTTGAAAATGACCTATAATGTTGAAATTGATAACTTTTTGTGAGAGCATTTCTTGGACTTGGAATATGAAGATGAATTGTAGGAAATGTCTTTCTCTTCAAAATGAGCTTTGGATGGAATTTTTCTGATAATCCATGTGAAAGTTATGCCTTGGTCAATTTCAGTTGACTTTTTCAGCTGTCCAAATATAGTAACTTTTGTATCTTTGATGATTTCTGAGCCAAATTTTGAGAATCATGATCAAGCATTGATCAAATGATGTTTGTGGCTTCAAAATGATATATTGACCAAAAATTTGAACTTTTGACTGTCAAATGACCATTTTGCCCCTACAGTTGACTGTAGTGCAATCTAGGGTTTTGACTGTGCAATTTTGAGCTGAATGCCTTGAACCTTGACATGAGGATACTTGACCATCTTTGTAAGCATATGAGACTTGATTGGGCCTTTGAAAAGTTCATTTGCTTGACCAGAACTCAAACCCTAGTTTTGACTGTATAGGAGACAGTTGGGCTGCACAACCCTGGGGGAATTTTGTGACCTTGACTTGGCAATTTCTTGATGAATATGGGAGGGCAAATTTTGGGGTACAACACCTGTTAACGATGAGCAATGGGTCTGGCACAGAAGATTGGGGCATGTTAGTATGAGAAGAATATCTCAGATTAACAAACTCAATCTGGTTAGAGGACTTCTTAACCTGAAGTTCAGCTCAGATGCTCTGTGGGAAGCATGTCAAAAAGGAAAGTTTGCAAAATCTTCTTTTAAAACCAAAAATGTTGTTTCTACCTCTAGACCATTAGAACTTATTCATATAGATCTATTTAGACCAGTGAAAATTGCACCCATTGGTGGAAAGAAGTATGGATTAGTGATCATAGATGACTATAGTAGATGGACATGGATAAAGTTCTTAAGACACAAGGAAGAGTAACAAAAAAGATCTTAGAATTATTAAAGTCAGAAGTGATCATGGTGGAGAATTTGAAAACAAAAAATTTGAACTATTTTTTAATGAAAATGGCATCTCTCATGATTTCTCTTGTCCTAGAAATCCTCAAAAAACAGAGATATAGAATGAAAGAACATGACTTAACAAGAAATGGAGAGAAACATGATCAACGAGACTAACATTGCTAAGAACTTATGGGCAGAAGCAATTAACAAAATGTGCTACATTCAGAATAGAATCTCCATAAGACCTATTCTGGATAAGACTCCATATGAACCATGGAAGAACAAAAATCACAACATTTCATACTTTCATCCCTTTGGATGTACTTGTTTTATTCTGAACACTAAAGAACATCTAAACAAGTTTGACTCTAAAGTCCAAAAGTGTCTTATGTTAGGAAACTCTAAACGCTCAAAAGGATATAGAGTATACAACACAGAAACATGGATTGTAGAAGAGTCAATCAATGTCAGATATGATGATAAGCTTGGCTCTCAAAAGTCAAAGTGTGATACGGTGGTAGAACCGACTGTTAATACTGGTTTTGCGTTTGTGTTTGCAAATGTTGCGGTAAGTAAGAGTCTCCACCGACTTTTCTTTTATCCAAATTAAGGAAAGGGTGAAAAGAACAGAAAAAGTCCTTTTCGAGAATTTTCTGAGTAAGGGGGGTGGATTATGGAAAGGGAAGGTGTTAGCACCCTTTCCTTCCGTAGTTATCTACGGGCTCTTAGATGCTTAGCTCATTTTAAAAGTACCTTGTGCTTTGTGTGTTTTCAAAAATGTTTTGGAATGCCTTAGTGCAGCGATTTGCTTTGTGATAACTCTTGTATCAGTCCTCAAGAGTGTCGACAAAGCAAATGTCTTTTTGAAAGTTGTTTTTGAAATGTGTAAGTGTAAAAGTCTATTTTACTTGAGCAAGCATCTAACATCTATCTACTTGTACTCGAAAAGGTTTGTTCTTTTCCTCCTATCCTTTAGACAGTGCTATCCTACTATTAGTGAATAGATAGCCCTATCATTGAATGTATGAGGGACATTCGAAGGGATGTACAGTCATAAAGGAAACATGTGGAGACACTTTAGCAATTTTTTTAAGGAACTAGATCATTTATCGAAAGGCAACACTGTAGGGACATCGAGATTTACGGGTGTTTTCTAAAGCATCCCCATTTTCGAGGGACATGACTGTTTTATTTTTCTAAAGGCAACCAAAGTGGGGTACACTAGAGGTGTATATGTGCAATGTGTTATGTTCAGTTATTTTAGTCTTATATGTTAGGTTTGCTAACGTTTGATTATTAATCTTGGTCATGCAAGCCTAATTACTAACAGTAGTATATACAATAATTTAAAGTGCAAAAATGTAAAGTGGAGGAATGTAAATATTACGCTATTACATGGATTTGTGAGAGGTACATTATAGAAATGCGAAAAGTAAAGTCCTAGTTACTACTACAAACTGGGAAGCAATTACAATAAGATGAAAAAAAATACGAAAGTAAATAAATGCACAAACGAATTAAAAGGGACATCTAAATCCTAAGGAAAATAAATCTTCTTGTTTTGTTTTTATTTATAAAAGAAAATAATACTTAAGTCTATTTAATTTTAATTTCAAGAAAAGGTTAAAATAATTAATTAATTTGCTTACAAAATTAATTTGATTAATAAAACACTAACCTAATGATTTTTTGATTTAAAGTTGATTCAAATGATAAAGTCAATAAAGAAATAACAAAAACAAAAATAAAAATACAAAGGGGCATCCTTCGATCCAGGGAGAAAAATGGGAGGCTTCGATCCAGGGAAGGTGTCTTTTGATCCATGGGAAAAATAGGAGGCTTTGATCCAGAGAAGGAAATGTCTCCTTCGGTCCAGAGAAGGAGCTGTCTTCTTCGATCCAGGAGAAGATGGCTATCCTTCGATCCAGTGAACGGATGTTACCCTTCGATCCAGTGAAAGGATGTGGCTTTCGATCCAGAGGGCATTGTTGAAATGGCCCGATGGATCACTTGTAAGGACTCTGAATCTACAAAGATATGTTAGAAATAATAAACACTTTACCTGGGTGCCAAGTCCAGGTCCTTCGATTATGTGCGCACTGGCCTTATTTATGCTAGATTTGCAATATAAACGTTAGAGACAAAAAGAAACAAATACAGACCTGGGTACCACACCAAGGTCCTTCGATCATGAATGAAAATTGATTGACTATGACATGCAAATAAAATATGAATTTGATTCCTTACTTTTTCCTTACCAACAATGGTGTATGAATCTGTGGTGTCGGAGATGTCTAGTGCTTGGGCATGTTCTCTGCAAACTTCAAGGAGTTAGTGGAGTGTTATTGAAGATTCCTTCGATTTGGATTACTCAGGAGATTTTTGATAATTTTGGTATGGCTTATGAGGCAGCGTGTGCGTATAGTATGTATGTTCTCTCGTGCATGTCTCCTCTTTGCAATGTGTCCTAGGCCTTGTATTTATAGGAGTGTGAGGGTGCATGAAAATGGAAAGGGGAAGCCATTTAACTAGGATTTTAAAGCCATGAGACAAGAATCATACATATTAAAAGATTTCCTTTTTTTGAAATATTCATGCCTCTTTGGAATCTTGGATGACCCTAGACACCTTTGTCTTTCGAATGCTTTCCAGCGTTGCTCTTCGATTGGCCTAGAGTCTTGATTCGAAGTGTTCAGAAACCTCCTAATTATAGCTTCTTAGAATGAGTCCATCTACTTTCCCTAGCTTCTTGATTCAAACAACTCAATCAAAAACTTCATTCCGTCCAAAGGGAACCTCCTTTGTCACCACCTTTGAATTCCATTGCACAAGAGGCCTGGGCCTGGCCACATGTATGACCAAGACCCATCATAAGACAAGCTTGTATTCAGTAACCATGTGTCCTTCGAATGGACCAATGAATGTTTCTTCGAAGGGATATCATGAACGCGCCTTCGAAGGGACTAACATGCATGTCAAAGTGTGGAAAACTGTTTCAAAGGGGACCATTGCCTAGTCAAAGCTGGCACAAAGGCAGCCAATACGTTGTGGGTCGAAGGAATATTTTTTCCTGGTGGATTGAAGGAAAATCTGAAGGAGTCTTGGCCTTGTGTGCTGAAGGCAAGCTGAAAAGGAGCCTTTTCCTTGTGAATCGAAGCATGTCTAAGGCAACCCTTTGTCTTGTGAATTAAAGACTAGTAAAAGGGGCCTTTTGCCTTGTAGATCGAAGGAAAGCTCATGGGCCTTTGCCTTGTGAATCCAAGGCAAGCATGAGGAAGTTTTTTCCTAGTGAATAAGAATACACATGCAGAAGGCCACTACTTATGGATCGAAGGGAACTTGTAGGGGATTCTCGCCTAAATGAAACTTGGACCAATGTTTGCTTGAAAGGGGAACCAACACGCAATCGAAGCTGCTGGGCCAATGCTTGGCCGAAGGGTTTTAGGAGCTTAGTCTAAGATTTACGTTATGCCAATCAAAGGACATTTCTCTGATGTGCTAATCGAAGGACATTGCTTTGATGTGCCAATCAAAGGACATTGCTCAGATGCCAATCAAAAGATATTGTTGGCTTTCCAATTGAAAGAGACTTTGCTATCATTCAAAAATTTCATTTTTCTTTAGGCATGGGTTTGTAACCACCCATGTAAAAGAAACCTTGGGAAACATGATTGGGAAAATTTTAGGGTACAATAGCTGCCCCTGTTCAATCTTCTTAAACTTGAGGATTTAGATTAGCCTGTCTGCCTTTCGTGATCTGAAGGTGGAAGAGGATTAAACACTAGAGTGACCAGAAATTTACACTCACATGAAGTAACACTGATGGTTGATGATGGTGGGGCTGGGCTTACAGATTCCATTTGGAGAAGATGACAGAGAGTCGTCAGAGATGGGCTTAAAGATGCCATCCAAAGTAGATGCTGACTTCTTAAGAGGTCTCTTTATGGGGAATTCCTGTTCCTGCTGTCTGAGGAGGACTCTCTTGGGGAATGTGGGTTTCTATTATTCTCCTGCGTGAGGAAATTCTGTGGGGAATATAATCTAGGAACTTCAGTTGTCCAAGGCTCTATTGAGGAGTTATCTCTGTACTGGAGAGATGAGAGTTTGTTATTTTCTGGTTGGAGTCGAGGTTTCACAGTAACTTGCTAGGGATAAGGGAATTAACTATTACCTGAAAATGTATTAGAAAGAGCCTGTGTAGGGTTGTTTCAGGATGATCCCATGTTGGACTACCTCTGGAGGGTTATACGGAGTAATCTTTGACGATTGATACCTCAACAGATAATGAAGGAATCTTTGACGATTTCTACCTCAATGGATAATGAAGGAATCTTTAACAATTTCTACCTCAACAGATAATGAAGGAATCTTTAACGATTGTTACATCAACAGATAATGAAGGAATCTTTAATGATTGCTACCTCAATAGATAATGAAGGAATCTTGGATAATTGTTACCTCGACAGATAATGAAGGAATCTTTGAAGATTGCTACTTCAACAAATAATGAAGGAATCTTGGATGATTGCTACCTCAACAGTTAATGAAGGAATCTTTAACGATTGCTACCTCAACAGATAATGAAGGAATATTTAAAGATTTCTACCTCAACAGATAATGAAGGAATCTTGGACGATTGCTACCTCAACAGATAATGAAGGAATCTTTGACGATTGCTACCTCAACATATAATGAAGGAATCTTGGATGATTTCTACCTCAACAGATAATGAAGGAATCTTTAACGATTTCTACCTCAACATATAATGAAGGAATCTTTGACGATTGCTACCTCAATAGATAATGAAGGAATCTTTGACGGGTCGTAAACTCAGTGTTATACCCAAAATTTTCCCCCCTCATTTATCAAGATTCTCCTTACAAGACTTCTTGAACTCAAGACAAGATTAGGGTTTGGTCAGCTCAAGACACCTCCTCTTGCACTGATGACCTAAAATTAGGGTTTGAGTTTGCACAAGGACTTTTGGACCATCAATGCTTCATGTGACTTTCATACATCATGTTGGACCTCTAAGATTTCTCATGTTAAGTTTCAAGCCTTGAATCACATTTTTGCCCAGTCAATTGGACAGTTAACCTAAAAATCAGCTGTATTGGGGAAAAAGTCAACCATGGCCAATTTACAGTCAAACTTCATAATTTTTTATCCACAACAACATTTTAGACTCATATGAACCATTTGATCAAGTTTGGATCACAACTCCTCAAGAAATTTGATCAAATCATCAAAAGGGCAAAATGGTCAAAATTAGGGTGTTGACTGAGAAAGGGCAATTTATGATTTTTAACCTAGCCAATGACCAATTGGGTTCAAGCATGATTTAAAGGAATCAATGGCATCATCTTGAACAAATCACATAGTTCAAAAGATCTCAAATGCATAGGATTGACAGATGAATTTTACAATCAACTGATCAAAAGTCAACTGTGCACTGAAAAGTCAAACTTTGACTTTTTAGTCAAAATCAAGTGCCAAGGGTCATAATTAATCAAGATATGTCAAAATGTGAAACTTGTTGACCAAGAAACCTAAAATTGCAAATTAGGGTTTTAATTTGAAATTTTTCATAACTTAGAATTATTCTAAGTATGGAAAATTTCTTATTTTTCCCCAACTTTCCATAACTTTTCACCATTATGAAATTGGATTCAAAGGAAACTTCCAACATGAAAGTTGTAGTCCTCCATGAAATCTACAACTTTAATTCACAAATTTTTCCTAAAAGATGCTTTGATCTCAAGTTATGAATTTGTGAATAGAGGTCCATGAACTAAATAACTTAGTGAAAATTTGCCCTAATTTAGGCAGGTTTTTGATCCAACTTCATGGGCATTTTTCACCTAGTTCCAAGAGGTATCTCAAAATTAATTTTAAATATGGATTGTATAGCATGTTTTAAGATTTTCCAAAATGTCCAAGAACTCTCCAAGATCATTTGTGGTTAGGGAGAATCAAAGAAGAGAAAATGGCATTTTGTCACTTTTGTTCAAGCCATTTTCATAATGCACCAAGTTGCAAATCTGATCAAGCATGCTTGTACCTTGCATTACAGGTCTTAAATCCCTTCTACACTCCATAATTAAATGCAAACTCATGGGATAATGGCTTTATTTTGGCTTTTGGAGCATTGTACAAAGAATAAATCCATAAATGGCATAAAGGGCACATTGCCATTTTCATAAAGCAAGCTGTTTACAACTTTGCTATCCTTGAGCCTTGGACCTGTTCTTTTGTCACAAGCAGTGTCCACAAATATCAAGCAAAGCATACCAACCCTCTGCAGCTAGTAAGCAAGCAAGTACAAGCCTTTGGCACAAGTCACTTCACTTTTCTTCAAAAGCAAGAAAAGTTGCAAAAGTCCAAAGAGCTTGTACATCTGATAAAGGGTGGACTTGGCATCATTCTATAGAGATTCACAAACTTGTTGCAAGCTAGCACACAAAGGCTTAACCTCTGAAACATTCCAAAACTCAAAAAACACAAGTTTCTGCCCAAACAGGGCAACTTTTGCAAAACTCTTTCCAACTCAATATTTGCTCGTGCGTTTTACCTTGTAACACTTCAAACACCTTCCATACATCACATCCAAACCATCCAAGCCTTTGCACTGCAACTGTGTGCCTTGTTTCAGCCATTTCCATTTTCACTTTGGAAGGTTGCAGCTTGACTTCTATAGGGAGTTTCAGCCACCCACAAGGCCAACTAAGCATTGGAAAAGCTTGAGGGAACTTCAAGGAAGCTCACACGATCCTCAGGCCTCACTCAAAGTCCCCACATTGCCATATCCAAATCCAGCTGAAGGAGGTATTTTTCAAATCTCTATCTCTTTATTTAAGCATCCTCAAGCCACAATTTGTGAAGCAAAAATGTAGTCCTTAACTTGGTGAAGCTGTACATATGCATAGTTGTCATTTATATTAAGTGAGCCAAGAGAATTTGATTGTTGAACATGCTGAAAAAACTAGGTCAGAAATTAGGGGTGATTAAATTCTCTCTGATCTTTGAGAGTTAGTTTACAAATTTTATATCATTGGAATCGTGAGATGAAATGCTACATTTTTCATGTTACAACTTTTTGATTTTATGCAAAGAATAGCAAGTTACAGGTTTGAACTTAGAACGTGCGAAGGAGAGGAAACCAAGGACAGGGACGAAGCTGTTGTCTTGGGCTTTTTTGCTTCTGTCCTTTTTTGGTTTTGCTTTTTGCACCCCCTGTATTGCTTTTACACCCCCCTGACTATTTTCTTTTATTTTTATATTTTCTTGCATATTTTTATATTTTTTACTTGCATTTATTTTTTTTCTGAATATTAAAAAGTCACAAAAATACTTTCTTAATTTTTTGCAATTTTATTTTATTTTTATTATTTTTTCCATATATAAAATAGTTTTATTTTAATAAATAAAACTTATTTTCTTATTTATTTGTAAATACATTTAATATAAATACTATACATTTTTATTTTTATTATTTAACACATAAAAATTATTATTTTCACACATATTTAATTTTTAATGTTGTATATAATATTACTTATATTTCCTTGTACAAAAATGGACAAAATAAAATAAATAATAGAAAACATAATTTTCTTTTAAATCAAAAATTAGGGTTTCCCCTTTCAAAAATAATACTAATATTTTTGCTCTTTTTTTAGGGCTCAAATAATTTATTTTTCTCATATATAAAATAAATACAAAACATTTTTGCATAAATACATTTTATTACATATTTAAATACTTCTTTATTTATTTATTTTGCACCATAATTCAATTGGGTTGTAATAGTATATTATGGTTTATTTTTTGTGCAAATATCCCCATTCAAAAACTTGTATCCCCCCTCCCATAATAATTGTTGTAATAACTTAGTTTTATTTTACGCAATTTATCGCATTATACCATGTTTAGTAAAACTAGGGTTTTGCATGATAAGAAAAAAATCAAACAAATAGAATGACCTAATACAAGACAAACAAAAGCATGTAAAATGACAACACATTACACACAAGCACCTCTAGGGTTTCACCCACTTTGTTGCCTAAAAAATGGCCATGGAATGCATGCAAAGTATCTTGGCAAAACAAAAACAAAACAAAAGATCATAGTCCCTCGATGACGCTATTAAAAGGTTGCCTAAAGTCAAAATGATCTTGGTCCCTTAAGAATGCTAAGATACTTGGCAACATTGCTATCATGGTCATACGATGACCCACGCCCGTCCCGTTTAACATCCAAAGATAGGGTTGTTTACCAAATCAATGGTAAATCAACAATGTCAAAGGAATAAAAATGCATAAGAAAGACTTTTGAGTAGGTAGATAGCTTCTAGTTACTTGATCAACTTCAAAACAATCCTTGCTAATTTTCAAACAAACACACACACATTTTCAAAACATTTCCAAACAACTTTCAAAACATTGAAACATTTTTCAAATGACAAACATCTTTGTATACATTCTTACGAACGAGAATCATTACAAAGATTGCTTAAACGATGGCCTCTTTTCAAAATACTTTCAAAACCACACAAAACACCATTTCAAACAATTGCAAAAGCAAAGCAAGTGATCTAAACAAGTAACCAAGAGCCCATGGAAAACCATGGATGAAAAGGGTGCTAGCACCTTCCCTTTTCATAATCTATCCCCCGAACTCAAGAAAACATCTCAAAGGTCTTTCCTGTGCTTTTTTGCCTTTCCTTTTGGATAAAACAAAAGTTGGTGGCCACTCTTGCTAAACCGCAATATTTGCAAACACAAACGCAAAACCTCAAGTCAGTTCTCCCACCGCATCACAGAACTGGCAACTCTGCTGGGGAAAGTTATAAAAGTGGGGTTACCTTAGGGTTTAGATCACCTTTATTTGCTTACATTTGCTTTACTTGTTTGCTTTACACTTTGGTTCCATTGTTTGGGTTTGAATCCTCTACCCGGATTTTGGGAAACATTCATAGGTAAATAGCAATACGTTGTGGAAACTGTGCGGGGTCTAAGCAATAAGTATGTTAGTGTGCCATATTTGTGGGTACCGGTAGCCTTTGAGTCAATCAAAGAGAATACGGGGCCACTGAGTGATGTCATGAAGCACTAACGAACTTCTAGAACCTTTACCTGACCAACTTGGCCTTTAAGGATGTAGTGAGATGACCGACTTTGGTGCAGTCCGAAGATGGTGGATACTCGATACTGCACTCATTGAGGGTTGGTTCCTTGGAATATGTCGGTCGCCAGTAAAGAGGCTGAATTGAAACAATGAACAAGGAAACAATCTAGTGATATTGAGCTCCTTAGAACCCGGTTACTATTTCTAGGACATGTTGAGCCAACTAAACTTCAAGAGGGTACTTACTTATGGAACCCCATGCAAGCCTAAACTAGGAATTTGTGTGATTTTCTTGTACATATATACTTGTGCATAACATCATAGACATCATGAAGCATCATATGCACCCACTAATCATTTCAAGGATTTTGGAGATTCATCTTTGTTCCTGTTTTGTAGGTTATGGATTCACTTCACAGGAAAACTATCCAAGTCAACCTTATAAGAATTCCTCCATAACTCAAGGAGCTAGCTTCAAGGATTCTTGGGAACCCTCCATTCACCGAGAGGCATGGTTGTCTTCTCAACTTAGTCACTTCCAACATAGAGGAAGACATGATGAAAGTTCTTGTCCAGTTCTTTGACCCTTTGCACCATCACTTCACATTTCCTGACTATCAACTTGTGCCTACTTTGGAAGAATTCTCTCAACTCTTGAGGATTCCTATTCTCAATCAACTACCCTTCAATGGTACGGAAAGAGATCCAAAGCCAGACGATATTGCTCAAGCCCTGCACTTGCACTCATCTGATGTCATAACCCATTAGGAAACTAGAAGTGGTGTCAAGGGCTTCTTGGCAAAGTTCTTGTTTGAGAAGGCCCAAAGCTACTTGGACTTGCATGATTTTGAGGAGATTGTAGCTCTTCTCATCTATGGGATGGTCTTGTTCCCTAATCCTGACCAACTTATAGATGTAAGCGCTGTCAAAATCTTCATGACTTGCAACTCGGTGCCTACATTGCTTGGGGATATCCTCCACTCTTTTCACACTCGAACAATGAGGAAAAGAGGTGTTCTCATGTGTTGCACTCTTCTCCTGGAAAGATGGTTTATTTCTCATCTTCCCCAATCAGTCTTGAATAATGAGCAAGGCTTGAGATGGTCACAACAATTAATGACACTTAACCATTCAGATATTCATTGGTGTTCTCGATCAAAAGAGAATGTTATTATCATTGACCGTTGTGGGGAATTACCTAATGTCCCTCTACTTGGAATTAGGGGAGGCATCATCTACAACCCTTTCTTGGCTCTGAGACAGTTTGGTTATTCCTGAAGGGATGACCCACATGATATGCTGATTCAAGGATTGGTTTTCGATTTCGACAACGACGACCAAGGACTCCGACAAAGGTTCATCCGAGCTTGGAGGATGCCAAACAAGGTAGACAGTAAGACTATGGGACACAAGAATTCCATCCCTCTTAAGCCTTACCTCAAGTAGGTACGAACCCGCACCCAAAGTCTTATGATGCCTTACCCCTCCATTCTCCCAGTGATTATAGAGCTTGTTATGGAAGGAGAGGTTCCATACACCCTCCTACATCCTGACATGCCAACATCACTCAAAGATTTACAAAGGAGTTGGATACAGCTCAAGGGAGAGCATGATACTTTCGAAGCCCAATTCTATGCAAGTGAGAAGAGGGTTTTGGAACTCACTTGGCCACTTCATGAAGAGCAGAATCTCAACACCTACATTGCGTCAAAGAGGATGCGCAACGTCTTTTTACCTTAGAATTTTGTATTATTTTGCCCAAGGGGCATTGATGTACTAACAATTCTATCTTATTAATATGACGTGTGTTTCTTTTTTGTTTAAAAAAATTGAATTTCTGAATCCTTGAAAGCGTTACATGAATACATATCATTCATCATATGCATAAACAGGTCTTCACACCAAGTTTCCTCATCTCTCTGCTGTTTATTTCAGCAAGATGGATATTGAACAAACGGTCAAAGATTTGCAAGCTCAGAATTCACAATTTCAACAGCTACTCTTGACCTTGGCTAAGGGGCAGGAGGAGCTCAAGACTCTGCTAGAGAAAGAGAAATAGAAAAAGAAGAAGAAGCGAGCCGTTGTGGTTATCATGGGCAGAAGGTTTGAAGGACAAGCCAGACGGACCTTGGAATTCCCATCAACATCTGAAGAGGGGGAAGGAAAAGGAAAAGGAACGGCAGTGCCATCAAATTCTGAAGCAGAGGAAGAGGAAGAAGAGGACTACTCCGAACAACAGTACCCTCCGGCCGATGACAAATACAAAAACTTTGAAGAACGTCTAGCTGCTATGGAGATACAGAGAGTACCGGGGCTGGATTTTGAGGAGTTAGGGTTGGTGTCTGGAATAGTAATCCCTCCTAAGTTTAAAGTGCCACTTTTTGCTAAGTATGATGGGGTGTCTTGTCCCAAGATGCACCTACGATCTTATGTCAGGAAAATTGAACCGCATTCTTCTGACAAAGACCTGTGGGTCCACTTTTTCCAGGACAATTTATCAGTAATGCAGCTTGATTGGTTCTACCAGTTGGAGAGGGAAGATGTCCTTAATTGGGAATACTTGGAAGCCACCTTCTATAAACAGTATCAATACAACGCCGACTTGGCACCGACCCGTACTCAGCTGCAGAGTATGGCTATGGCTACCAATGAGGGCTTCAAAGACTACGCCAAAAAGTGGAGGGATTTAGCTGGAAGGGTGCAACCACCTTTATCTGAAAGAGAGCTAGTGGACATGTTCTTGGGAACCCTATCAGGTCCTTTCTTTAATCACCTGATTGTAAGCTCCTCTGCAGGTTTCATTAAATTGATTTTAACTGGCGAAAGAGTGGAAGCCGGTATTAGAAGTGGGAAAATTCAGAAAGATGCGTCTACCTCTGTCGTTGCAAAAAAGCCATTCATTGGAAAGAAGGAAGTGTCTGCTGTCTATGCCCAGAGGAATCAGGGAAGAATTGAAAGACGACCAATAGTGGGGGCCGTTATGATTCAAAAGTCTGCATCAGACCAACCAAGAAACAACCAGCCGAGAAATGATCAGCCGAGAAATAACCAGCAAAGGGTGGAAAGGCCTGTAAGGCAATTCACCAAGATAAACATGAATCCTGCTCAAGTTCTACCACATATCTTGAATTTGAATTTGGCCATGCTAAAAGAGGCCCCTAAAAATCCTAATACTGCATCTCCACACTACCATCTGAACGCCAGATGCGCGTACCATTCAGAAAGTCTAGGGCACGACACCAACAACTGTTGGGCTATGAAGAACAAGATTCAAGATTTGATCGACGCAAAGGAAGTTGAATTTGAAGCTCCTGAAAAACCAAATGTTATCTCCGCTCTAATGCCTAGGCATGGACATAATGCCAATGATGTGGAAGAAGATCTGTTTGTTTCTACTATGGATGAACTGTTAACTCCTCTCCTAACCATCAAGTTGAATTTGTTGAAAGTTGGGGTGTTCCCAAGTTGTGACCAAGATTGCCATACTTGCCCGTCCTCATCATTTGACTGTCCTCTGTTGAAGAAAGGAATCCAACAATTGATTGATAACAAGGAAATTTTGTTTGAGAAAGCTCCTATTTCACCCATTCCAGTTTCAGAAGTTTCAATAATAACCATATACGCCAATCCTTCCAGGGTTCCTAAATACCCGTTAGGATTACATCTGCTCCAGTGACTACTCCGTTGAAAATAACAATGTCCGGGCCTGCCTCATACAAATCAGATAAAATGGTACCATGGAATTATGGTGGAGAAATCTACTTCCATGGTGTCAAGCAGATTGAACAGACTGCTGAAGAAGAAAGCTCCAAAGAGGACGATTCCGACATCAGTAACATTGCTGGAACAAGCAAAGTTACCCGTAGTGGAAGAATCTTTTCTCCAGAGATTGCTCCTCCAACAACAGTCTTTGGACCCGTGGTCATTCCGAAGATTACCCCTACACCAGTAACTGTACCTACAAGTGTACCCGCTGACAAAGACAATGCAATTCCTATCCTTACTTCCGCTACTGAGAATAAAGGAAAGAATGTTCAAGAGGAGCCTGTCTTGACGAAGGATGAATCACTAGTTATTCCTGAGACAACCAAGAGGGAGATGGAAGAAATCCTGAGGATCATTAAGAAAAGTGATTATGATGTGGTAGAACAACTGGGACAGACCCCCTCCAAAATCTCTATGTTAGCCTTACTGTTGTGCTCTGAGGCACATGCTAAAGCTTTGGTCAAGTTTTTGAAGACAATGCACGTTCCGCAAGAGACCCCGACTGATCAATTCCAAGAGTGTGTGGCCAATTTAACAACTGGCAATGGCCTGGGTTTCTCTGATGCTGACTTAACCTCCAAAGGGAGAAAACATAATGACGCACTGCATGTCTCGGTGGAGTGTAGGGGAACCACCCTAGCCCATGTTTTTGTTGATTCTGAGTCGTCTTTAAATGTCTTGCCGAAGAAAGCCCTTGATAGGTTGGATTGTGAGGGGCTGACTTTAAAACCCAGCAATATAGTGGTGCGAGCTTTTGATGGATCTAAAAGGATGGTCCATGGGGAGGTGGACATCCCGATCAAGGTGGGTACCCAGACGTTCAATTCAACATTCTATATGATGGACATCCGTCCTTCTTACTCTTGCCTGTTGGGACGCCCCTGGATCCATAATGCCAGAGCTGTCACCTCCACCTTGCACCAGATGCTCAAATACCCCGTCCAAGGGAAGATTATAATTGTCCATGGGGAAGAGGAATATATGATTAGTCATATGAATTCCTTCCGTTATATGGAGTTAGATGGCGAATTCATAGAGACCCCTTTCCAACATTTTGAAGAAGTCTCTGAAGAAATAGCAGCGACCAAGGCGATATCCTCAACTCCTGTGATCACAAGACCACCACCTCAGATGTCATCTTTAAAGGATGCTAGGGCAGTGGTGGAAGAAGGCGAATCCACCATCTGGGGACAGCTTCCAGACTTTCCTTTCAAATCAGACAAGTTTGGCCTAGGATTCACTTCGACTAATTAGAAGACCGTGCGTTGCACCCGTGCCGGAGGGCCTCCTGTGAAGATCAGCCACCGAGGGGTTAATGCACTAGAGGACAGTGAAGAAGAGGGAATCCTGGAAGACGGGATATTTCCTACTATCAACGGAGGACTGTGCAACTGGGAAGCAAAAGACTTTGTTCCGATTACTTTCATAAATCAGTAATTTATCTTTTCCATTTCTGTTGGATCTGTAATAATTCACAAAACAATTCGTACTTTTTCAACCTTGTGTCTTACCCGAGGCACATAGGTCCATTTGTAAGGGTTCTTATTTCATTTTCATATGTCATTTAATGAATCATGGACGCTTTTCATATTTAAACCTTTTGTGCTCATTGTCTTTCTTTTACATTTTGTTGTTTTAAGATGACTATCCCTTAAACACACCTTCACTCACAAATGCAGGTAACCTTCCATTCCGGATCCCATGGGTAATGATACTGCTATAGCCTTCAGTGACTCTAAATATCCAGTCTACCAAGCCGATTACGAAGGTGAGGAAGATTATGAGGTGCCAGGGGAATTGTCCAGATTACTACAGCAAGAGGAAAAAGCAATTCAGCCTCATGAGGAGCAGTTGGATACAATCAACTTGGGAACTGAGGATGATAAAAAGGAAATTAAAATAGGTTCCAATCTAGAGCCGAGTGTCAAGGAGCGCCTAATTAAGCTATTGCATGATTATGTTGAGATCTTTTCCTGGTCATACGAAGACATGCCGGAACTCGATACAGACATTGTGGTACACCGTCTACCCACAAGAGAAGACTGCCCACCAGTGAAACAAAAGGTCCTCCGCATGAGACCTGACATGTCAGAGAAGATCAAAGCAGAAGTTATGAAGCAGTTCAATGCTGGATTTTTGGCTGTTACTTCCTATCCACAATGGGTTGCTAACATTGTGCCCGTGCCTAAGATGGACGGCAAAGTGAGAATGTGCGTGGATTATAGATATTTAAATAGGTCCAGCCCTAAAGATGACTTTCCACTTCCGCACATCGACATCCTGGTTGACAACATAACTCAACACAAAATATTTTCTTTCATGGACGGATTCTCAGGCTATAACCAGATCAAAATGGCACCTGAGAACATGGAGAAAACTACATTTGTTACACAGTGGGGTACGTTATGCTACAAAGTGATGCCATTCGGACTGAAGAATACGGGGCAACGTATCAACGCGCCATGGTAGTTTTGTTTCATGATATGATACATCATGAGATAGAGGTCTATGTATATGACATGATAGCCCTATCACAAACTGAAGAAGAACACCTTGATCACTTGCAAAAGCTGTTTGTCAGGTTGAAGGAGTACAAGCTCAGATTGAATCTAAACAAGTGTACATTCGGAGTCCGGTCCGCTAAACTTCTAGGTTTCATTGTCAGCAAAAAAGGCATCAAGGTTGATCCTGCCAAAGTCAAAGCTATACAAGAAATGCCTGCTCCTCGCACTGAGAAAGAGGTCATAGGTTTCTTGGGACGCCTAAACTACATTGCTAGGTTCATTTCTCACCTAACATCTACTTATGAACCAATCTTCAAGCTGTTGAAGAAATATCAGGTAGTTTGATGGAATGATGACTATCAGATTTCTTTCGATAAAATCAAGGAGTATTTGCTAGAACCTCCTATCTTGATGCCACCCATCGATGGAAGACCGCTAATCATGTATCTGACCGTCCTAGAGAATTCAATGGGGTGCGTACTGGGGCAGCATGACGAGTCTGGCCGAAAAGAGCATGCCATTTATTACCTTAGCAAAAGGTTTACCGACTGTGAAACCAGATATTCACTGCTCGAGAAAACTTGCTGCGCTTTGGTATGGGCTGCTCGCCGACTAAGGCACTACATGTTGACTTATACCACTTTGCTGATATCTAAGATGGATCTGATCAAGTACATCTTTGAGAAGCCTGCTCTATCTGGAAGAATAGCTAGATGGTAGATGATCCTAATGGAATACGATATACAATACACGACCCAAAAAGCTATAAAGGGGAGTGTGCTAGCTGATCATTTGGCCCATCAAGCTGTAGAAGATTACCAATCCATGAAGTTCGACTTCCCTGACGAGGACATCATGACATTGGACAACATTGAAGATATCAAACCATATGACGGACCTGAACAAGGATCCCGATGGACCTTGTACTTTGATGGGGCCTCCAATGCACTTGGTAATGGTATCGGTTCTATGCTTATATCTCCATAAGGATGCCATACTCCTTTCACCACCAGACATTTCTTCAACTGTACGAACAACATGACAGAGTATGAAGCATGCATCTTTGGACTCAAGGCTTCCATAGACTTGGGAATCAAATCTTTGATTGTGTTTGGGGACTCAACTTTGGTCATCAGTCAGATCAAAGGAGAGTGGGACACTAAGCATCCAAACCTTATCCCTTACAAAGAACATGTCTTGACATTGTTACCACATTTCGAGCAGATTACCTTCGAGCACTTCCCGCGAGAAGAAAATTAGCTAGCAGATACTCTAGCTACAATGTCATCCATGTTTAAACTTAATTGGGATAATGAGGCTCCCCAAATCACCATTGAACGGATGGACGAACCTGCACACTATCACGAGATTAACACTGAGGAAGTAGTGGACCAGCCCTGGTTTCATGAAGTCAAAAGGTATCTCGAGACTCAAGAATACCCTTAAGGAGCTTCAATCAATGACAAAAAGTTCTTAAGGATATTCTCAGCTAAGTTCTTCCTAGGTAATGGCATCCTGTACAAGCGCAATCAAGATTCTATTCTGCTCCGTTGCATGGACAAAGTTGAAGTTGAAAAGATCATGGCTGAATTGCATAAAGGCACCTTTGGCACTCACTCTAGCGGGCATACGATGGCGAAGAAGATTCTACGGGCAGGCTATTACTGGTCTACCATGGAAGCTCCTTGGCCCTTCGTTATGTAGGGAATCGACATGATTGGAGAGATCAAGATTACATCATCCAATGGACACCGCTTCATTCTGGTGGCTATTGATTATTTCACCAAGTGGGTCGAAGCAGCTTCCTTCGCATTCGTTACTAAGAATGTTATTGCCCGCTTCATCAAGCAGAACCTTATTTACCGATATGGTATCCCAGAAAGGATCATCACTGACAACAGTGCAAACTTTAACAATACTATGATCACCACTTTGTCCGAGCAGTTCAAAATTCAACATCACAATTCATCCCCCTACCGGCCTAAGATGAATGGTGTTGTTGAAGCTGCAAACAAAAACATCAAGAAGATCATACAATAGATGACAGTAACCTATAAGGACTGGCATGAGATGCTACCGTTTTCTCTCCACGGGTATCGTACCACGACACGCACATCAACTGGGGCAAAACCCTATTCCTTGGTATATGGCATGGAAGCTGTTTTACCTATCGAAGTTCAGATTCCCTCCTTGAGAATCATGAAGGATGCTGGTTTGAGTGAAGACGATTGGATTCAGACCTGGCTTGATCAGTTGAACTTAATTGACGAGAAGAGACTTACTGCTGTTTGCCATGGTCATACGTACCAAAAATGGATGATCAAAGCTTTCAACAAGAAAGTCAGACGACAAACATATCAAGTTGGAGATCTAGTGATCAAGTGTATTATCTTGCCACAAAGTGATCCCAGGGGAAAATGGACTCCTACCTATGAAGGACCATTTGTGATCAAGAACATCTTTTCTGGTGGGGCAATGATCTTAACCACCATGGACGACGAAGACCTGCCGCACCCTGCGAACGCAGACATAGTCAAAAGATACTACGCATAAGAGACCCGCTAGGTTAACACACCTAGGCAAAAAAAAGGGCATCCCAGTGAATCGAAAACCGGAAATGGTGGTTCAAGGAAAAATTAGGGATAAAAATAAAAAAATCTGTACACCTAGTAAGTTGAAAACCCGAAAGGGCGACTTGGGCAAAAAAGGGTTTCCCGGTGGATCGAAAACCCGAAAGGGCGGTTCCGGCAAAAGTTAGGGAATTAAAGCGTATAACTATGTCTCATCGGATCACTTTAAGGATAATCTCTTCACTAACAAACTCTGGGCTTCTGATCAATCTAATCATCTTCGAATGAAGCAACGAATGGACAAGATATTCGGAGATACGAAGGCTATAGTAGAATGGGAACCCCATGGGATTTTTTACACATATAAATATCTTTCTTTGTATAAATTTTTCTCACTTTTATGACACCATCCTCTTACTAGGATGCCTGTCTCCTTTGTACAAAAACACTTATTCAAAGTAAATACAAAGATGTCTCTTTCAAAGTACAAAAACTATTTGTCTTTTTCTTTTTACACTTGTGTTTTATTTTCAAAAGCGTCCAATGATTCATTGATGAATATATGCATTTGAACATAATTACTTATTTACAAATAAACAAAGTGGGAAAGGTTAATTACTGACAGGTTGAAAGGATAGGAAAACGTCTTTAGGCTATTCCAGGAGCAATCCCTACAGTACATCATCTAGATCCCCAATGGAACTAAAATTTCAAACCCTTAATCCCCATCAGAGTTAAAACTTCAAACTCCCAAATCCCTAGCGAAGCCAAAAATTCTAACTATCAATCCCCAGCGGAAACCTTTCAGTCAATCCAATTTCCCCAGCAAGTTATCTTGAAGCTTGGAAATCAACCAGATAACAATTAACTTTTGTCTCTCCCCAATCTAGGATAAATCCCCAGTAGAGTGGTAGACGACCAAAAACTCCTGAACTTACTCCCCAGCAGTAAGCCTTCTTCCCCAGAGTTTTTATTCTTCAACAAAATGAAGATTTTTAGTGAAGTCGCCAAAGTTTTCATTGCTACCCAACGGAATGAAGATTCTCATTCTTAAATCCCCGCAGAGATCATCAGAGTTTTCTCTATTCCCCAACAGAATAAGAATTCCATAGCCTAATCCCCAGTAGAAGTCATCAAAATTCTTTGGATTTCCCAAGCAGATTTCTCAAGCAATACTTGGCATTACTCTCACAACAGATTTTGTCAATACTCCAAGTTCAATACATGAAGGATCCTCATATTCCCAGAGAAGTTGTCAAGGATTTTCTATCCCCAATAGTTGCCAAGGATTTCTTATCCTCAACAGTCAAGGATTTATTTTCCCCGGCAGCAGTCAAGGGTTTTATTATTCCCAGCCGTCAATGATATTATTTTCCTCAGCAATATAGAAAATCAGCTTACATGCACATACATTACATCCATATATCATAAACATTGATAAAACACATATATTGCATCATACATTTAATGCAACATAACTTTGTGTTTCAGCTAACATTTTTACCCTTTTCAGGATAAGATTAACAACTATCTTTAACAAACATTCAAAATATTTTGGATACAGTACATATACGCTCCAGACAAGGGTGCCATTCTGATACTCATTCAGATTTCAATTTCAGATACAGTTTAGATACACTCCAGACACGAAAGTCATTCTGTCACTTATTCAGATTCCAATTCAGATACGCTCTAGATACAGACGCCATCCTGATACTTATTCAGATTTCAACTATCAGATACAGATCAGATACACTCCAGACGCAGAAGTCATTCTGTCACTCATTCAGATACAGTCCAGATACGCTCCAGACACGGTTGCCATTCTGTCACTTATTCTGATTTCCCCAGCTCAGATACGCTCCAGACACGGATGTCATTCTGGCCCTTATTCAGAATTCAACTATTCAGATACAATTTAGATATGCTCCATACACAGAAGCCATTCTATTACTCATTCAGATTCAATTCAAGATACAGCTCATATACGTTCCAGACACGGACACCATTCTGATACTCATTCTTTTGACTTACAACTTACAACTCAACAAAAATTCTTGGATGGCATCTTTAAGCCCATCTCCAACAAGATTCTATCACATCACCAAATGGCATCTTTAAGCCCATTTCCTCAACTACACTTTGACGAGTGCAAATTTACGGGCACTCTAGTGTCCAATCATCTTTTACCTTCGAGTCACGAACGACAAACTCGCCAATCTAACTCTTCAGGTTCAAGAAGATTGAACAGGGGCAGCTGTTGTACCCCAAAATTTTCCCTCTCATTTATCAAGATTCTCCTCACAAGACTTCTTGGACTCAAGACAAGATTAGGGTTTGGTCAGCTCAAGACACCTCCTCTTGCACTGATGACCTGAAATTAGGGTTTGAGTTTTCACAAGTATTTTTGGACCATAAATGCTTCATGTGACTTTCATACATCATCTTGGACCTCTAAGATTTCTCATGTTAAGTTTCAAGCCTTGAATCACATTTTTGCCCAGTCAATTGGACAGTTAACCTAAAAATTAGATGTATTGGGGAATAAGTCAACCATGGCCAATTTACAGTCAAACATCATAATTTTTTATCCACAACAACATTTTAGACTCATATAAACCATTTGATCAAGTTTGGATCACAACTCCTCAAGAAATTTGATCAAATCATCAAAAGGGAAAAATGGTCAAAATTAGGGTTTTGACTGAGAAAGGGTAATTTCTGATTTTTAACCTAGCCAATGACCAATTGGGTTCAAGCATGATTTCAAGGACTCAATGTAATCATCTTGACCTAATCACATAGTTCAAAAGATTTCAAATGCATAGGATTGACAAATGAATTTTACAGTAAACTGATCAAAAGTCAATTGTGCACTGAAAAGTCAAATTTGACTTTTTAGTCAAAATCAAGTGCCAATGGTCATAATTCATAAATATATGTCAAAATGTGAAACTTGTTGACCAAGAAATCTAAAATTTCAAATTAGGGTTTTAATTTGAAATTTTTCATAACTTAGAATTTTTCTAAGTATGGAAAATTTCTTATTTTTCCCAACTTTCCAAAACTTTTTCACCATGATGCAATTGGATTCAAAGGAAAATTACAACATGAAAGTTTTAGTCCTCCATGAAATCTACAACTTTTATTCACAAAGTTTTACCAAAAGATGCTCGGATATCAAGTTATGAATTTGTGAATAGAGGTCCCTAAACTAAATAACTTAGTGAAAATTTTCCCTAATTTAGGCAGGTTTTTGACCCAACTTCATGGGCATTTTTAACCTAGTTCCAAGAGGTATCTCAAAATTCATTTCAAAGATGGATTGTAGAGCATGTTTCAAGATTTCCAAAATGTCCAAGAACTCTCCAAGATCATTTGTTGTTAGGGAGAATCGATAAAGAGAAAATGGAATTTTGTCACTTTTGTTCAAGCCATTTTCACAATGCACCAAGTTGAAAATCTGATCAAGCATGCTTGTACCTTGCATTACAGGTATTAAATCCCTTATACACTCCATAATTAATTTCAAACTCATGGGATAATGGCTTTATTTTGGCTTTTGGAGCATTGCACAAAGAATAAATCCATAAATGGCATAAAGGGCACATTGCCATTTTCATAAAGCATGCTTTTTGCAACTTTGCTATCCTTGAGCCTTGGACCTGTTCTTTTGTTACAAGCAATGTACACAGATATCAAGCAAAGCATACCAACCCTCTGCAGCTAGCAAGCAAGCAAGTACAAGCCTTTAGCACAAGTCATTTCACTTTTCTTCAGAAGCAAGAAAAGTTGCAAAAGTCCAAAGATCTTGTACATCTGATAAAGGGTGGACTTGGCATCATTCTATAGAGATTCACAAACTTGTTGCAAGCTAGCACACGAAGGCTTGACCTCCGAGACATTCCAAAACTCAAAAAACACAAGTTTCTGCCCAAACAGGGCAGCTTCTGCAAAACTCTTGCCAACTCAATATTTGCTCGTGTGTTTTGCCTTGTAACACTTCAAACACCTTCCATACATCACATCCAAACCATCCAAGCCTTTGCACTGCAACTATGTGCCCTGTTTCAGCCATTGCCATTTTCATTTTGGAAGGTTGCAACTTGACTTCTACAGGGAGTTTCAGCCATCCACAAGGCCAGCTAAGCATTGGAAAAGCTTGAGGGAACTTCCAGGAAGCTCACACGATCCTCAGGCCTCACTCAAAGTCCCCACATTACCATATCCAAATCCAGCTGAAGGAGGTATTTTTCAAATCTCTATCTCTTTATTTAAGCATCCTCAAGCCACGATTTTTGAAGCAAAAATGTAGTCCTTAACTTGGTGAAGTTGTACATATGCATAGTTGTCATATATATTAACTGAGCTAAGAGAATTTGACTTTTGAACATGCTAAAAAATCTAGGTCAGAAATTAGGGGTGATTAAATTATCTCTGATCATTGAGAGTTAGTTTACAAATTTTATATCATTGGAATCTTGAGATGAAATGCTACATTTTTCATGTTACAAGTTTTTGATTTTATGCAAAGAATAGCAAGTTACTGATTTGAACTCAGAACGCGCGAGGGAGAGGGAACCAAGGACAGGGACGAAGTTGTTGTCTTGGGCTTTTTTGCTTCTGGCCTTTTTTGGTTTTGCTTTTTGCACACCCTGTATTGCTTTTACACCCCCTGACCATTTTCTTTTATTTTTATATTTTCTTGCATATTTTTATATTTTTGACTTGCATTTATTTTTTTCTGAAGATTAAAAAGTCACAAAAATATTTTCTTAATTTTTTGTAATTTTATTTTATTTTTATTATTTTTTCCACATATAAAATAGTTTTATTTTAATAAATAGAACTTATTTTATTATTTATTTGTAAATACATTTAATATAAATACTATACATTTTTATTTTTATTATTTAACACATAAAAATAATTATTTTTGTTAGAACAAAGTTTGAATCTACTACTCTAAGTTTAAGTTTTGATGATAACAAAATGAAAAGATATATTAATTATGTGATTCATGTAAGAACTATTTGCTACCTAAAAATTACTTTCTGTTTTACAGAAACTCTGATGGGTATCAGCATGAGAACATCCTCATCAGCATCAGAAAATTAGATATCAACATCAGCATCAGAAGATGCTTTATCAGATACCAGAATCAGAAGAACAACTCGCTTATGCTGAAGCTTGATGAACAGATCTGCGCTCAACACTCTGAACTCTGATAAAGACAACAACAGTTCATCAACACCTAAGCAGCGTCAGAATGAGCCAAAGCCAGAACACGCTTAAGTAGCAACGGTACTGTGCATTCAAGATGAGTTATTACCAACAGCATCATTCCAGACAAGATCTGCTTAATAAGGAAAGATTGTTATTGGCATTGAATCAGAATTATTGCTCCAACGTTCACTAATTCCAATGCTATATAAACAAGTCAATGAAGATTGAATTGGCTAATGCTCTACATCAATTTACACGCCTAAAAGCTAATCATCATCTTCCTTACTCTCAGTTTGCTAAAAGCTCCAAAATTCCTTACTCAATTATTTTAGCAATCTAGTTTCCATAAGCTTAAGTTGTGTAGTATCACAGTTGCGATAAACAGTTTTGTAGAAAACATTCACACACCTAGATTTCAATTCTTTGTAAGAAAGTAATTCCTTGAGAAACCGGTTTGTGGTTTGACTCAAGAAGGCTCTAGCAGTTGCTAAAGCAGATTGTAATATTCAGTTGAATATAGTGGATTAAGACCTCGTTGGAGAGAGGCGAAATCACCTTGACGGGTGGACTGGAGTAGTTTGAGATCAAACGAACCAGGATAAAAATACCGTGTTCATTGCAATTGATTTCAAGTTTTAACAATTCAACCCCCCTTCTCGTGTTTTTCACTTCTTCAATTTTCACATATATTTAATTTTTAATATTGTATATAATATTACTTATATTTCCTTGTACAAAAATGGACAAAATAAAATAAATAATAGAAAACATAATTTTCTTTTAAATCAAAAATTAGGGTTTCCCCTTTCAAAAATAATACTAATATTTTTTATCTTTTTTTAGGGCACAAATAATTTATTTTTCTCATATATAAAATAAATACAAAACATTTTTGCATAAATACATTTTATTGCATATTTAAATACTTGTTTATTTATTTATTTTGCACCATAATTCAATTGGGTTGTAATAGTATATTAGGGTTTATTTTTTGTGCAAATATCCTCATTCAAAAACTTGTACCCCCCCTCCCATAATAATTGTTGTAATAGCTTAGTTTTAATTTACGCAATTTATCGCATTATACCATGTTTAGTAAAACTAGGGTTTTGCATGATAAGACAAAAATCAAACAAATAGAATGACCTAATACAAGACAAACAAAAGCATGTAAAGTATCTTGGCAAAACAAAAACAAAACAAAAGATCATAGTCCCTCGATGACGCTATCAAAAGGTTGCCTAAAAACAAAATGATCTTGGTCCCTTAAGCATGCTAAGATAATTGGCAACATTTCTATCATGGTCATAAGATGACCCACACCTATCCCATTTAACATCCAAAGATAGGGTTGTTTACCAAATCAATGGTAAATCAACAATGTCGAAGGAATAAAAATGCATAAGAAATACTTTTGAATAAGTAGATAGCTTCTAGTTACTTGATCAACTGCAAAACAATCCTTGCTAATTTTCAAACAAACACACACACATTTTCAAAAAATTTCCAAACAACTTTCAAAACATTGAAACATTTTTCAAAAGACAAACATCTTTGTATACATTCTTACGAATGAGAATCATTACAAAGATTGCCTAAACGATGGCCTCTTTTCAAAATAATTTCAAAACCACACAAAGCACCATTTCAAACAATTGCAAAAGCAAAGCAAGTGATCTAAACAAGGAACTAAGAGCCCATTGAAAACCATGGATGAAAAAGGTGCTAGAACCTTCCCTTTTCATAATCTACCCCCCGAACTCAAGAAAACATCTCAAAGGTATTTCCTATGTTTTTTTACCTTTCCTTTTGGATAAAAGAAAAGTCGGTGGAGAATCTTGATAAACTGCAATATTTGTGAACACAAACGCAAAACCTCAAGTCAGTTCTCCCACCGCATCACACTCAGGATATGGCAGTTACTTTTTTTGGATGATGCCCCTGCTTCTGTACCTGTTGGAGATAGTACCTGGGGAGATTTTGTAGATGGTTCTACTGTTATCCCAACTCTTGGAGTCCTTGGTGAATGTAGGTAAGGGTAATAAACCTTCTACTGATACACAAGTGACGAGATGACAGGACGTAGTCATATGATTTAATCCCTAACTTTTGCATGGACTATCCTTTCATATTTTCAATCCATCAAGATACACTTTTTTGCCCAAGCCGCCTTTTCAGGTTTTCGACTTACCGGGTGTACAGTTTTTTTTCATATGTATATCCCTAATTTTTGTCCGAACTCTTTTGGTTCACCAGAATGCCCTTATTTTTGCCTAGACGAGTCAACCTAGTGTGTCTTTGTTCATGTGTAGTATTTTCCGACTATGTCCACGTTCACCGGGTACGAAGAATTGTCACTGTTCATAGTAGTAAGTGTTGCCACACTTCCAGAAGATGGTATTTGATCGTACAATATTCATTGCTAGAATTCATGTCCAATTCCCCAAGTGATTCAGATGGAGATCTGCCATTGGCTATTTGGCATTTTTTGAGAGATTCCTTGAACCTTGACTTGATTGCCCCAAATCAGTTGGACACCATGCTATGCCCCTTGATTATAAAAGGCCTATCACTGGAATGTCTTTCCATCTGAGGTGATTTTGTCCACTGAGAGGATTTATGTTCATTGAATATTCGTCTATGAATTTCTCTGCTGTTTGAACAAATAGTCATATGCAAGCAATGGTATGCAAAGCTTATGTCTGTCTTGATGTTTGAAAATTCATTTTTTAGTAAAACAAACAAATTTTGTAAGAGTGTGATATCAGCTCAGGATTTATAGTGAACCCTACAGGAGCCAAGATACCTTTTGTAATAATATGCTTTCGAACTAACTCATGCTTCAACTAGGACTTCTAAGGGTTATAACATGGCCTGGTTCACAGTTTAAGAAACAAAGGATAAAGGCTAAAATTTTATTTGTACCCGACCCGTTCTTTGTGATGTTCTTCAATCTTATGCTCAACTAATTGTGCGTTTAGATCCCAATTGAGTCTGGAATCTTTTCTCTGATACTTGGTGATTGTTCAAAAATTGAACGTTTGTTTGAGAAGGCAATCATTTTTGTAACCTTTTCTTTTTTCGTTGAGGATTTGTAGGACCCCTTTTTTTTGTTATCCCTACTTTTGCCTGAACTGTTTCTTTTGTGATTGCAGTCAGCGAGATTCCCCAGTTTTCTTAATCTCCTTCATAGGTTTTTGACTTAACAGGCTTTTATTTTTTGATATATAATGATTACCTGTTTTAATGATTATATGGAACCATCGTCATTTTCTATTTTGGAATGATTCCCCTGACACCACTTGTCGTGTATGAAGGGGAAAGGTTGTGATTGAATGCACCTTTGAATTAACTGAGAGACTACCCTGCCCCAAGTTATGATTAAGGGTTTTAATTTGTATGAAAATAAAAACTCCTACTTCTTATGCTCAAAGGGGTTAACTAGGGATTATCTTCCTTATAACTCCACTATTTTATGATTTTGAAACAACGCATGTACATCGTCAGCGGGGTCTGTTCAAAAGCATACTGTAGAGACTGTGGTATCATTTTCGTCATCCTCCTCCTAAAGGCTTAAATCTTTTAATCGAGAGTTGAATATCATAAAAAAGGAAGTAAAAACACAGTTTGAATATAATGAATACAAATGAAATAATTCAAGACAAACATATGCGATGTATTAATATGAATAACCAAAGTTTTACATAAAGAGAAATGTTTTTAAATAATAACGAAATTAGAACTGATAATTCAAATGAAATAAACGCTCTCAATTTTGACCATGATTTAACATGGAAGAAGTGATCACACTGGGGTCTTAGGAGAGTCAAATTCGATCTCCTTGCTGTTGATCAAATCATGAATCTTGTTCTTCAAAGTCTAACAGCTGTCGGTGTCGTGCCCAGGACTATCAGAATGGTAAGCACATTTTACATTAGGATTGTACTTAGGGGAAAAGGTATCAGGTTTTTGAGGAGGATCCTATAGTGTAATCATCTTCGATTTTAGAAATTGTTGTAACGATTGAGACAAAGGCATATTAATATTAGTGTACTGCCTCTCTTGATACTTTATCCTACGCCTATTGCCCCGTTGATGTTGAAGAGGTGTAGGATTAGACATTAACACCGCTCCCACGAGCTAATGGTGGTTATTTTTACTATGGCTCTTTTGGCCATAGATAGCATTAATTTCTTTTTTGCCACCAAATGGCCCCTTCTCATCATTAGAAGATGCGGCCATCGGAATTTTCCCACTCTTGATACCGCTTTCGATCCTCTCCCCAGTCAGCACCATCTCTGTAAAACGGGATGAAGAACTCCCAATCAGAAAATTGAAGAAGGGGCCTTCCAAAGTGCCCATGAACATGTCTACCATTTCCGGATCAGTCAGGGGAGATTACACCCTGCCGGCCAAATCCCTCAATTTTTGTGCATATTCTTTAAACCCTTCTCTTGAGCCCATAGACATATTCTGCAATTGCACTCGATTTGGTGCCAAGTCAGCATTATATTGGTACTACTTGTAGAAAGCAGCAGCCAAGTCCTCCCAGGTATGGATGTCAGTTCCTTCTAGCTGATAGAACCACTCCAGTTGAGTACCAACCAAACTTTCTTGGAAGAAATGGACCCACAACTTCCGGTCAGCAGTGTGAGGCTGAATCTTCCTAACATTAGACCTTAAGTGCAACTTAGGACAGGAGACACTGTCGTGCTTAGCAAATGTGGGAACCTTGAACTTTTTGGGGATGACCACTCCAGAAATCAGCCGTAACTCTTCAAAGTCCAAGCAAGGTACCTGCTGAATCTCCATAACATTGAGACGATCCTCCAACTATTTATATTTATCATCAACAGGAGGATATTGTTCCTCAAAGTAATTAGCTTCTTCTTCATCAGTCCTTGGGTTGTTATCATCTTCATGATTACCCCCCCCCCCCATCATTTGATGGAGTTGTGAGATCTAGAGCTCGCTTGACTGGTCCTCTAAGTCTTCTTCCAATATTCAAGATGCCATCCTATTTATTTGGCTTCTTGGTCTTCTCTTTGATGATCAGGGTTTTCAGATCCTCCTGCCCCTTAGTCAGAGCCAAGAACATTTGCAAAAACTGAGTGTTTTGATCTTGGAGATCCTTCATTGTTTGTTCGGGAGCCATTTCTTTTGCTGAATAAACAGGAAATGGATAAGAAGCATGTCTAGAGAATACATGTTATGAAATTACATGTATAATATGTAAATGTTTTCAAGGATCATGCGGGTTAAAAAAGAAAATGTCAGAAGTTAAATTTTGTATCTTTGATTGAAGAACTTCGTATCGTTTAAGGTCCTTCTACAAGAATCAAGCTCACCATATCGAGTGGGTCATCGCCTCTGACTCAAGTTGTTATGTTTTGATCTTTTGATGGCATTAGTTAGAGGAAAATAAATCTCCTTGCGCCTTGTTAGACGTCTGGTTCATCATAATTGCAGGGTAATGATGCCATGATGTGTATGTTATGCATCAAGCATAATTGCAGGGTAATGAAGACAAGTATGTCTTGCATGAAAACCAGTTTATTGGATAATATATACAAACAAGGTCCTGCAAGGAATACAAACAAAGGCCCTGCAATGAGTTCAAGTTGTTAGATAACTGAAGGCGAACAAGTCACATAAGCGGCCTTAGGTTCAGGCTTGCATGGGGTTTGTAGGTAAGTATCCTCTTGAAGTTTAGTTGGTTCAACCTATCTTAGAAAAGTAATTTGGTTCTAAGGAATCTCAATATCACTGATCTTTCTTTATCGAGCGTTATCTCATCTTAGCAATCTTTTCTTACGGCCGAAATATCTCGAAAGTCCGATCTCAATGAGTGTAGCATCGAGTATCAACCAATCCCCTACTTTACACTGAGGACGACTATCTCACTACTTTATAATGTCCAAGTTTGTTTAACTAAGGTTCTACTATCCGCTAGTACTTCACGACACCATGTGGTGGCCCCGTATTCTCCTCGACTCAACACAAGGGATACCGGTACCAACCAAAGTGTCACACTAACACAGCTATCTCCAACTTCATGGGAATTTTTAACCTAGTTCCAAGAGGTATCTAAATATTCATTTCAAAGATGGATTGTAGAGCATGTTTCAAGATTTCCAAAATGTCCAAGAACTCTCCAAGATCATTCTGGTTAGGGAGAATCGACGAAGAGAAAATGGAATTTTGTCACTTTTGTTCAAGCCATTTTCACAATGCACCAAGTTGCAAATCTGATCAAGCATGCTTGTACCTTGCATTACAGGTCTTAAATCCCTTCTACACTCCATAATTAAATGCAAACTCATGGGATAATGCCTTTATTTTGGCTTTTGGAGCATTGTACAAAGAATAAATCCATAAATTGCATAAAGGGCACATTGCCATTTTCATAAAGCAAGCTTTTTGAAACTTTGCTATCCTTGAGCCTTGGACCTGTTCTTTTGTTACAAGCAATGTCCATAGATATCAAGCAAAGCATACCAACCCTCTGCAGCTAGCAAGCAAGCAAGTACAAGCCTTTGGCACAAGTCACTTCACTTTTCTTCAGAAGCAAGAAAAGTTGCAAAAGTCCAAAGAGCTTGTACATCTGATAAAGGGTGGACTTGGCATCATTCTATAGAGATTCACAAACTTGTTGCAAGCTAGCACACGAAGGCTTAACCTCTGAAACATTCCAAAACACAAAAAACACAAGTTTCTGCCCAAACAGGGAAGCTTCTGCAAAACTCTTGCCAACTTAATATTTGCTCGTGTGTTTTGACTTGTAACACTTCAAACACCTTCCATACATCACATCTAAACCATCCAAGCCTTTGCACTGCAACTGTGTGCCCTGTTTCAGCCATTTCAATTTCCATTTGGAAGGTTGCAGCTTGACTTCTACAGAGAGTTTCATCCATCCACAAGGCCAGCTAAGCATTGGAAAAGCTTGAGGGAACTTCAAGGAAGCTCACACGATCCTCAGGTCTCAATCAAAGTCCCCACATTACCATATCCAAATCAAGCTGAAGGAGGTATTTTTAAAATCTCTATCTCTTTATTTAAGCATCCTCAAGCCATGATTTTTGAAGCAAAAATGTAGTCCTTAACTTGGTGAAGCTGTACATATGCATAGTTGTCATATATATTAACTGAGCAAACAGAATTTGATTGTTGAACATGCTGAAAAATCTAGGTTAGAAATTAGGGGTGATTAAATTATCTCTGATCTTTGAGAGTTAGTTTACAAATTTTATATCATTGGAATCTTGAGATGAAATGCTACATTTTTCATGTTACAAGTTTTTGATTTTATGCAAAGAATAGCAAGTTACTGGTTTGAACTCAGAATGCGCGAGGGAGAGGGAACCAAGGACAGGGACGAAGCTGTTGTCTTGGGCTTTTTTGCTTCTGGCCTTTTTTGGTTTTGCTTTTTGCACACCCTGTATTGCTTTTACACCCCCTGACCATTTTCTTTTATTTTTATATTCTCTTGCATATTTTTATAATTTTGACTTGCATTTATTTTTTTCTGAAATTTAAAACTCACAAAAATATTTTCTTAATTTTTTGCAATTTTATTTTATTTTAATTATTTTTTCCACATATAAAATAGTTTTATTTTAATAAATAGAACTTATTTTATTATTTATTTGTAAATACATTTAATATAAATACTATACATTTTTATTTTTATATTTAACACATAAAAATAATTATTTTCACACATATTTAATTTTTAATATTGTATATAATATTACTTATATTTCCTTGTACAAAAATGGACAAAATAAAATAAATAATAGAAAACTAATTTTCTTTTAAATAAAAAATTAGGGTTTCCCCTTTCAAAAATAATACTAATATTTTTTCTCTTTTTTTAGGGCTCAAATAATTTATTTTTCTCATATATAAAATAAATACAAAACATTTTTGCATAAATACATTTTATTGCATATTTAAAATACTTGTTTATTTATTTATTTTGCACCATAAT
The DNA here is from genome assembly GCA_948472305.1 of Vicia faba. Taxonomy (NCBI): domain Eukaryota; kingdom Viridiplantae; phylum Streptophyta; class Magnoliopsida; order Fabales; family Fabaceae; genus Vicia; species Vicia faba. The sequence goes on along the minus strand of OX451739.1, from coordinate 116,662,714 downwards.
TCAATTGGGTTGTAATAGTATATTAGGGTTTATTTTTTATACAAATATCCCCATTCAAAAACTTGTACCCCCCCTCCCATAATAATTGTTGTAATAGCTTAGTTTTATTTTACGCAATTTATCGCATTATACCATGTTTAGTAAAACTAGGGTTTTGCATGATAAGACAAAAATCAAACAAATATAATGACCTAATACAAGACAAACAAAAGCATGTAAAATGACAACACATTGCACACAAGCACCTCTAGGGTTTCACCCACTTTGTTGCATAAAAAATGGCCATGGTATGCATGCAAAGTATCTTGGCAAAACAAAAACAAAATAAAAGATCATAGTCCCTCGATGACGCTATCAAAAGGTTGCCTAAAAACAAAATGATCTTGGTCCCTTAAGCATGCTAAGATAATTGGCAACATTTCTATCATGGTCATACGATGACCCACACCCGTCCCGTTTAACATCCAAAGATAGGGTTGTTTACCAAATCAATGGTAAATCAACAATGTCAAAGGAATAAAAATGCATAAGAAATACTTTTGAATAAGTAGATAACTTCTAGTTACTTGATCAACTTCGAAACAATCCTTGCTAATTTTCAAACAAACACACACACATTTTCAAAAAATTTCCAAACAACTTTCAAAACATTGAAACATTTTTCAAAAGACAAACATCTTTGTATACATTCTTACGAACGAGAATCATTACAAAGATTGCCTAAACGATGGCCTCTTTTCAAAATACTTTCAAAACCACACAAAGCACCATTTCAAACAATTGCAAAAGCAAAGCAAGTGATCTAAAAAAGTAACTAAGAGCCCATTGAAAACCATGGATGAAAAGGGTGCTAGCACCTTCCCTTTTCATAATCTACCCCCCGAACTCAAGAAAACATCTCAAAGGTCTTTCCTATGTTTTTTTACCTTTCCTTTTGGATAAAAGAAAATTCGGTGGCGACTCTTGATAAACTGCAATATTTGTGAACACAAACGCAAAACCTCAAGTCAGTTCTCCCACCGCATCACACTCAGGATATGGCAGTTACTTTTTTTAGGATGATGCCCCTGCTTCTGTACCTGTTGGAGATAGTACCTGGGAAGATTTTGTAGATGGTTCTACTGTTATCCCAACTCTTGGAGTCCTTGGTGAATGTAGGTCAGGGTAATAAACCTTCTACTGATACACAAGTGACGAGATGACAGGACGTAGTCGTATGCTTTAATCCCTAACTTTTGCCTGGACTGTCCTTTCATATTTTTAGTCCATCAAGATACACTTTTTTTCCCATGCCGCCTTTTCAGGTTTTCGACTTACCGGGTGTACAGTTTTTTTTCATATGTATATCCCTAATTTTTATTCGAACTCTTTTGGTTTGCCAGGATGCCATTATTTTTGCCTAGGCGAGTCAACCTAATGGGTATTTGTTCATGTGTAGTATTTTCCGACTATGTCCATGTTCACCGGGTACGGAGAATTGTCACTGTCCATAGTAGTAAGTGTTGCCACACTGCCAGAAGATGGTATTTGATCGTACAATATTCTTTGCTAGAATTCATGTCCAATTCCCCAAGTGATTCAAATGGAGATCTTCCACTGGTTATTTGACATTTTTTGAGAGATTCCTTGAACCTTGACTTGACTGCCCCAAATCAGTTGGACACCATGCTATGGCCCTTGATTATAAAAGGCCTATCACTGGAATGTCTTTCCATCTGAGGTGATTTTGTCCACTGAGAGGATTTATGTTCATTGAATATTTGTCTACGAATTTCTCTGCTGTTTGAATAAATAGTCATATGCAAGAAATGGTATGCAAAGCTTATGTCTGTCTTGATGTTTGAAAATCAATTTTTTAGTAAAACAAACAAATTTTGTAAGAGTGTGATATCAGCTAAGGATTTATAGCGAACCCTACAGGAGCCAAGATACCTTTTGTAATAATATGCTTTCAAACTAACTCATGCTTCAACTAGGACTTTTAAGGGTTATAACATGGTCTGGTTCACAATTTAAGAAACAAAGGATAAAGGCTAAAATTTTATTTGTACCCGACCCGTTCTTCGTGATGTTCTTCAATCTTATGCTCAACTAATTGTGCGTTTAGATCCCAATTGAGTCTGGAATCTTTTCTCTGATACTTGGTGATTATTCAAAAATTGAACGTTTGTTTGAGAAGGCAATCATTTTTGTAACCTTTTCTTTTTTCGTTGAGGATTTGTAGGACCCCTTTTTTTTGTCATCCCTACTTTTTCCTGAATTATTTCTTTTGTGATTGCAGTCAGTGAGATTCCCCAGTTTTCTTAATCTCCTTCATAGGTTTTTGACTTAACAGGCTTTTATTTTGAGATATAATGATTTCCTGTTTTAATGATTATATGGAACCATCGTCATTTTCTATTTTGGAATGATTCCCCTGACACCACTTGTCGTGTATGAAGGGGAAAGGTTGTGATTGAATGCACCTTTGAATTAACTGAGAGACTACCCTGCCCCAGGTTATGATTAAGGGTTTTAATTTGTATGAAAATAAAAACACCTACTTGTTATGCTCAAAGGGGTTGACTAGGGATTATCTTCCTTATAACTCCACTATTTTATGATTTTGAAACAACGCATGTACATCGTCAGCGGGGTCTGTTCAAAAGCATACTGTAGAGACTGTGGTATCATTTTCGTCATCCTCCTTCTAAAGGCTTAAATCTTTTAATCGAGAGTTGAATATCATAAAAAAGGAAGTAAAAACACAGTTTGAATATAATGAATACAAATGAAATAATTCAAGACAAACATATGTGATGTATTAATATGAATAACCAAAGTTTGACATAAAGAGAAATGTTTTTAAACAACAACGAAATTAGAACTGATAATTCAAATGAAATAAACGCTCTCAATTTTGACCATGATTTGATATGGAAGCAGTGATCACACTGGGGTCTTAGGAGAGTCAAATTTGATCTCCTTGATGTTGATCAAATCATGAATCTTGTTCTTCAAAGTCTAACAGTTGTCGGTGTCGTGCCCAGGACTATCAGAATGGTAAGCACATTTTACATTAGGATTGTACTTAGGGGAAGAGGTATCAGGTTTTTGAGGAGGATCCTATAGTGTAATCATCTTCGATTTTAGAAATTGTTGTAACGATTGAGACAAAGGCATATTAATATTAGTGTACTGCCTCTCTTGATACTTTATCCTACTCCTATTGCCCCGTTGATGTTGAAGAGGTGTAGGATTAGACATTAACACCGCTCCCATGAGCTGATGGTGGTTATTTTTACTATGGCTCTTTTGGCCATAGATAGCATTAATTTCTTTTTTGCCACCAAATGGCCCCTTCTCATCATTAGAAGATGCGGCCATCGGAATTTTCCCACTCTTGATATTGCTTTCGATCCTCTCCCAAGTCAGCACCATCTCTGTAAAAGGGGATGAAGAACTCCCAATCAGCAAATTGAAGAAGGGGCCTGCCAAAGTGCCCATGAACATGTCTACCATTTCCGGATCAGTCAGGGGAGATTGCACCCTGCCGGCCAAATCCCTCAATTTTTGTGCATATTCTTTAAACCCTTCTCTTGAGCCCATAGACATATTCTACAATTGCACTCGATTTGGTGCCACGTCAGCATTATATTGGTACTGCTTGTAGAAAGCAGCAGCCAAGTCCTCCCATGTATGGATGTCAGTTCCTTCTAGCTGATAGAACTACTCCAGTTGAGTACCAACCAAACTTTCTTGGAAGAAATGGACCCACAACTTCCGGTCAGCAGTGTGAGGCTGAATCTTCCTAACATAAGACCTTAAGTGCAACTTAGGACAGGAGACACTATCGTGCTTAGAAAATGTGGGAACCTTAAAATTTTGGGGGATGACCACTCCAGAAACCAGCCCTAACTCTTCAAAGTCCAAGCCAGGTACCTGCTGAATCTCCATAACATTGAGACGATCCTCCAACTATTTATATTTATCATCAACAGGAGGATATTGTTCCTCAAAGTAATTAGCTTCTTCTTCATCAGTCCTTGGGTTGTTATCATCTTCATGATTACCCCCCCCCCCCCCCCCCCATCATTTGATGGAGTTGTGAGATCTAGAGCTCGCTTGACTGGTCCTCTAAGTCTTCTTCCAATATTCAAGATGCCATCCTATTTATTTGGCTTCTTGGTCTTCTCTTTGATGATCAGGGTTTTCAGATCCTCCTGCCCCTTAGTCAGAGCCAAGAACATTTGCAAAAACTGAGTGTTTTGATCTTGGAGATCCTTCATTGTTTGTTCGGGAGCCATTTCTTTTGCTGAATAAACAGGAAATGGATAAGAAGCATGTCTAGAGAATACATGTTATGAAATGACATGTATAATATGTAAATGTTTTCAAGGATCTTGCGGGTTAAAAAAGAAAATGTCAGAAGTTAAATTTTGTATCTTTGATTGAAGAACTTCGTATCGTTTAAGGTCCTTCTACAAGAATCAAGCTCACCATATCGAGTGGGTCATCGCCTCTGACTCAAGTTGTTATGTTTTGATCTTTTGATGGCATTAGTTATAGGAAAATAAATCTCCTTGCGCCTTGTTAGACGTCTGGTTCATCATAATTGCAGGGTAATGATGCCATGATGTGTATGTTATGCATCAAGCATAATTGCAGGGTAATGAAGACAAGTATGTCTTGCATGAAAACCAGTTTATTGGATAATATATACAAACAAGGTCCTGCAAGGAATACAAACAAAGGCCCTGCAATGAGTTCAAGTTGTTAGATAACTGAAGGCGAACAAGTCACACAAGCGGCCTTAGGTTCAGGCTTGCATGAGGTTTGTAGGTAAGTACCCTCTTGAAGTTTAGTTGGTTCAACCTGTCTTAGAAAAGTAATTGGGTTCTAAGGAATCTCAATATCACTGATCTTTCTTTATCGAGCGTTATCTCAGCTTAGCAATCTTTTCTTACGGTCGAAATATCTCGAAAGTCCGATCTCAATGAGTGTAGCATCGAGTATCAACCAATCCCCAACTTTACACTGAGGATGACTATCTCACTACTTTATAATGTCCAAGTTTGTTCAACTAATGTTCTACGATCCGCTAGTACTTCACGACACCATGTGGCGGCCCCATATTCTCCTCGACTCAACACAAGGGATACCGGTACCAACCAAAGTGTCACACTAACACAGCTATCACTTCAACCATATCGGTATATGTCGTATAGTCTCCATGATCTATTATTGTTTACCTAAAAATATGCCCCCCGATCCGGGTGTAGGATCTATAGTAACAACCCAAACAACCCTCCAAGGATAAAGCATACAAAATAAGCAATTGAAACAATTTTAAAATGAACAAACTCTTAAGATAACCCCACTTTATAAGTAAGTCCCCAGCAGAGTCGCCAGTTCTGTTATACGGTGGCAGAACCGACTGTTTATACTGGTTTTGCATTTGTGTTCGCAAATGTTGCGGTAATCAAGAGTCGGTACTGACTTTTCTTTTATCCAAATTAAGGAAAGGGTGAAAAGGACGGAAAAAGACCTTTTCGAGAATTTTTTGAGTAAGGGGGATAGATTATATAAAGGGAAGGTGTTATCACCCTTTACATCCGTAGTTATCTACGGGCTCTTATATGCTTAGCTCATTTTAAAAGTACCTTGTGCATTGTGTGTTTTGAAAAATGTTTTGGAATGCCTTAGTGCAGTGATTTGCTTTGTGATAACTCTTGTATCATTCCTCAAGAGCGTTGACAAAGAAAATGTCTTTTTAAAAGTTGTTTTTGAAATTTATAAGTGTAAAAGTTTATTTTATTTGAGCAAGCATCTAACAGCTCTCTACTTGTACTCGAAAAGGTTTATTCTTTTCCTCCTATCATTTAGATAGCTCTATCCTACTATTAGTGAGTAGATAGCCCTATCATTGGATGTATGAGGGACATTCGAAGGGACGTAGAGTCATAAAGGAAACAAGTGGATACGCTTTATCAATTTTGTTTAAGGAACTAGATCATTTACCGAAAGGCAACACTGTAGGGTCATCGAGGGACTATGATCTTTTGATTTACGGGTCTTTGCTAAAGCGTCCCCATATTAGAGGGACATGACTGTTTTATTTTTCCTAAGGCAACCAAAGTGGGGTACCCTAGAGGTGTATATGTGCAATGTGTTATGTTCAGTTATTTTAGTCTTATATGTTAAGTTTGCTAACGTTTGATTATTACTCTTGGTCATGCAAGCCTAATTACTAACAATAGTATATACAGTAATTTAAAATGCAGAAATGTAAATCCTACGCTATTAAATTACTTTGTGAGAGGTACATTATAGAAATGCGAAAAGTAAAGTCCTTGGTACCATTACGAACTGACTTTATTTATGCTCGATCTGCAACATAAACATTAGACAAAAAAGAAATAAATACAGACCTAGGTACCACACCTAAGTCCTTCGATCATGAACGAAAATCGAATGACTATGACATGCAAAGAAAATATGGAATTTGATTCCTTACTTTTTCCTTACCAACAGTGGTGTATGAATATGTGGTGTTGGAGATGTCTAGTTCTTGGGCATAATCTCTGCAAACTTCAAGGAGTGAGTGAAGTGTTATTGAAGATTCCTTATATTTGGATTACTCATGAGATTTTTGACAATTTTGATGTGGCTTATGAGGCAGCGTGTGCGTATAGTGTGTATGTTCTCTTGTGTATGTCTCCTCTTTGCAATGTGTCATAGGCCTTGTATTTATAGGAGTGTGAGGGTGCATGAAAATGGCAAGGGACAACCATTTAAATAGGCTTTTAAAGCCATGAGACAAGAATTAGACATATTAAAATATTTCTTTTTTTTGAAATATTCATGCCTCTTTGGAATCTTGAATGAACCTGGACAGCTTTATCTTTCGACTGCTTTCTAGCGTTGCTCTTCGATTGGCCTAGAGTCTTGATTCGAAGTGTTCAAAAACCTCCTTATTATAGCTTCTTCGATTGAGTCTATCTACTTGCCCTAGCCGCTTGATTCAAACAACTCAAACGAAAACTTCATTCTAGCCAAATTAAACTTCCTTTGTCACCACCTTCAAATGCCATTACACAAAAGGCCTGGGCCTGACCACATGTAGGACCAAGACCCATCATAAGACAAGCTTGTATTCAGTAACCATGTGTCCTTCGAGTGGACCAATGAATGTTTCTTCGAAGGGATCTCATGAATGTGCTTTCAAAGGGACTAACATGCGTGTCAAAGTGTGGTAAATTATTTCAAAGGGGACCATTGCCCAGTCGAAGTTGGCACAAAGGCAGCCAATGCCTTGTGGGTTGAAGGAAGCTTTTTGCCTGGTGGATTAAAAGCAAATCTGAAGGAGTCTTGGCCTTGTGTGCTGAAGGCAAGCTGAAAAGGAGCCTTTTCCTTGTGAATCGAAGCATGTCTGAGGCAACCCTTTGTCTTGTGAATAGAAGACCAGTAAAAGGGGCCTTTATCCTTGTAGATCAAAGGCAAGCTGATGGGTCATTGCCTTGTGAAACCTAGGCAAGCATGAGGAAGTTTTTGCCTAGTGAATCAGAATACACATGCAGGAGGCAATTACTTGTGGATCAAAGGGAACTTGTAGGGGATTCTCGCCTAAATGAAACTTGCACCAATGTTTGCTCGAAAAGGGAACCAACACAAAATCGAAGTTTATGGGCCAATGCTTGGTCGAAGGGTTTTAGGAGCCCAATCGAAGCTTTTCGTTATGCCAATCGAAGGACACTGCTCTGATGTGCCAATCGAAGGACACTGCTCTGATGTGCTAATCGAAGGACATTACTCAGATGCCAATCGAAAGACATTGTTGGCATGCCAATCCAAAGACACTTTGCTATCATTTAAAATTTTCATTTTTCTTTAGGAAAGTGTTTGTAACCACCCATGTAAAAGAAAACTTGGGAAACATGAGAGGGAAAATTTTGGGGTACAACACAAAGCAAGATAGATTTTTTGCAGATATAGAAGTTCAATTTACAAGTACTGAAGACATTTCATCATAATATTCTCACAAAGAGTCACAACCAACTCCATAAGAAGATGTCACAACAACTTCAGAAGAGCCTCTCCAAAAAAGACAATCCAGAAGCAGCTTAGCTCATCCAGAAGACAAAATTATGGGAAAGAAAGAAGGCCCAATCAGAACAAGATCCACATTCAGAAACTCTAAAGATCTCTCATGGGATTAATATCTCTAATTGAGCCAACTTCCATTGATGATGCTCTTCTGGATAATGATTGGATTCTTGCAATGCAGGAAGAATTAAAACAATTAACTAGAAACGATATGTGGGATCTGGTTCCTAAACCAAAAGGGTTCAACATAATTGGAACCGAATGGGTATTCAGAAACAAACTGAATAAGCAAGGAGAAGTCCTCAGAAACAAAGCACGACTGGTGGCACAAGATTATAGTCAGCAAGAGGGGATATACTATACAAAAACCTTTGCTCCAGTCGCCAGGTTAGAATCTATCAGACTTTTAATTTCTTTTTCTATAAATAATGACATCACTCTGTATCATATGGATGTTAAAAATGCATTCTTAAATGGCTACATTGAAGAAGAAGTTTACGTGCACCAACCCCCTGGTTTTGAAAATTCAAAACATCCAGAGTATGTATTTAAACTAAAAAAAATCACTATATGGTCTGAAACAAGCTCCCAAAGCTTGGTATGAAAGACTAAGTAGTTTTCTATTAGAAAATGATTTTACCAGAGGAAAGGTGGACATAACTTTATTCTGTAAGTCATTTAAAAATGACATTCTAGTTTGTCAGATTTATGTAAATGATATTATTTTCGGATCTACTAAAACCTCTATGGGAAGAGAATTTGTTAATTTTATGCAGGAAGAGTTTGAAATGAACTTGATGGGAGAATTCAAGTTCTTTTTGGGCATTCAGATCAATCAAACTCCAGAAGGAACATACATACATCAAAGCAAGTATATTAAAGAACTTCTGAAGAAATTTGATCTATCAGAATGTAAGCCAGCCAAAACTCCCATGCATCCCACGTGCATTCTGGAAAAGGAAGAGGTAAGTAAGAAGGTAGAACATAAGATCTACAGAGGTAAGGTTGGTTCTCTCTTATATCTTACAACTTCAAGACCTGATATCCTATATAGTGTATGCTTGTGTGCTAGATTCCAATCAGATACTAGAGAATCTCACTTAAGAGTTGTTAAGAAAATTTTCAAGTATCTGAAAGATACTACTAATCTTGGTCTGTGTTATAGAAAAACAAAAGAATACAAGTTAGTAGGTTACTGTGATGCTGACTTTGCTGGAGACAGAATAGAAAGAAAAAAATACTTCTGGAAGCTGCTAATTTCTAGGAGAAAATCTTATCTCGTGGTCCAGCAAGAGGCAATCCACAATTGCATTGTCAACTTCTCAAGCTGAATACATAACAGCAGCTTGAAGACTTCAACATATTTGAGAGTAACATTCCTATACTCTGTGACAATACTTCTGAAATTTGTTTATCTATAAATCCTATTTTTCATTATAGGGCTAAGCATATAGAAATAAAACATCATTTTATTAGGGACTATATTCAGAAAGGAATTCTTTCATTAAAATCTATTGACACAGACCATCAATTGACTGATGTTTTTACAAAACCCCATTCTGAAGATAGGTTTAATTTCATTCTGAAACATCTCAGCATGAAATTATGTACAAAATAAGAAGTTTTATTTACATATTCATTAACCCTCATAATTTTATAATTTTTGTGTGAACAACTCATCAATAATTCTTCAGAAGTTAGAAGGAAAGTTGTATCAGGATCTATCTAAGAAGATCTGAACAGTTCTCAAACAGTTTATTTAAAAGATAGGCGTGCAATTCATAATATCAACATTTGTAATTCCTTCACAAGAGTTTCTTATAAGTCTAAACACGTGTTCAAATTCTGAAGAGACTGAAACGCTGATTAGATGCATTGAGACTCGTGTCGTATCGTTAACTGTTTTATATCTTTATGCTATCCCTCTTTTTAGGAATCATTAATTCTTATAATCATTTCTTTTAAACCTTTTCTTGTTAATTAAGCTTCCTATTTTTTCTATAAATACACTTCTCACATTCACTTTCACTTTTTCACTCTCAACCCTTTTCTCTATTTCCTGTGTTCTGTTTTTTTCTTCAAAACATTCTCAAAAGTTTGTATGAACAATTGCTTCTTCCCAAACTGCTAAATGTTATCAAAGTGTTCTTGGATCCTCTTGAGGAAACAACCTCTGGAAGTTGCTCTCAGAAAATCAAGGAAGAGGAAAGCTGCCGGTGAAGGATCTTCTTAGAAGATTCACAAGGCTACTAAAAAGAAAGGTAACCCTTCATTTATTTATGTTATTGAATCAGTTATTTTATCAAGATCTGAAACAACATCCTCTCCAAAACCCTCATAAGATCCATCAACACAAACCTTTGATAACTTTGACATTAATTTTTACCCCTCATTTACTCTAGAAAACATTCTGGGCGATCCACCATCTAATACCCAAATTGACAAAAATCAGCCAGAACTTGCTCAAGTTTTTTCTAATATTGATCAGTTTGATCCATTAATTCAAGCTCCCCACTCAAAAAAATCCAAACTTTCAAGCTCCCTTCTCAGAAAATCCAAATTTTGACTCTGATACCACTACACCCATTCCTGGAATAACCTTCGCTCTCATGGTCTCATAACCAATCACAATCCACGACATTCCAAACATTCCATCTCCCTACAATTCCACTCCACCAAACACACCACATTCACCCATTGTTATTTATGATTCTCCATCTCCAATCAACCATCCAGAAGATCACCTTCGTACAGTGATAGACCTAGAAGCGCTGGACAATCTTACCTCTAGCTCTCAAAAAATTGCCATCCCAAAACCTAAACCAAAAATCACCAAGGCAGATGTTGGTAAAAATTTTCTTTTTTTTGAAATAGAGATACTTGAATGGGTTAACTCTCTGAAGCTAGCCAACTTAGAGAATCTTAATCCTGCTGCTTCTGATTCACACTGGAACTAGTTCAGAAAATGGTTCAATTCTGAATCCTAGAGACTTAAAGAGCTAATTTATGAAATTGTTCAACAAAACTTCTATGACCAGCTGAATGTTTTCAAGGATTAAGTTTTGTGCCACTGGGAAATGAAACCTCTTATTTTGCTGGACAATGCCCCTTGGGTGGATCACCAGCTTCAGAAGTTGTTGAACCATGCTCTGATACTCTGCCTCTGGTTACGGTTCAAGATAAAGGCAAGGAGGTTGAAGAAGCTACTGGGTTAGAATCAGCCGAAGTATGCTCTGAAAAGGTAGAGTTGTCTGTTGATATTCCATCTTTATCTCTTTTGTTGCAAACTCTGGAGGAGCTGAAGAATGAGAGCAAAGTGTTTAAGGAAAGGCTTGACAAACAGGATGATACATGTAATGAAATCAAAGGGATGCTAGGAAAACAAGAAGAGTCAAACAATCAAATTAAGAGTTTGCTAGAAGCCCTGTTCACATGACTTCCCCCTCCTCAATCTTAGATTTTTTTAATGAAATTTGTTTTCTTTACTGTGTTCATTTTATTTGTTTTCCTTATGAATGTGTTATTGCCATTCTTTTGAATACAAATCATCTGTTATTGCATAAAGTGTTTTTATTGCTTTTTGATTCTTGACAAAAAAGGGGAGAACGTAAGATGTTTCTAATAACAGTATCGAGACGCAGTCTCAAACATTTTGAATATCATAACTTCCACCATTCTTTTTATGAAAGCAAAACAGGAACAAAATTTGTTGAGGACAAAAGTGGAAGCATAAAAAACACTGATCAGAATAATCTTCAGGGAAGTATTTCTTCTCTATCCGAGTATTCAAATCAGGGGGAGACCTTAAAATGCTTTATGTTCTTTCTGTTTCTATAGAAATATCCATGTTTTTGTCATCGTCAAAAGGGGGGAGATTGTTAGAACATAGTTTGTTTCTATACCCTGTGTAAGAGTTTTGATGATAACAAGCACAAAGAACAATTATTCTCTCTCAATTTGTATTTTGCTTTGCAGAGAAGTTCTGATGGAAGAGGCACGTAAGATGAGTTAAATAGCTGTTTCAACTCTGATTCTATAACATCTCTCAAAGAAGTTCTAACGTTGCAAACCAGACTCCGTGTTTCTGACCCATCAAGTTCTGGAAAGAAGCAACTGTAACTTACATCTTCTGAAGCAAGCATGTTCTGAAGTGTTACAAATCAATTATTTCTATTCAAGAGTAACGGCTGTAAAGGGACGTGATCTCTATTTTTGGAAATCTCTTTCATTATCATTAATCAACATTCCAAAAGCTCATGCACACGTTGCCTATTTAATCCAAGCATGAAGGAGAAATCATTTATGATTTTGCACAACAACAATGTAGTATCTTTATCACCTTCAAACGCTCCAAATCTCAAATAATGTAAACATCTCTTTGTGATACTCTTTTGTTAGAAAACATTTTTGTACACTTTATTCAATACTGTTTAATGAAATTACTTGAGAAAATTGGATTGTGATTTAAACTCAAGAAGACTTTGACGGTTGTCATAGTTGATGTATAATCAAGTTTGATTAGTGGTTTAAGACCTCATTGAGAGAGGCGAGATCACCTTGGCGGCTGGACTGGAGTTGTTTGAGTTCAAATGAACCAGGATAACCAAACGTGTTCTTTTCTTTAAGTTTTAAAAACCCCAATTCAAACCCCCCATTAGTTTGTTTTTCCACAATATCAATAACCTGGAAAGTAATCTGAAATAAGTGTGGGCCTATGTGAATAAGCAAGTCTACTTCCTCGATAACAGACTTCCTCAATCCATCAAAAGCTTTCACAATTATGCCACTCGGGCGTATCGGATTTCCTTGGTATTTCAACTTCATGAGCATGCTCATAGGTATGAATTTTAAAGCGGATCCATTGTCAATCAGCACAGTGGACAAAGAATCTTTCTTCCAGTTCATGGAGATATGGAGAGCCAAATTATGATTCCTTCCTTCATCGGGAAATTCATCATCACAAAAACTCAGTTTATTACAGGATGTAATATTCCCGAAAAAACTAATGAATTGATCCAAAGGCATATCACTTTGCATAAAAGCTTGATCCAATACTCTCATCAAAGATTCCATATGGGTAGAAGAGTTCATTAGCAAGGCTAAATAAATATCTTTGATGGGGTATGCAATAATTGATCAATGATCCTATAGTCGCTCATCTTGATAATCTTCAATATATCGTCTACATCTTTTTCCAGAGTAGTACCACTAGATTCCACCACTACTTTCTTAGGTTTAACACTTTCAACAACTTTTTTTATCAGCATTAACATTCCCTTGAATGATTGGTGAGAAAACACAGCCACTGCGGGTCACTCGGCTGGCTTCAATAATATTTTTGACATCAGATAAAGGTTGGATGGGAACTTCCACACCATCCTCTAGGATTGTAGCATTGTATTTGTATGGCACGAGTTTGTCTGATTCGTAAAGAACAAGATCCGACAAGCAAATCAACACTAGAGCAACATCTGGTTTGCTATGGTATTCAATATTTATAGGAGAGGGAACACCGAAACAAGGAACAATAACATTCACCCCTTCTTCAGAATACTTAGACATCACAAAATCATTGTTGGAGAACACATCTTCATTTGAAGAAACGAATTCATCTGCAGAAGCATACTCATCATTTGACCCAGTCTTAGCCAAGCAATCTGCAATTACATTAATGCCACGGTCATCATCTCTATTGCCTGAAACTTTGATAGTACCATTGTCCAATAACAACTGAACACCCTTTCTCTCTATGGAACAACCATGAGAATCTCTGCAACTGATATGACAAGACCCATAATAATGTTCTTCTTGACCATCAATTGGACAGAAGGTTCGTGAAACTACACCAAATCATCATTCATATGGTTTACATCAAAAATATGGAACTCACTGGGACATTCGAAGACCATATTCACATCCTCTTCGTAATCTTCCCTAGGCCTGATTATATGAATGAGGCCATCGTCCATCATTTCCTGAAGATCATATTTTACCTTATCACATCCCTGGATATATGTACTGCAAATACTACAACCAACATGGTCGTGCATATAGTAACTAAACTCGCAGAGGTCACCATGCATCGTTACCAAATCTCCTCTAACCAGGTTGATATCAAAAATCTAAAAGTCCCCTGGAAAACCAGCAACCATGTTTACAACATTTTCTCCTTCATGCTTTGGCAAAGGATTATCTTCCACGTTAGGGCCAACATCTTTAAAGGATAAGAGGCAAGATCTCACCATCTTTTGTACTTCAAATTTCAAAGGATAACAGTTCTCAAAATTGTGCCCTGGTGCTCCCTGATGAAAAGCACATGTCTGGTCTACCTACCAAGGTAAAGGTGATGGTATAGCAGAGGGCCGCCTGGTCTGAACCAAATTATTCTGAATCAAAGTCGGGAATAACTTTGTATAGCTAATGGAAATTGAGTCAAAATCCTCTCTCTTCTGACTTTTCCCTTGATTTCCCTGTGGAGATGATCTCTGATAAGAAACAGTTGTTGGAGCTGTATTGACGACTGGAGTCATAGAAGCAACCTATTGTTGGTAACGTTAATGCCTTCTAGTTGGTCCAATCTTCCTTTCTTCAATAACAACATTCATTACACTTTCTTTCTTTCGAGGTAACCTGTATGACAACTTCTTTGTCCCTTCATGTTTTGTCAAGCGCCCTTCTCTAACAGCCTCTTCCAAACGAACACACATGCTTACTATTTCGGTAAAATCACTCGACACACTGGCGACCATTCTTTCATGATAAAATGATCCAAGGATTTTCAGGAAGACCTTGGTCATTTCTTGTTCTCCCATAGGTGGCTCCACCTGGGCATCCATCTCGTGCCATCTCTACGCATATTCTTTGAACGACTCCTTGTCTCTCTGAGCCATTGCCCTCAAGTGTTTACGATCAGGCACCATGAACATATTATACTTATATTGTTTGATGAAGGCTTATCCCAGATCATTGGAGGTACGAATACTACTACTGTCCAGACTCATATACCACTTAAGAGAAACACCAGTTAAACTATCTTAGAAGAAATGAATGAGAAAATGCTGATCGTTAGTATTGGTAGATATTTTCCTGATTTATAGCATAAGGTGGTCACGAGGGAAAGAGTTGCCCTTGTACCTCTCAAATTCCCGCACTTTAAACTTTGCTGGCACCTTTACATTGGGAACTAGGCAAAGCTCATTGACATTTTGTCCAAACAATTATTTTCCTTGAAGGGCCTTAATTTTCTTCTGCATCTCATTGAATTGGTCTTCAAAGTCATCCAACCGGTCATAGAAACCCACACTTTCACTCGGTGGAGGAACAAGACGATAAAATTCGTTATTAACAAATTGAATAGCATTCACCAAAGGAGGTGCAATATAATGGATCTCATTTCTAGCAGCAGGAGTAACATTCACCACAGGAGGTGCAGGAATAGCAGCAACTTGAACAATTTGAGCGACTGGAGCATCAAGATTGTACACTTCTGGCATGAAGTTTTCAGGAATTCCCCATCGGTAAGCCTAAGGCATACGATTCTGAACAACACTAATAGGTGTAACAGAAACAAGAACTGGTTGACCTTCAGAAACAATTGTTGTTTGTTTTGGTTGAGCAAGCGGTGGCTGATTTTGAGCAGCCACCAATCATTCCATCAAAGTAGTCATATTGGTCATACCGACCTTCAAAGCAGTAACTTCTTCGTGTAGCTCATGATTCTCTTGTTCAAGATTCTCCATTTTATTCCCGAAATTAGCCTGAGTATTGTACCGGTGAGACAACTTGCTGAACGAAGTAGAGAAACTCAGTAAGACCCCTGGGTATGGATAAAAATGAAAGAAGTATGTACAATATGATGCATGATATGCAATGCACATGATTTATTTTATTATTATTAATATTTCAAGGGACCCAAATAATTATAAGCAATTTGAAAATACTAAAGTACTAACACATTTTGGAATATCGAAAATCTCATTATAATACCTTCAAAATGGATTACAAGTTTTTAGTACAAGTTTCAACAATCCCAAGTACAAGAGAAGTTAAAACCGAAAATCCTAAGAAAGAAAATAAGATAAAGATCACTCCACACACTGACGCTTTCTCGTGAGTCTTGTAATCTGAGCCTTCAACTGCTTATTCTCTTCTACATACCTGTCGGCAACCACTTTCCAATCACCAAAGTCAGGAAGTGAACAACTAGGTCATGATCGAGCTCTATAGGAAAATAAGTACTCTTGATTCTACATCATCTCTACAACACGACTCTCAAGAATCTCAATTAGGTCAACCTTCTCCTTCAAGTCCTCTCAGTAGGACATCTCTAAAGTCTGACACTTATTCTTCCAGGCTTCCTTCTCCTGCTGCATCCTGACTAGGGAAAGCTGAAGCTCTTCCACATCATCTAAAATGGGAGGAATGGTCTTCACAAACATATCAGGTAAAGGTTCCTCACGGGAATATGGCATCTTTAACTGTATTGCCCTTGCCCATACCCACCGGAGTTGGGCTCCAAAGAGACGAATCCTCTAGGTCCCAAGTCCTTTCTACTCATCCCGTGAACATGGAGCCAAGCCTTTGCAATATCCTCCTTAGATTTCTTATGATCCTCTCCCTCTTTGATAAAGAAACCACTTAGATGAATTTTATTTGGCTTATCATCGGATATCCAAGCTGACGTTGTGCAAGAACGTGATTGAAGTTAATTCCTCCCTTTCTACCAAGAAGAGGTACATTGGGGAAACTACCACAACTATTGACAATATCCACATCATGTTAAGCCTGATGATACTAAACAATATCTGAATGAGTGAGGGCCATAATATTTGGAGCCCAACGAGATTCTTTCTTGATATCCTAGAAAGCATCAGACTGAGGTAAGTGAGAAATAAACCACTGATACAGAAAAGGCGTGCAACAAATGATCATCCCTCCATGATAAGAATCCCCAAGATGAATGGAGTAATAAGCATCTCCTAATAATGTAGGGAATAGATTCCATATCAAAAAGATCCTGATGGCATTGATATCCATAAAATTGTTGACGTTCGGAAATAAGAAAAACCCATAAGCAAGCAAAGCAAAGATGACCTCAAAAGAAACTGTAGTCTTCATCCTAGAAAAATAGCGAGCTTTATCTAATAAAAACTGAGCGGGTAAGCCTTTGATTCCTCCTTTGGTAGTCATGCGGGCCTTAATCTCAGACTTCCCCAAATGAACCATAGCAGCAATCTCACGAGACTTTGGCTCCCCCTCAACACTGGTGAAAGGAACACGATCGATAATAGGTAAACCCAAGAGATAAGAATACTCCTCCAATGTAGGCATCAACTGATAATCAGGGAAAGTGAAACACTGATACATCGAATCATAGAATTGGACCAAAGTCGAGAGAATACCCTCCTTCATTCTGAGCTTCATGAGAGACACTATGGATCCATACTTCTTCCGAAAATCTGTAGAACTCTCGATCTCAGGAATTAGACTCATCAAATCATCTATTTTAGGATTCTTGAAACTGTACTTCCGAGTCTTTCTTTTTCCAGAATACATGGTCGAAAAAACTTGAGATATTCGCAAAAAGTCAACTTTATGTCCCTTGAACAAAAATGTTTTAAAGGATGCTCATGAGTGCATAAATGCATGATGCAACAATCACATACAAGATCATAAACATGAGGTTCATAGGTTCGATGTCACGAGCATGAAGTTAAGGTACTACCCACAAGGTATGGTATAATAGTTTATCACCTGCCGATCAAAGTTCTAAGAGGTTCCCAGAGTCTACATCCTTCCTTCAGATATTACACACATCCCGATTGACTATGTAATTAGTAATATTCTCAGGAAAAACTCGTCCGAGTGCAGTATCGTGTGACAACCATTTCCAGATTACTCCATCATAGTTTCCGCGCTACACCTAAAAGTCCAAGATGGGTTAAAGGGTTCTATGGTTCTCAGTTTCAGCAGGCTCCCAGGTCGAAAGCAGCACATCTTTCCGATTACTTGGTAAATGAAACTACAGTCAAAGGGGCCTCCATTGAGTGGGGAATATCATGCCTCCTTTTTTTGGATTACTCCCTCAAAGTTAACATTACTATACCGCCCATCCTATCTTAAGTTTGCCAAGTCCGGGTAAAGGACTTATGAGAAATCACCAAGCACCCTGAAAATGAGGAAAATCCAGACAAACATATATACAACACATAATATACAACAAATAATAGCACATACATAGATAAAAAAAGATAGGCTCAATCCACATAGGGATGGACCAGGAATTGTTCGATCTTTCCCCAGTGAATTCGCCATTTCTTCTGTAGCGGTAGAAATATTGAGACAAAGTCATTGGATTGACTTGACTCACATAAATCAAATAAAAATCACCATTGCACTTTATTATTTCAAAAGGAATATGGAAAGAGAGAATAACCCAAAAATAGGGGGAGAGAATCTAAGTTAGGGGGTTAGTTATGAAAAGCTATTAGCACCCTAAACATCTACAGTACTCCACAAGAACCTATTTGAAAATTTGTGTATTTTGGCTATAAATGTTGTATAAAATAGATGGTGGAGATGGGAAAAAGAAATGTTTTTTACAATTTTTGCACCCGCCGCAATTGCGAATCTTTCGTGCCTACCTACCACCTTCCGTGCAATAAGGGATGAGGGTACTCGTAGTTCACCTTTAAAAAATTTTAAAACACAAATATGTTGGAAGAACATACTTACTACCCACAATTATGAGAAAGGAGAATTTGCATCATCTCAAAGTGGATAATATGGCTTGGATTTTAAAATCAATAAAGACTCACTCAACATCCAAGTGAGAAATATCTCACTTCACTACATATAGTAAAAGTATAGTAACTCGCATCACTAAAAGGATTGACATGAGTCTAATATTTTTGAGAAAAGTTTTAAAGATAAAAAGCCAAAATGGAAAAATGGTTTGAAGGAGATTGATTGACTTTTAGTTTTCTCACAAAAATGTCAAGGTATTATTAAGTTGGTTAAATTTTAATTAAGAAAATATTTTGAAAATGCATGGACCTAAGTCCAAGTTTATTATGAAAGTGGTTCAAGTTTAGAAAATAAGAAGAGTTTTAAAAAGGAGGGAGAAGATTTTTGAAATTAAAGAAGATGGGAGGAGATGAAGAGACTATCCTAAAGCATAAGGTAAAAGCTAGGTAAAAGGGCCATCTAACCAACAAGAAGCCAACAGTTGACATATTGAGTCAATGTAGAATTCCTATCCTTTGGATTGGAACCAAACAAGCAAAGATAATAAACCTCTTAGGAAAACCAAGCTTCAAAAACATTAAGTCTTCACAAAAATTGGGCACAGTAACAACTGTATACACATGAATTCCTGATCACAGACAAATTATATAATTAGAATAATTTGCACATAAATAAAACAAACAACCCAATGTTTCGGGGTAAACCCCAAGAACTCCAGACAAAATAGAAAAAGAAGTCACCGGGTCTCAAGGTAGGTCAAGGTCTCTAATCCTAAGTCCAAGAAGTCCATAACTCCATCATGTCAAGGATAGTAACCAAATAGTCCAAATAACATTAAAGTTTTTTATTGTTCAAGTTGATTATTAGGTATCTTCAAAAATAAAATGAAAAGCTCAAGTGAGAAAAAAAAATGACATAAAAGTAAATGCTCAAGTGAGCAAAGATGAAAATAACATGAAATGAAAATGCTAAAATAAATGGTGCTTAAAATAAAAGCGTAAAGTAAAAGCGTAAAAAGTAAAAGTCAATTGTTAATGATTTAGAAATTAGAGGTTAGTTGAATGACCATCTCGAAACTTGCATTTGAAAACTCATTAGAAGATTGATAAAATCAAAGCCTCTCAACAACGAGTCTCATTTGCTTTTTGTCAAGTATATCATTCATTTCAAAATCTCAAGGAAACAATAAATGATCAACGACATTTAAATGATTCTCTTAATCCAAAATTTATGAAGATTCATTAGAGGATTGATAAGACCAAAGCCTCCTAACAATGAACCTTAAGGTTATTGGATAAAAGGTTTCAAATTAAACATACTTAGGCTTGCAAAAATATGTTTGGGCCACGAATGATCATTTCTCGAATCGGGACAAAATTTAGCGTTATGTTAAGCAATCGTAAGTGGACTTATATAGAAGTCACACCTATTTTAAGGCCGATCAAAAGCAATCTATGTACCATATGTTAAAGAAATAATATGTAGATTATTCTCTAACAACATGTGGTACAAGTAAGAAGAGGATGAGATGAAGAGGGAAGGGGAATATTTGAATCAAAAAAATTTGATCAAACTATCATTAAATCATCCATCCATTTTGGTGGAGTTAAACTAAACACCCAAGATCCAATGATGTTAATGAAGTTTATGTGCAGCAATCACATAGTAAAAATATATTAAAAAAATAAATTGCATTTGTTGAATAAAATAAAAAGAAAAATTATTTTTAAATTATTTTTTTAAAATGAAAATAAAAGGTAAAATAGTAAACTATGTTCAAAGTATCAAAGAATTTTTTTAAAAAGACCATAGAAAAATCAGAAATGATCTCAAAAATTTATATAAAATTTTTGGTAATTTTTTAAAACAGAAAAGTATTTTTAAACTAATTAAAATTACTCAAATAAGTGAAAAAAGATCAAAAATAGTAGAAAACAAAATAAAATTCTAGAAAAATTTCAGAAAAGTCAGAAATAGAGAAAATGATCTTGATAAACCAATTAAAATAAAGCAAACAAAACAAAAATTATGAAAAATATCAAACATTAAAATAAAAAAATGAAAAAATATTCACAAATTCAAAAATAATTCAAAGTATTTTTGTATATATATATATATTTTTTATAATTTTTGGATAAAGAATAAGAGAGTTATGAATTTTTTAAATTAAAACAAATTTTGTAAAAATAAATAAATAAGAAATAATGTGAGGCGTTGGATCTAATTCATTAAAACATGCTGGCGCATCAGATGACTTAAAAATGATGATGTATAGTGATCCAAGGTCAACAAGCGCGCATTGGAGTCACGAAAGTCAAACCACTCACAATATTTCAATTGTCTTTCTCTCATTGGTTGAAGAGACCACGTAGGTCATCTTCAACCTCCAGCTACCCTGCAACTAGGGCGAAACCATGATCCTTAAATTTGTAAATTTAGACGCTCATGGTGGTATCATTAGACGCGTCTCTTCAACAGGATCACAACCATATCCTCGCGCCAAATTTATATAAATCACAGCTTGCTCAATTTGGAAAAAAGACAGATGTTTTGAAAATTTTGAAATCGAAAACAAAAGTATCAAACACATTGATTCACTAAAATTGAGCTAATAGTAAGCAGTAGTGAACATCATAGACCATTCCAGTAATTTGAGTTATAAGATTTGGTGCCTTAAACTCCCTGAACAAAGTCAGATGAACTTTCCCTATAAATGAACTTGGCTAGCACGATTCAGGGCACCTCAAGGCTTGATTCTTCTTCTGTTAGCTTCAGCGAAGTTCAAGGATGGAGGATCAATGAAGAAATTTGATTGAAAAGTGGTGAAAAGACGAATTTGAAATCTCATAAAAGGGTGTTATGGAGGGGATTTTAAAGAGTGATTTTGGCTATCAAGCTTGAGAAAATGAGAGGAGTGAGGTCCTCTATTTATAGGTAAGCGAATGGTGCAAAGAAATCAGAGAAAATTTGATGTTTGGAGGGAAAATGGATCAAGCTCGAAAATGAAAAAAGTGTGACCCCATGTGCTTTAAAACTCAATCAATTCCCGAATTTTGATCCTCAATTCAACTTTGGGAACTTTGTTAAACATGTTTAAATCACAAACGCATGCTAATTTTATGTTTAGAAGCCATATTATGAATTTCAGATTCTGACTTTGGAGAAAACTTCAGTTTCAAGGTACCATATTTGAATCCATGGTGTTCACAACTCAAGGGGTCTTAGGGCATGATTCTTGAAGCAATTGAAAGATAAGGTCACAAAATTTACAATGTGCAAAGAGTGAGATGAATTGGATGCTTGAGCTAAAAGTTGTGATGAGTAAAAGTTGAGAAAAAGATGCTAATAATTTTGAGTCCAAACAAGTCCTTCCTCCAAAATTGAGCTTTGATAATTGATGCTAGCTTGAAGGGGACATCCTAAAGAGAATTGTGCAACTTGAATCACTCAAAAATACCAAGTATTGAAAAATTTATGGTCTTGCAAAATTGGTGAGAATTGATGAGGTGACCTATAATCCTTTGGGTTCTTAGGGCATCTTCCACTCATTTTTAAGCTTTGCACATAAAAGGAGAGTTGAATCTCACATCCTTAAGATCACTGTGGAAAATTAATGGGCTCAAGGAGATAAAAAATAACCAAGTTATGATCTTTTGAAGTCACATAATGGAATTTGATGGCCCATCTAGAGGACTTGTAATCTTTCTTTATCATTAGGAATCTTCCACATAAATTTTCTTGAAACTTTTTAAGTGATTGGTTTATAACTCTTTAAAGAGAAGAATGTATTTGGAATCACTCAAAAATACCAAAATATGAGAAGGATATAGCCCTTTGAAGTTCAAAACCCTAGCTCATAGAGCACCAAAATGACTTGGACACCCCTTTCAATTTTGACAAACTTTCTTGCACAATTACTCTTTCCATGTGAATAGAAGTTGTTTTGGATGATAATAAGAACACATAGCAACAAAAACCACCTCCAAATGTTAAGAATTGAGAGAGTTATGCACTTATTGTCAAGAAATCAAGAACTTGTCCAATTAGGTCAGACTTCTTCAATCAACTCTTGCATATTTTTATTTTGTTTGACAAATTGAGGCATGATGGGTCATAATAGATATTGTCATGATACTACTTTAAGGAATATTCAAAAATGAAGCTTGAATCTTAATGAAGCTTTATTGAAGAAGCCATTGTGTAATATCGTGGAAGAACTGACTTAAGTGTTTTCTGTTTGATCGCAATAGTTGCGGATAGCAAGAGTCGCCACCAAATTTTCTCTTATCCAATAAGGAAAGGTTGAAAAGAACAGGAAAGACCTTTCGAGATTATTTCTTGAGTTCAGGGGGGTAGGTTATCCAAAGGGAAGATATTAGCACCCTTTTCATCCATAGTTTTCTACGGGCTCTAAGTTGCTTGCTAGATCACTTTCTTTTTGTTTGAAAGTGTGTTTGTGATGTGGGTTTTGAAAGTATTTTAAAAAGGGATGTCTTTGTAATGGTTCTCGTCTCTATAAGAACGCGTACAAAGTGTTTTAACTTTTGAAAATGTTTCAAAGTGAAATTGTGGGTGTATAAAAAATGTTTTTTTTGTGAGGAAGCGAGAAACCAGAAGCAACCTACCTACTCAAAAGGTCTTAAAAATTATTTTTCTCCTCCATTAGATGTTGTTATCTTACCATTGTTTTGGTAAGAAACCCCGTCATTGGATGTGAAGGGACAAGCGTGGGACATTTTGTATAGTCATAGAAGGCAACCTATGATCTTTTATCGAGGGTCTTTGCTAAAACGCCCATATTCGAGGAACATGACTATTTTCGAAAGGCAACAAAATGAGATTACCCTAGAGGTGCTAGTGTGCAAGTTTGTTTGACTGCACGCATTTTGTCTTTCTTTTAAAGGTTATCTACTTGTTTATTTTTGTCTTTCCATACATCCTAATTACTAACAATGTATGAAAGCAATAAAAGTGCGGAAAAAAAATCCTAAGTTATTACATCCTTTCAGGGGTCGGGATACATATTTAGAAATGGGGATTTCTAGAATTTAAATCCTAATTATCTATTACAACCATATTGAGTTGTTAAATACAAGAAAATGGAAAGGATTTGTTTTAAAAATGGTTTTTGTCTTAATAAATTAAAAGAATAAGAATAGTTAGTTAGTAAAAAGAAAATATTTTTTATGTATTTTTTATGTTAATAAAAATTGTATTGATGCTAGGCACGCTGTAGCTCAGAAAGAATCGTTAAAGGAAACCAAAAGTTATGGGTTGCTACACGCTGAAGTTCAGAAAGAAACGTTAGAGGAAGCCAGAAGTTCTGGGTTGCTGCGCGCTGAAGTTCTGAGTGTTGAAACAGTGAGAAAAAACCTTGAAATCATGTGTACTGTGTTGCGACCGTGAGAAGGACCTAAAAGTTCTGCATGCTGTATTGAAACCGTGAGAAAGACCTAGAAGTTCTGTGCGCTATGTTACAACAGTTTGAAAAAACACCTAGAAGTTATGTGGCTGTGTTACAACAATGAGAAAAACACCTAGAAGTTCTGTGTGCTGTGTTACAACAGTGAGAAAAAATCTAGAAGTTTTGTGCACTGTGTTACAACAGTGAGAAAAACACCTAGAAGTTGTGTGATGTTAAAACAGTGAGGAAGAAAACTCAGAAGTTGTGTGCTGTTAAAACAGTGTGGAAGAAACTCAGAAGTTCTGTGTCATACTTCACCTCCTTCCTTACATTAGCCAGAGCATCTGCAACTTATTCAGTTCTCAACAACAGCAAAACAGAAAAATAAAAGCACGACAGTTTATAGATGTTTTATTCCTAATTCTGAGCCTAGTTTTCTTCAAGAAGTTCTGATCCATAATTATATACTTAGGCAATGGCATATACAGTCTCAACACTATGATATCTACATTTTT
This sequence comes from Vicia faba, assembly GCA_948472305.1. Classification (NCBI taxonomy): domain Eukaryota; kingdom Viridiplantae; phylum Streptophyta; class Magnoliopsida; order Fabales; family Fabaceae; genus Vicia; species Vicia faba. The sequence continues at coordinate 116,637,964 of OX451739.1, read as the reverse complement.
GATGATGTTCTGAATGAAAAGTTTAAAGTTAGGATGGCTCACCTTGAATCTAAGGCATGTGTTTGGGACTTGAGCGGCTGCCTTCGAATGTTTAGGGGTTAGCCAGAAATGGAACAAAAAGGTTATGTTCTTTGATTCAAAGGGAAGAACAAAGGTATTGTTTTGAGAATTATGGGTTTAAGAATGTTTGAATGTTTTCTTTTCTCTCTTTTTTTTTTATTTGATCACTCTCTCCTTCCCAAAATCTAACCCCTTAGACGTGTGGTGGAAAACTTGTTTATAGATGAATTTGATGTGATTTTGGGGGGGAAACAAATGGGATTTGAACCCTTTTGGCATACTGTTCCATTGCTTTTTAAATACAACCTTTTTGTGCTAATTTCGTACAAATATAGGGTTTGAGAAAAATGCAGGCGTGGACTGGATCAGCAGCAATTTGGAGCGTTGTGGCAGCTGGATGCAGGATTGTGCCATAGTAGTGCAGCAGATTGTTCAAAACGAGGTTTTGGGGTTTGATGACGTTCTGATCGAAGAGTGGAAAGACCAGAGTGTGATTCAAAGGATGATGTTCTGATGGAAGAGTAGAACATAGTCTCCATATGCTGAAGAATGAGATTTGAAGAGTCATGTTCTGATCGAAGAACACAACTTCCATATGTTCTAATTGAAGAGTTATGTTCTGAACCATCCTTGCAAATTCTGATTGTCTTTGGGTGACATCTGGCCCAGAAGTTCTGAAATTATCATATTTTCTTAACACTTAGAAAATTTTCTAAGTGTTTAGAAATTTGATTTTTTTCTAATTAATTTCTGACTTTTGGTTGTTGAAACTTAATTTTGATCAAAAAGTCAAAGTTTGACTTTTTAGTGTGCTTTTGACCATTTTGCCCATGTGAATGACTTTCTTGGAAAATTGTAATCCGAGGCTCAAAACTTGATAGAAGCAAACCTGAGGGTCCAGGATGGTCCTTTGAGAAATGAAGGGGAAAATTTAGGGGTACAACAACTGCCCCTGTTCAATCTTCTTAAACCTGAAGAGTTAGATTGACGAATCTGCCATTCGTGACTTAAAGGTGGAAGATGATTGAACACTAGAGTGCCCAGAAATTTGCACTATGATGATTTTGAGGTTGAGGTGTAAGGAATTGGATTAAAGATTTCATGTAGAGAAATGATGGAGAGTCAGTAGAGATGGGCTTATAGATGCCATCCGAATGTGATTGTTGATAGAAAATTAGCCTAAGCCTAAGCTTGACTTCAATTGGGAAAAGAATCAGAATATACCTTTGGTCGATTTAAAACTGAACCTAGCAGAAGTCTGAATAATCTTTAACTGGAAAGAATCAGGACAAATCTTAGGAGTGATTTACTTAAACTAGGGGAAGCGTCTAGTGGGAAGGCATCAGGATAAACCGTTGAAAAATTTAAAATGAACCAATAAAGGTCCGGAGGAGAATTAAGATAAATATTTAGGGAGATTTATCTAGATCAGAGAAAGTGTCTACTGGGAAGGAATCAGGATAAACCGTTGAGATTTAAACTGAACCAACAGAGGTCTTGAATGATCTTTAACTGGAAAGAATTAAGACAAATATTTTGAGCGATTTATCTGAACTAGGGGAAGCGTCTACTGAGAAGGCATCAGGATAAACCGTTGAGAAATTTAAACTAAACCAGCAGGGGTCTAGAAAAGAATCATAATAAATCTTGGAGCGATTTATATGAACCAGAGAAAGTGTCTACCGGGAAAGAATCAAGATAAACCATTGAGAGATTTAAACTTAACCAACAGGGGTCTGGAAAAGAATCAGAATAAATCTTGGAGCGATTTATCTGAACCAGAGAAGAAGTCTACGGGAAAGAATCAGCATAAACCGTTGAGAGATTTAAACTGAACCAGCAGAGGTCTTGAATGTTCTATAACTGGAAAGAATCGGGATAAATCTTTGGAGCGATTTATCTGAACCAGGGAAAGCGTCTACTGGAAAGGCATCAGGATAAACCATTGAGAGATTTAAACTGAACTAACAGGGGTATGGAAAACAATTAGAATAAATCTTAGAGCGATTTATCTGAACCAAAGAAGGTTTCAACTGGGAAAGAATCATGATAAACTGTTGAGATATTTAAACTGAAATAGCTGGGGTCTGGAAAAGAATCAGAATAAATCTTGGAGCAATTTATTTTAACCAGAGAAGAAGTTAATGGGAAAGAATCATGATAAACCATTGAGAGATTTAAACTGAACCAGCAGAGGTCTTGAATGTTCTTTAACTGGAAAGAATCTGGATAAATCTTTGGAGCGATTTATCTGAACCAGGTAAATCGTCTACTAGAAAGGAATCAGGATAAACTGTTGAGAGATTTAAACTGAACCAGCAGGGGTCTGGAAACAAATCAGAATAAATCTTTAGAGCGATTTATCTGAACCAGAGAAGATGTCTGCGAGAAAGAATTAGGAGAAATCGTTGAGAGATTTAAACTGAACCAGTAGAGGTCTTCAATGTTCTTTAATTGGAAAGAATCAGGATAAATCTTTGGAGCGATTTATCTGAACCAGGGAAAGTGCCCACTGGAAAGGCATCAAGATAAACTGTTGAGAGATTTAAACTGAACCAACAGAGGTCTGGAAACGAATCAATATATATCTTTGGAGCAATTTATCTGAACCAGAGAAGAAGTCTACGGGAAAGAATCAGGATAAACCATTGAGAGATTTAAACTGAACGAGCAGAGGTCTGAAAGAAGTGTTTGTCATGTAGATAGTCACCTAGTCTTGTCTCAGGAATTGATCTACAATCAATTTGTTCAAATATATTTTTCCTATCTGGTTTCAAGTATTAAGCTTTATGATGATAAATGATGAAGGAATCCTGGACGATTACTACTCCAAAAGTTATTGAAGGAACCTTGGACGATTACTACCTCAACAAATGTTAAAGGAATCTTGGATGATTGCTACCTCAGCAGATAATGAAGGAATCTTGGACGATTACTACCTTAGAAAATGATGAAGGAATCTTGGATGATTGCTGCCTCAGATGATGATGATGAAGGAATCTTGTATGATTACTACCTCAGCAGATAATGAAGGAATCTTGGACTATTGCTACCTCAACAGATGATGAAGGAATCTGAGATGATTACTACCTCAACAAATAATGAAGGAATTTTGGACGATTACTACCTCAACGGATGATGAAGGAATCTGGGACGATTACTACCTCAGCGGATGATAAAGGAATCTAGGACGATTACTACCTCAACAGATAATGAAGGAATCTTGGACGATTACTACCTTAACGGATGATGAAGGAATCTGGGACAATTACTACCTCAACATATAATGAAGGAATCTTAGATTATTACTACCTCAACAAATAATGAAGGAATCTTGGACGATTACTACCTCAACAAATAATGAAGGGATCTGGGACGATTACTACCTCAATGGATGATGAAGGAATCTAGGACGATTACTACCTCAACAGATAATGAAGAAATCCAAGCTTGATTTTGTCTTGGAGTAGTTTACAGATAATTAATGACACCTATCTGTTGATCTCTTCATGAAAAGGTAAAGAATTAGTTTTATGGAATGTCATGATGCATGGAGTAATGATGTTTCTCAAAGTAAATGAGATTATGCTGTATGCATGAAATGTTGTCGGAATGTAATTTTGTCTTTGGAAAATCCTTGACAAATGCTGGGGAGCTTTGGCAAGCCAAACTTCCGGGCGGCCATTGGGGATGAAGTGAATGCACCTCTTCAAACCTTGTTTAGAATGTTTCTGCTGGGGAATCCTGTTCTGTTGTTTGAGGAAAACTCCATTGGGGAGTGTTGATTTTGCTTCAGAAGAAAACTTTGTGGAGAGTGTTGATTCCTACTTGGGGAAAGGAGTTTAGGAGTCTTTGTTGTCGGTTTCTTTACTGGGGAGCTATTGGGGATTGTAGGAAAGTCTACTAAGGAAGAGGAGTTGTGGTCCCTTGATGTGTAACAGTCTGAGAGGAAAATTAGAGCTGGGGAATCTTTCCGTTTGTTGGAGAAGTAAACCGTGTCGCCTGCCTGCTGGAGAGGAGTTTCCTTTTGGTAGAGCTCCTCAAAGGTTCTTGAGATCAACTCAGTTGGGAAGAATTTTTAGAGATTGAAACTCTGGCTGGGGATCATCCTATGAAAAGGACTTTGTGGGAGATTTGTCACTGCCCCTAGTAGCAAGTGTTTATAGTATTTCCAAGAACTGTTTGCTTGACTGTATACAATCCTTTATTGGAGTTCATATTCAATTCCCCAAGTGACTCAGATACAGACCTGCCTCTGGTTATTCAGCATTTCTTGAGATATTTCTTGAATTTTGACTTGACTGTCTCAGATGTGTTGGACAATGGTCATGTCATGCCCCTTGATTATGAGAGATTTGTCATTGGAAGCATATTTCCATTTGAAGTGATTCTGTTTATTGAGAGAGCTTTCATTTGCTGAATATTTGTCGTTTGAATTTATCTGTTGTCAAACAATTAGCCATATGCAAACAGAGGTATTCAAAATAATGCAATGTTTATGGTTGTCTTGAAGTTTTGAAAATGCATTTTAGAAGATAAAAGAATTTTGCAAGTATGTGAGTTTAAATCAGGATTTAGAGTAAGTTTTACAAGAGTTAGGATACCTTTTGTAATAGTATGCTTTCGAACTAACCCATGCTTCAATTAGGACTTTGAAAGCTTGTATCATGGTGTAGGTTCACGGTTTAAGAAACAAAGGATAAGGCTCAAAGTGTAATTGTACCCGCCCGTTCTTCGTGATGTTCTTCAGTCCTTAACTCAGTTAGTTGTGCGTTTGAACTCCAATTGAGTTTGGAATGGTGTTTTGGTGATGGTTCAGACAAGTTAAGTTTGTTGGAAGACAATCATTTTTGCCATATTTTCCATGTTGTTGAGGAATTGTATTGACCTCTTTTTGATTTATTATCCCTAATTTTGCTTGACTTTTCTTGTTTTTGAGATTATAGTCAGCGGGATGTCCCAGTTTTTCTTAAGTCTCCTTCGTAGGTTTTGACTTAGTGGGCTTTTCTTTTGAGAGATAATGACTTCCTATTTGATAGGGAACCATCACCATATTTTGGTTCATAAGGAATGTTTTTGATGTCTTTCGTTGTGTACGAAGTGAAAGCTTGTGACTGAACGCGGATTTGAATTAACTGAGATACTACCCTTCCACAGGTTTTTATTATAGGTTTCAATTTGTGTAAAAAAGAGAACTTCTACTTCTTAGGCTCAAAGGGGTTGACTACAAATTATCTTCCTTATAACTCCAGTGTTTAGGGTTTGAAAGAAATGCTTGTACATCGTCAGCAAGGTCTGTCCAAAAGCATACTGTATGAGATTATGGCATTGTTTTCGTCATCTTCCCTCTAAAGGCTTGCAACTTTTAAAACAAGAGTTGAATATCATAAAGGGAGTAAAGAGCATAGTTTAAATAGAATGGAAATGAATGGATTAATTCAAGACAAACATATTTAATGCATTAATGAGAGTAACCAAAGTCTGACATAAAAATAAGTGTTTAAGCAAACAAAGAAATTACAACTGAGAATTCGAATAAACAAAAAATGTCCTTACTCAGACCGTCGCTTCATATGGATTCCCTTGAGGGGTGATAGAAGAGTTCCAGTTGATCGTCTTGTGTAAATTCAAACACTCCTTCATTGATTAGGTCTTGAAGTTTATTCTTCATAGCCCAACAATTGTTCGTATCATGCCTAGGACCATCAAAATGGTATGCACACCTCTCACTGGGACGGTAACTAGGAGCATTAGTGTTAGGATTCCAGGGAGGAGCCTTTAATGTAATTAGCTCCGCCATCAACATGTGTTGTAGTACCTGAGCTAGCGACATGCCGATCTTGGTAAATTGTCTCTTAGGTGCGACCTCTCTGCGTTGATTCCCCTGTTGTTGTTGGCGAGGTTGTTATCGGGCCTGTGACGTATCAAATTTGGAAAGGTCCACCCTTTATCAGAGGCTGATTAATGACTTAATCCCCAATTCTAGTTGTTTGCCCCATTTGGTTGCATCCGTCTTGATGAAGCTTGTTGACGAGGGTCCTTAACTCCTCTTGTCCCCGATCTAAGTTTTAGATAAGAGTCATTTTGCCCACCAGTTGCCCATCATCTGGACTTTCATTATTGCCATTTAAGTTTGTAGCCGTTCCAGTTGGTCATCCCTGTCGTCCTCAGTATTCTCCATGGTTAAGCCATAGTGAGGAGTGCTTTCACTTCTTCTTGCCCCTTGGATAGGTTCAAGAACATTTACTGAAGTTGAGCATTTTGAGTTTGAATGTCCTTGATAGTCTGTTCTAGAGCCATCTCTATTGAAATAAACATTAGGAAGATAAAGAAACTTGTGTGGGAGAAACCTGCCATGATATAATGCATGGTATGTGAATGCAGGTTTTCAAGGATCTCGTGGGGTAAACACAAGAAGATGTTAGAAGTTAAACTTTGACTACAACTTTGATTGAAGAACCTCGTATTGGTGGATGTCCTTCCTCGAGCATCAAGCTCACCATGTCAAGTAAATCATAGTCCTTGACTCAATTTGTTGTGCTTTTATCTTTTACGGCTTTTAGTTAGAGGAAAATAAATCCTCTTGCCCCTTGATAGACGTCTGGTTCAACGTGACCCTGCATCATATTCCCTCAAGATCCTTAAATTTGCTATTGAAAATGCTATGGTATGATGTCATGATGCCATGTAGAAGTATGCAAAGTAAGCAATTTGTTATGTACAAATAGTCATATACACATAAAGAGGACAAGTCCTTATGTTTAGGCTTGCATGGAGTTTGATAGGTAAGTACCCTCTTGAAGTTTAGTTGTCTTAACCTGTCCTAGTAATAGTAACTGGGTTCTAGGGGATCTCAATATCACTGATCTTTCTTCACCTAGCATTGTTTAAGCGCAACCCTTTTTAATGGCGACTGAAATATCCCGAAAGACCAATCTCAATGAGCATAGTATCGAGTATCAACCAATCTTTGGTCAAAACCAAAGTCGGCTATCTCACTACTTCCTAATGGCCAAGGATGAATCAATTAAAAGGTTCTGAAGGTCAGTTAGCACTTAATGACACTAAGGAAGCCTAATGTTATCCTTGACTGACTCAAGGAACATTAGTACAAACCAAAGCATCACGCTAACATAGCTATCACTTCGTCCATATCGGTATACCCTGTAAAACCTCCATGATTTATTGCTACTTACCTAAAAGGTGCCCCAGATCCAGGTATAGGATCTTTAATAAAAACCCAAACAAGGACCCAAAATGTACAACAAGCAAGTCAAACAAGGAAAGAAAGTTAAGGTGATCTAACCCTAAGGTAACCCCACTTTTAAGTAATGTCCACAGCAGAATCGCCAGTTCTGTAATACGGTGGGAGAATTGACTTTGGTGTTTTGCGTTTGATTGCAATTGTTGCGGATAGCAAGATCCTCCATCAAATTTTATTTTATCCAATAAGGAAAGGTTTAAAAGAACAGGAAATATCTTTCGAGATTATTTCTCGAGTTCGGGGGGTCGGTTATGAAAAGGGAAGGTATTAACACCCTTTTCATCCGTAGTTTTCTACGGGCTCTTAGTTGCTTGCTAGATCACTTGCTTTTTGTTTGAAAGTGTGTTTGTGATGTGGGTTTTGAAAGTATTTTGAAAAGGGATGTCTTTGTAATGATTCTCGTCTCTATAAGAATGCGTAGAAAGTGTTTTAACTTTTGAAAATGTTTCAAACTGAAATTGTGGGTGAATAAAAAATGTTTTTATTGTGAGCAAGCAAGCAACCAGGAACAACCTACCTACTCAAAAGGTCATAAACATTATTTTCCTCCTCCTTTATATGTTGTTATATTACCATTGTTTTGGTAAGAAACCCCATCATTGGATGTGAAGGGACGGGCGCAGGACGTTTTGTATAGTCATAGAAGGAAACTTATGGGATGTTTTAGCAATGTTGTTTAGGGACTGGACCGTTTACCGAAGGTAACATTGAGGGTCATCGAGGGACTACGATCTTTTATCAAAGGTCTTTGCTAAAACGCCCATATTCGAGGGACATGACTATTTTCCGAAAGGCAACAAAATGAGATTACCCTAGAGGTGCTAGTGTGCAAGTGTGTTTGATTGTGTGCATTTTCTCTTTATTTTAAAGGTTATCTACTTGTTGATTTTTGTCTTGCCATACATCCTAATTATTAACAATGTATGAAAGCAATAAAAGTGCAGAAATAAATCCTAAGCTATTACATCCTTTTAGGGGTGGGGATACATATTTACAAATGGGGATTACAAGAATTTAAATCCTAATTATCTATTACAGCCATATTGAATTGTTAAATACAAGAAAATGGAAAAGATTTTTTTGGAAAATGGTTTTTTGTCTTAATAAATTAAAAGAAAAAGAATAATTAGTTGATAAAAAGAAAATATTTTTGATGTCTTTTTGATGTTAATAAAAATAGTATTGATGCTGAAAATAATAAGAATAAGAAAGAAAAGGAGAAATAACGAAAACATGATCAGCACGTTACCAAAAATAAAATTGAGAGGGACCAGAAGTTCTGATGCTAGGCACGCTGTAGCTCAGAAAGAAACGTTAGAGGAAACCAGAAGTCCTGGGTTTCTGCGTGCTGAAGTTCAAAAAGAAACATTAGAGGAAGCCAGAAGTTCTGGGTTGCTGTGCGCTGAAGTTCTGAGTGTTAAAACAGTGAGAAAAAACCTAGAAAGTGAGAAGGACCTAGAAGTTCTGCATGTTGTGTTACAACAGTGAGAAATACCAAGAAGTTATGTGCGCTATGTTACAATAGTGAGAAAAAACACCTAGAAGTTTTGTGCACCGTGTTACAACAGTGAGAAAAACACCTAGAATTTCTGTGTGTTGTGTTACAACAGTGAGAAAAAACCTAGAAGTTCCGCTGTGTTACAACAATGAGAAAAACACCTAAAAGTTCTGTGTGCTATTAAAATAGTGAGGAAGAAAACTCAGAAGTTCTGTGTGCTGTTATAAAAGTGAGGAAGAAACTTAGAAGTTGTGTCACACTTCACCTTATTCTTTACATTAGCCAGAACATCTCCAACTTATTCAGTTCTTAACAACAGCAAAACAGAAAAATAAAAGCACGACAGCTTATAGAAGTTCTATTCCTAATTCTGAGCCTAGTTTTCTTCAAGAAGTTTTGATCCATAATTTTCTACTTAGGCAATGGTATATACAGTCTCAACACTATAATATCTACATTTTTGATGATGTTCTGAATGAAAAGTTCAAAGTTAGGATGACTCACCTTGAATCTGAGGCGTGTGTTTGGGACTTGAGCTGCTGCCTTCGAATGTTCTGGGGTTAGCCAGAAACGAAACAGAAAGGTTATGTTCTTTGATTCAAAGGGAAGAACAAAGGTATTTTTTTGAGAATTATGGGTTTAATAATGTTTAAATGTTTTATTTTCTATTTTTTTTGTATTTGATCACTCTCTCCTTCTCAAAAGCCAGCCCCTTAGACGTGTGGTGGAACAACTTATTTATAGATGAATTTGATGTGGTTTTAGGGGGGGAAATGAATGGGATTTGAACCCTTTTTGCATACTTTTCCATTGCTTTTTAAATACAGCCTTTGTGCGCTAATTTGGTGCAAATATGGCGTTTGAGAAAAATGCAAGCGTGGACTGGATCAGTAGCAATTTGGAGTGTTGTGGCAGCTGGTTGCAGGACTGTGCCATAGTAGTGCCGCAGACTGTTCAAAATGAGGTTTTGGGGTTTGGTGATGTTCTGATCGAAGAGTGGAAAGACCAAAGTGAGATTCGAAGGATGATGTTCTGATCGAAGAGTAGAACATAGTCTCCATATGCTAAAGAATGAGATTTGAAGAGTCATGTTCTGGTCGAAGAATAAAGCTTCCATATATTCTGGTCGAAGAGTTATGTTCTTAACCATCCTTGCAAATTCTGATTATATTTGCGTGACATCTGACCCAGAAGTTCTGAAATTATCATATTTTCTTAACACTTAGAAAATTTTCTAAGTGTTTAAAAATTTGATTTTTTCAAAGTAATTTCTGACTTTTGATTTCTTTAGGAACCAATTTCTCGTCTTGATGAAATATGATTGTTGAAACTTGATTTTGATCAAAAAGTCAATGATTGACTTTTCAGTGTGCTTTTGACCATTTTGCCCTTGTGAATGACTTTCTTGGAAAATTGTAATCTGAGACTCAAAACTTGATAGAAGAAAACCTGAGGGTCCAGGATGATCCTTTGAGAAATGAGAGGTCAAATTTTTGGGTACAACACATGGAATTAAACTCATGAACCTATGAATCAACTTGATGAAATGTGTTGTGCTCTCACCTATAATATCATCAGTTAGAGAAAACATTCATTGTATTTATTAGTTAAAAGTTAATCAACACAAAGCACATATGATCATAATATATAAATCAATGTGCTTGGTGAATCCCCATAGGAAAACTTGGAGATAGGTAGAAGGACCAAACCCTAGTGTGATCTTGTTGTGATTGAGTTGATATGAGATGATAGAGGAGTCTTAAGGGCAAAAATTAGGGGTACAATAAAGGGGTCTTAGGGCATGATTCTTGAGGCTTTTGAAAGATAAGGTTACAATATTTGCAATGTGTCAAGAGTGGAAACAAATGGATGTTTGAGCTAAAAGTTGTGATTAGTCAAAGTTGAGAAAAAGATGTTGACTTTTTGTACTTAGAAAAATTCTAAGTTTTTCTTCAAAAGTGACCTATAACGTTTTAAGTTCAAACAAGGCCTTCCTCCAAAATTGAGCTTTGATCATTGATGCTAGCTTGAATTATACTTCCCAAATGGCATTTTGACACTTGAATCACTAAAAAATACCAAGTATTGAAAAAGTTATGGTCTTGCAAAATTGGTGAAAATATATGAAGTGACCTATAATATTTTGAGTTTTTAGGGCATCTTCCACTTATTTTCAAGCTTTACACATAGAAAGGAGAGTTAAAGTTAACATCCTTAAGATCATTATGGAAAAATAATGGGTTTAAGGAGATAAAGTTGACCAAGTTATGATCTTTTGAAGTCACATAAGGGAATTTGATGGCCTATCTAGAGGACTTGTAATCTTTCTCAATCATTAGGAATCTTCCACTCTAAATTTTCTTGAAGCTCTTAAAGTGATTAGTTGATAACCATTTAAAGAGAAGAAGGTATTTGGAATCACTAAAAAATAGCAAAAGATGAGCATGATATTCCCCTTAGAAGTCCAAAACCCTAGGTCCTAGAGCACCAAAATGGCTTGGAACCCCTTTCAATTTTGACAAACTTTGTTGCATAATAACTTTTTCTATATGAGTATAAGTTGTTGTGGATGATAATAAGAACACATAACAATAAAAAACACTTCCATATATTAATAATTGATAGAATTAAGCACTTGTGATCAAGGAATCAAGCACTTGTCCAATTAGCTCAAAATTCTTCAATCAACCTTTGCATCTTTTGACTTTCTTTGACAAATTGAGGCATGATGAATCATAGTAGACCTTTTCATGATATTATTTTAAAGTATCCTCAATGATGAAGCTTGAACCTCAATGAAGCTTTGTTGAAGAAGTCATGGAAATAAACTCATGAACCTATGAATTCACATGATGAAATGTGTTGTGCTCTCACATATAGAATCATCAATTAGAGCAAAAATTCATTGTATTTGTTAGTTATAAGTTAATCAATACAAAACAAGTATGATCATAATATACAAATCAAGGTGCATGATGATTCTTCATGAACAAAGCTAAAGATAGGGAGAAGAACCAAACCCTAGGGTGATCTTGTTGTGATTGATTTGATATGAGATGATAGAGGAATCTTAGGGGCAAAAATTGGGGCACAACAATTTCCCTTATTTAAGTGTCTTCTATCTGGAGATACGAAGGTTAAAATATTCTTGTGGATGCGATTGAAGATACTTAAATATAAAATAAACCCTATTTTTGTCCCTAAGATGCCATACAATTCTTATGATTATGCATGCAAACAAACAGATCCAAAGGTGACACGGGACAACGCTGGGGAAACAGAAAATAAAATTTTAAAAGAAAATTAGACCAAGAAAATAAATCACTAGTGAACAGAAGAGTCTACTCTATTAGGGTAAAGCCCAAGGAAGAGACAAAGTAACATAAACTCAAATATTGAGGAGATAAAATAAAGGATTAATGTGATCGAAAAATAACTACGAACTATCTACTCACTGAGAAGATAGAAAAAAAGGTAACGTTGACCCTCAGGGGAAAAATGGTAGGATAATACCAGCAAAAGCAAACATTAGAAGCAAGCAACAAATGATTAACCTCAGTACTTATAACTGGAAACATACAAATTCTTCAGAGAAAAATGAGTCTCAACGAAGAACTATCTCCCATAATGACAGACTACCATCCATCGTAGTAACAAACATCAATAACGGACTATCTCGCATAATGACGAGACTACCATTCATTGGAGTAACAAATCTCAGCAACGAACTATCTCCCATAATGACAAGACTACCATTCATTTGAGTAAGAAATCTCAACAATAAACTATATCCCATAAAGACGAGACTACCATTCATCGGAGTAACAAATCTAAACAACGAACTATCTCCTATAATGACGAGACTACCATTCACTGGAGTAACAAATCTCAACAATAAACTATCTCCCATAATGAAGAGACTACTATCCATTGGAGTAACAAATCTCAACAACGAACTATCTCCCATAATGACGAGACTACCATCCATTGGAGTAACAAATATCAACAACGAACTATCTCCCATAATGACGAGACTACCATCCATTGGAGTAACAAATCTTAACAACAAACTATATCCCATAATGACGAGACTACCATCCATTGGAGTAAAAAATATCAACAACGAACTATCTCCTATAATGACGAGACTACCATCCATTGGAGTAATAAATCTCAACAATGAACTATTTCACATAATTACGAGAATACCATTCATTGGAGTAACAAAAATCTCAACAATGAACTATCTCTCATAATGACGAGACTACCATCCATTGGAGTAACAAATATGAATATTCTCTGGGAACTAACATACTTACTAGGGAAGTACAAGTTACTTAAATAACGAGACGTTCCATCTGCTGTTATAAGGAAGAAGTGCAACAATGCTCTTGGGAAATGAATCTTGGCTTCTTTGGGGTAATTCAAACACAATCCTTCTGATGAAAAAAAGTTTTCTCGCGAAAAATAAATACACATTTTAAAACTCGGGCGCAAAGCTTGCAGAAAACAGAATAATAACATTTCCTGGAGCCACAAATTCAAACAAGAAATAAACCGGAATGAAATGAGCAAACAAGATAGCACCTAATGAGGAATAACCTCAAAAAGGGATCACGTTCCATCCAGATAATGAGCTGAATAGGGAGGCTAAAGAAAAATTCTTCCATAAGAGATAACTCAGTGGGGAAATTGAAAGGATATATACTTTCTGCTTAAGGTTGAGAACTTATTGGAGAGAGGGTAAAATAACTCTGCAAATTCGGTAATATGCCAAAAAAACATCAATGAATGCAAATGTGCAATGGACTTTAATTCAACTATGCATGATGTATGTATGAATGTATGAATGTTATTATGTATATGTTGACAACACAGACACACTACATTGGGAATAACCAGACAAAACCAACTTGGGTAAAGTCAACACTCGGCTATATCATATCTAGGAGAAAAATTCCGTAAGAAAGTAAGCATCAACCGAGGAAACAACTTCTTATTTCACGGCTTAAATCCTCTGGGAAGAAACACGATCCGAAAAATAATCAAGTCAAAACAGTGATTCAAAACAGATATAGGGATATAACATCCTCCTCTAGGCTTCACAAACGAATATTACACAGACCTTAATGGGGAAAACAATGATCAACATCTAGACTTCCCCTGGAGATTATAATATAGACTTCTCTAGGGAAGGTGAAAACCCCATCATTGAGATATCAACTGGGGATCTTGTGCTGACTTCATCGGGGAGGACAATACTACACAGTCGAAACCAAAATACATTTTTCAATACCAATGGCGATGATATCATAAACTTCCCTGGGGACAAATTATGAAACCACACTGGGATAACAACTTTCAGAGAGAGACTTTACCTCAACTTTACTCGGGGATTTAAAAAGTCAAACAATACAACATGAAATCAAATTTCTGGAGATTTTAAATAAAACCCAACGCTTCGCGGGAGAAAATCTAAAAAGTTGACAACTATTTCAACACTTCTTAGAAAAGATAATGCCCTTGTCTAGTTTCCAAACAACAATAATAATGCCAATACTGCAAAAAGGTGATGTTTTTCAAATGATTCCATCTGATCACACAAAGGGAGAAATAACTTCTGTCATTTGAGTGAAGACCTCACTAGGGAGTCTGGGATAGAGTTTTTAAACCATGCAAACCCGAAACCAAAATTATCAACTTGGAGGAAAAATAGAACCAAGACATAACTGGGGAAAATGGGATCACAAATCCAAGACCGCACCATACATCAATTGGTATCATCTCTAACTATTTGAGAAACAACAAGAAGATCATACGCATATCATCGAAAGAGACTTGAAAGAACTTTTCCTGGGGAATACCTACTTCCAAAAAAAATTCAGAGTTCGTCCATCCTCGGAATCACTATTTTTGTTTTTTCTTGAATCACAAAATCTAAAGTAAAAGATAATTTGTAAATTCTTTTCAATTTTTTTAATTATTTAATATCTTTGTTTTGAAAATTACTATCAATAATAATTGGAGTATTTGTAAGCAGAATACAATAAGAATTGCAAAGAATTAGATAAAACCTCAAACTTTATTAATAGAATGGTAGTCTACGAATGGCGAGACCCCATAGATGATTACAAAGTTTGGAAAATGGTAATACTTTGGAAAATATACATTGAAACACAATGACCACTATTCTCTCTAACAACTTTGAATTCCAGAGCAGTGACTTCTGTTGAAGTATGGCGAGAGTCCAAGAAGATTTTTGCTTCAATGATCAAGTCTTGTCTAACGCAGTTTCTTGCAAAGAAATCCCTAACTTTTACCTAAGTTAACCTAATGGGTTTTTGACCTAGTTGGAGAATTTATTCTGTTTGTGTCTCTTATTTTCCCTTTCAGGCATTCAGCCTACCGAGATGCTGTTTTTTGCCTAAGTCTCCCTTTCGGGTTTTCAACTTAGTGAGTTATTCTTTTATTTCTTTAGGAAAAGTGTTTATTGATTGCATTAACATTCATACGACGTGGGAACTCCTCGCCATCCATAGTTTCAAGAATCAATGCACCTCCAGAGAAGGCTTTCTTGACAACATATGGGCCTTCAAAATTGGGAGTCCACTTGCCCCTAGAATCACCATTAAAAGACATTATCTTCCTGAGTACGAGGTCGCCTTCTCTGAAATCACGAGGCTTGACCTTCTTATCAAACGCTTTCTTCATTCTCTTATGGTATAACTGGCCATGACACAAGGCCGTCATTCTCTTTTCTTCAATCAAGTTCAATTGGTAAAACCTGTTCTGTACCCATCCAGCCTATGAAAATTTGGTTTTCATTATCACGCGTAAAGAGGGAATCTCAACCTCAACAGGAAGCACTGCTTCCATACCATACACAAGAGAGAACAGGGTTTCCCTTGTTGAGGTGAAGACAGATGTACGATACCCATGCAACGCAAAAGGGAGCATCACATGCCAATCTTTATAGGTAACAACCATTTTCTGGATGATCTTCTTAATGTTTTTATTAGCAGCTTCAACAACCCCATTAATCTTTGTCCTGTACGGAGATGATTTGTGATGGACAATCTTGAAATCTTCACAAAGTTCTGTCATCATCTTATTATTTAGATTCAAGCCATTTTCGGTGATAATCCTGCTTGGTACACCATGCCGACATATAAGATTGTTCTTGATAAAGCGTACTACCACCTTCTTAGTTACATTAGCATATGAAGTTGCTTCCACCCATTTGGTGAATTAGTCAATTTCCACCAAGATAAAATGGTGTATGTATGATGCCTTGGGTTCAATCATTCCAATCATATCAATACCCCACATAGAGAAAGGCCACGGGGAAAAAATAACATTGAGAAGTGTCGGAGGCACATGAGTTTTGTCAGCATAAATCTGGAACTTATGGCACTTCTTTGAAAATTTGTAACAGTTAGATTCCATTGTCAGCCAATAGTAACCTGCCCTAAGCATCTTCTTTACCATCGAATGTCCATTGGCATGAGTACCAAAGGAAACTTCATGGATTTGATGCATCAACATGTCTGCTTCGTGTCTATCCACGCATCTGAGCAAGACCATGTAATAATTTCTTATGTATATCACATCTTCATTGAGGAAAAAGATTCCTGCCAACCTTATCAATGTCTTTCTATCTTTGTTTGACACACCAGTTGGGTATTCTTAAGTCTGGAGAAAATGCTTGATATCATAAACCAAGGTTTTCCATCTGACGTCTCATATGTTGCAAACACATGAGATAATATATCCAAATGTTGCAATGTGATATGAGGCACATCGTTCCAAGTATTTACTTGATACATAGAAGCTAGAGTGGCTAAAGCATCTGCCATCTGATTCTCATCTCTGGGAATATGATGGAATTCAACTTTATTAAATAAGGGTAATAATATTCTAGCATAGTCTTTGTAGGGAATCAAGCCAAGTTGACGAGTATCCCATTCTCCTTTAATCGGATTTATTACCAAAACTGAATTGCCATACACATCTAGAATTTTGGTTCTGAGATCTATAGCCTCCTCGAGACCTATCATACAAGTTTCATACTCTGCCATGTTATTGATGCAATCAAATGCCAACCTTGCAGTAAATGGGATATGCAATCCGTGGGGAGTGATAATCACAACACCAATTCCTTTTCTAAAAGCATTTACAACTCCTTCAAATACCATACCCCACCAAGATTCAGGGTCAGGATCTTCTTCAGGAAAAAGTTAATCACAATCTTTTATCTCCTAAAACATCTCATGCTCACCAGGGAAATCATATTTAAGAGTCTGATAATCATCAATTGGTTGGTGAGCAAGATTATCTGCCAACACACTACTTTTTAAAGCCTTATGAGTATGATATTCAATATTATATTCAGACAACAACATCTGCCAACGGGTAATTCTCCCAGTAAGAGCAGGATTTTAAAAAATATACTTAATTGGATCCATTTTGGAAATCAACCAAGTAGTATGATTCAACATAAATTGCTGCAACCGTTTTTTCGCCCAAGCCAAAGCACAACATGTTTTTTCAAGCATAGAATACCACGACTCACAGTCAGTAAACTTCTTGCTGAGATAATAAATGGTATATTCTTTTCTCCCTATTTCATCTTGTTGTCCCAAAATACAACCCATAGAATTATCTAACATTGTCAGATACATAATAAATGGTCTTCCTTCAACGGGAGGGAGCAAGATATAAGGTTCAAGCAAATACTCTTTAATACTTTCAAATTCCTGTTGGCAATCATCTGTCCATACACAACCTTGATCTTTCTTTAACAACTTAAAGATCGGTTCACACATTGCAATCATATGGGAAATAAACCTGGAAATGTAATTAAAACGCCCAAGGAGCCCTCTAACTCTCTTTTTAATTCTTGGTGTAGGAATTTCTTGAAATTCCTTAACTTTATCAGCATCAACTTCAATCCCTTTTTGGCTGACAATGAAACCCAACAATTTTTCTGATCAGACACCAAAGGTGCATTTATTTGGATTCAAGCGGAGACGATACTTCCTCAAATGCTGAAACAATTTCAACAAATCCTCTATATGCCCTTCTTCAGTTTAGGATATAGAAATCATATCATCAACATATACCTAAATTTCCTTATGCATCAGATCATGGAATAGGTCTGTCATAGCCCTCTGGTACGTTTCCCCAGCGTTCTTCAACCCGAAGGGCATCACTCTCTAACAGAATGTTCCATAGAGTGTGATAAATGTTTTTTTTTCCATGTCCTCGGGAGCCATTCTGATTTGATTATATCGGGAAAATTCACTCATGAACGAGAATACTTTGAATTTTGTTGTACTATCAACCTACATATCAATATGTGGTAATGGAAAGTCATCTTTTGGACTAGCTTTGTTTAAATCTCTATAATCAATGCACATGTGAACTTTTCCGTCTTTATTTGGTACTGGGACAATATTATAAATCCACTTAGGGTACACTAATGTCACAAGAAAACCTCCATCAATCTTCTTTAAAACTTCTTCTTTAATTTTCACTGCCATATCAGGGTGAGTTCTTCGTAATTTCTACTTGATTGGCGGGCATTCTGGATTTAATGGCAAATGATGTTCCACAATATAAGTATCTAATACCGGCATGTCTTGGTATGAACAAGAAAAGATATCCATGTACTCTTTCAACAATTCAATCAACCTGCTCTTTACACCAGGATGAAGCAATGCTCCAATCTTGACTTCTTTCGGATCTTCCTCTGAACCCAAATCAATCGTCTCTAACGACTCTTTATATGGCTGAATGGTACTTTCCTCGCGTAAATGCAAATATGAAACCTATTATGGGATTTCATCATATTCTTCTTCTTTGGCCACATATGCATGATATTCAAAGTTGGGAGAGGCTGCAAGGTCATTGTACTCAACATATTTTTTAATTAATCCGCACATATGATTTATGATTGCTTTTAGAAATTGACACATATAGCAAGTGATTATGCAAATTCAATTAGTTATTATTTATTTTGAAAGGATTTTTCTGATTAACATTTTCAAAGAAAAAGCATAAAATAAAGACAAAATTTAAGAATCAAAGACAACTTTTCTTAATGATTTTAAAGATCAAAGCAACAGATATGCCCATACAATATCAATACTTTCACCTTGGGCAGAGTGAAAGATATTTGAAAAGATTAACAAAAAAAAAATTACTTTGAAATATGAATCCAAGAGGGAACATCAATAGTGATCCAATTTCGGACTCTGACTCCATGTGTCACGTAGTTCGGCATCACTTGCTCTGCTTCACCTTCCAGAATTGCATTGATTCCCGGGACAGTTGGATGAAGGTAAGCCCCACTGTGAAATATGTCTTGATATTTTTCAAAGTAGACTTCAACTTCATATGCTCACCTTTATTACTCTTCATAGATAATCCCAAACCAGCTCTATTTTTTTCACAGGTAAATCAACAATCTATCCCCAAACTATACTAGGGCCATTACGCGCTACCTGTTGAGCATCCTTAAATGAAGCTATAGAACTCTCATGTTCCCTTACTTTATCAATGGATAAAGCTTGGGACTGAGTTCCAACAGGAACTTCATCCGCTTCCACAACACTGAAAGAGGATAAATGAGATATTAACAAAGCCTATTCTCCATTTAGGATGACAACCTTTCCCCCATGAACAAACATCAGCTTCAGGTGCAAAGTTGAAGTGATAGCCCCTGCCTCGTAGATCCACCTTTAAAAATTTAAAACATAAGTGTGTTAGTTAATTTTAAGAGACGAGACATCATTGTCACATCCCAGTGGAAGAACATACTTACTACCCATAATTATGAGAAAAGAGAATTTGCGTCATCTCAAAGTGGAGGATATGGCTTGAATTTTAAAATCAACAAAGCCTTGCTCAACACCCAAGTGGAAAATATCTCACTTCACTACATATCATAGAAGTATATTAGCTCGCATCACTACTAGGATTGACAAGAGTCTAATCTTTTAAGAAAATTTTAAGATAAAAAGCCAAAATGGCAAAATGGTTTGAATGAGATTGATTGAATTTTAGTCTTCTCACAAAAATGTCAAAGTATTATTATGTTGTTTAAAGTTTGATTAAGAAAATGTTTGGAAAATGCATGGACATAAGTCCAAGTTTATTATGAAAACCGTTCAAGTTTAGAAAACAAGAATAGTTTTGAAATGGAGGGAGAATATTTTTGAAATTAAAGAAGATGGGAGAAGATGAAAGGACTATCCTAAAGCATAAGATAAAAGTTAGGGAGAAGAACCGTCTAACCAACAAGAAGCCAACACTTGACATAATGAGTCAAAGTAGAATTCCCATCCTTTGGATTGAAACCAAACAAGAAAATATAATAAATCTCTTAAGAAAACCATGATTCAAATGCATTAATTCTACACAAAAAATTGGGCAGAGTAACAGTTGTATACAGATGAATTCTCAACCACAGACAAAGCTTATAATCAGAATAACCTGCACACAAAGAACACAAACAACCCAACGTCTCGGGGTAAACCCCAAGAACTCCAGATTAAATAGAAATAGAAGTCACAAGGTCTCAAGGTAGGTCAAGGTCTCTAATCATAAGTCCAAGAAGTCCATAACTCCAAAATGCCAAGGATAGTAACCAAATAGTCCAAGTGACATTAAAGTTTTTATTGTTCAAGTTGATTATTAGGTATCTTCAAAAAGAAAATGAAAAGATCAAGTGAGCAAAATAAGACATAACGATAAATGCTCAAGAGAGCAAAGATGAAACTAACATGAAATATAAATGCTAAAATAAATGGTGCGAAAAAGTAAAGGCGTAAAGTAAAAGCATAAACATAAAAGTCAATTTTTAATGGGTTAGATATTAGAGGTTAGTTGAATGACCATATTGAAACTTGCATTTGAAAACTCATTAGAAAATTGATAAAATCAAAGCCTATCAACAACATGTTTCATTTGCTTTTTTTCAAGTATATCATTCATTTTGAAATCTCGAGGCGACAATTAAATGATTAACAATGTTTAAGTGATTCACTTATACCAAAGTTTATGAAGATTCATTAGAGGATTGATAAGACCAAAGCCTCCTAACAATGAACCTAAAAGTTATTGGATCAAAGGTTTCAAATTAAACATACTTGTGCTTGCAAACATAGGTTTGGGCCACAAATAATCATTTCTCCAATCGGGACAAAAATTTAGCGTTATGTTAACCAATCGTAAGTGGACTTATATAGAAGTCGCACCTATTTTGAGGCTGGTCAATAGCAATCTATGTGCCATATGTTTGGAGAGATGATATGTAGATCATCCTCTAACAACAAGTAGCACATGTAAGAAAAGGATAAGATGAAGAGGGAGGGGATATATTTGAATAAAATTTTTTAATCAAACTATCATTAAAATCATCCATTCATTTTAGTGGAGTTAAACTCAACACCCAAGATCCAATGATGTTAATGAAGTTCATGATCAACAATCACATAGCCAGAATATATTAAAAAATAAATTGCATTTAATGAATAAAATAAAAAGGAAAAATGATTTTTAAAATCTTTTTTAAAATGAAAATAAGAGGTAAAATAGAAAACTATATTCAAAGTTTCAAAGAAAAATTTAAAGAGACCATAGAAAAATTAGAAACGATCTCAAATATTTTTATAAAATTTTTGGTAATTTTTTTAAACAGAAAAGTATTTTTTAAACTAATTAAAATCACCCAAATAAGTGAAAAAATAAATAAAAAATAGTAGAATTCAAAATAAAATTCTAGAAAAATTTCAGAAAGTCGGAAATAAGGAAAATGATTTTTATAAAAAAATTTAGAATTTAAAAATATCAAAAAGCAATTTTAAATAATTAGAAACAAGTTAAAATAAAATAAAAATTATAAAAAATATATAATCATAAAATAAAATCATGAAAAATAAAAATTAGAAAAAGAATATTTGAAAATATTTTTATTAATTTTTTTCATAATTTTTTAGTCAAAAATGGATTTTCTATGATTTTTTGAAGTTTAAATCAATAAAAATATAAAAATATGGGGAAAAAAAGAAAAGATATAGACCATTGGATGAATGTCAAAACGCGTTAGTAATCAAATCTATTGGATATGGCACGCTGTGCATATCATGGTCCTTAGTGAAAAAACCACTGGATCAAATATTAAATCAGATTTTGAAAAAAACAAGTGGCGCATTATAATTGGTTTAGAGATGACATGTTGGTCATCTTCAACCTCCAGCCACGCGAAATGTAGGTCTCTCATACTATAAAATAAGGAGGTCAGACCTATGCCATTCACTTCGTCTCATCAAGACGAAGACAACCATACCCTCGCGAAAAATTTATTTAAGGTGTAGCTCAGTCGATTTGCAAAAAACCAAAAGGAAAAATTTGAACAGGGATTTGAAAATTCATGGCCAAAACTCACTTCCAGTTGAAAACAAATGTTGCGACTAGTATCATAATGATGAGAGCTTCATTGTAGTAACAAATTTTGAGACAATTGATGAAGGAATCTACATATTGAAGATCAAATTCAGAGATCTGACACTTGACTTAGCTAACACGATTTAGGATGCTTTAGCGCTTATTTTTTCTTCTATTAGCTTCAGTGAAGTTCAAGGATGAAGAATCAGCAAAGAAAATGGATTGAGGAAGGCTGTAAAACCAAATTTGAAGTTGCAGAAAAGTGGATTAAGGAGAGAGTTTGGCAGGGTGATTCTGGTTGTTCAAACTTGAGAAAATCAGAGGAGTGAGGTCCTCTATTTATAGGGAAACGAATGGTGCAAAGAATTAAGAGGAAATTTGAAGTTTGGAGGGAAATTGGATGAATCTCGAAAATGAAGAAAAAAAAGTGACCCCATGTGCATCAAAACTCAGTCAATTCCTGCGTTTTTATCCTTAATTCAACTTTGGGAACTTTGTTAAACATGTTTAAAACAAAAATGTGTGCTAATTTGGTGTTTAGAAGCCACATTATGCATTTTAAATTTTAACTTGGAAGGAATATTCAGTTTCAAGGTACCATCTTTGTACTTGGAAAAATTCTAAGTTTTTCTTCAAAAGTGGCCTATGATGTTTTGAGTTCAAACAAGGCCTTCCTCCAAAATTGAACTTTGATCATTGAATCTAGCTTGAAGTAGACTTCCAAAGAGCATTGTGAAACTTCATTCACTAAAAATACCAAGTATTTAAAAAGTTATGGTCTTGCAAAATTGGTGAAAATTCATGAAGTGACCTATAATATTTTGAGTTCTTAGGACATCTTCCACTCATTTTCAAGCTTTTCACAAAGAAGGAGACTTGAGTTTAACATCCTTAAGATAATTTTGGAAAATTGAATGATCTTAAAGAGATAAAAATTGACCAAGTTATGATCTTTTAAAGTCACAAAAGGGAATTTGATGGCCTATCTAGAGGACTTGTAATCTTTCTTAATCATTAGGAATATTCCACACTAAATTTACTTGAAACTCTTGAAGTGATTAGTTTATAACCCTTTAAATAGAAGAATTTCTTTGGAACCACTCAAAAATCTCAAAAGATGAGCAAGATATACCCCTTAGAAGTCCAAAACCCTAGCTCCTAGAGCACCAAAATAGCTTGGAATCCCTTTAAATTTTGACAAACTTTATTGCGCAATAACTTTTGCTATGTGAATATAAGTTATTGTGGGTGATAATAAGAACCCATAGAAATAAAAACCACTTCCAAATGTTAATAATTGAGAGAATTATGAACTTGTGATCAATGAATCAAGAACTTGTCCAATTAGGTCAAATTGCGTCAATGAACCCTTGTATCTTTTGACTTTATTTAATAAATTGAGGCATGATGAATCATAGTAGACCTTGTCATGATATTATTTTAAAGCATCCTCAATGATGAATCTTGAACCTCAACGAAGCTTTGTTGAAGAAGGCATGGAAATAAACTCATGAACCTATGAATTCACCTGATGAAATGTGTTATGCTTTCACCTATAGAATCATTAGAGAAAATATTCATTGTATTTGTTAGTTAAAAGTTAATAAATACAAAACAAGTATGATCACAATATACAAATCAAGGTGTTTGGTGATTCCTCATGAGCAAACCTAAAGATAGGGAGATGAACAAATCCCTAGTGTGATCTTGTTGTGTTTGATTTGATATGAGATAATAGAGGAATCTTAGGGGGGAAAATTGGGCTACAACAATACCGTATACTAGAGAGAACAAAGTTGCCCCAATTGATGTACGTTCTGAAGTACGATAACCATGAAGAGCGAATGGTAACATCTAATGCCAATCTTTGTACGTCACCGTCATTTTCTACAAAATCTTCTTAATATTCTTGTTGGCGGCTTCCACTGCGTTATTCATCTTTGGCGATACGGAGAAGAATTATAGTGTTTAATCTTGAACTGCGTGTAGATTTCCATGATCATAGTATTATTGATATTGGTACCATTATCATGGATGATCCATTCCGATATACCATACAGACATATGAGATTATGCTTAATAAACCGGGCCACCACATTCTTGGTAACGGAGGCAAACGAGGATGCTTCAACCCACTTCGTGAAATAATCAATAACGACCAGGATGAAACAATACCCACTGGACGCAATTAGCTTAATGTCTCCAATAATATCAATTCCACACATCAGAAACGGACAAGGAGCAGTCAAGAAATTCAAAGGAACTGGAGGCACATGTACCTTGTCAGTATAAATCTGGCACTTATGACAAGTTCTGTAATGACGATGGCAATCAGTTTCCATGGTCGATAAATAATAACCCGCTCTAAGAATTTTCTTATCCATCGCATGTCCGCTGGAATGAGTACCAAAGACTCATTCATGCATATCTTTGATAATTTTCTCATCTCCCTTCTTGTCCATACAATGAAGCAAAGTCGAATCATGATTGCGCTTGTACAAAATTCCGTTACTCAGAAAGAATTTGGCCGAGAACCTCCATAGGAATTTCTTATTGTTAATAGATGCCCCTTCAGGATATTCTTGAGTCTCAAGGTATTTTTTCACTTCGTGGTACCAAGTCTTTTCCTCTACTCTATCAGTATCAACTTTGTAGCAATGTGTCAGTTTATCTAATCTCTCAATAGTGATTCGAGGAGCTTCATTATCCCATCTGACTTTTAACATAAATGACATGGTAGCTAATGCGTCTGCAATTGATTCTCTTCTTGTGGGATGTGTTCAAAAGTGATTTCTTCGAAGTATGGAATTAACTTCAATACATGCTCTCAATAAGGAACGAGATTCGTGTACTTCCTATCCCACTCTCCCTTAATTTGACTAATTACTAGGGCTGAGTCCCCATATACATTCAAGATTTTAATTATCATATCGATAGAAACCTTGTTACCCATGATGCACGCTTCGTACTCTGACATGTTATTGGTACAGTCGAAACATAATCTAGCAGTGAAAGGGGTATGGCCACCCTTAGGAGAGAGAATAATAATACCAATTCCATTACCAAGCGCGTTAGAAGCTCCATAAAAAACCATAGTCCATCAGGATCCTGGCTCAGGTCCTTCATACGGTCCAGGTTCCTCATAGTCAGTAATTAGCATAATATTCTCATCTTGGAACTCAAAAGTCTGGTAGTTGCTGTAACCTGATGAGCCAAATGATCTACCAGTAAACTTCCTTTGATTTCTTTCTGAATGGTGTACTGAGTGTCTTATTCTATCAAGACCATTTGACATCTTGTTATTCTTCCGGAGAGAGAAGGCCTCTTGAATATGTATTTTATCGGGTCCATCTTAGAGATAAACAAAGTAGTATGAGTAAACATATATTGTCTTAGTTGGCGAGCAGCCTATGCCAAAGCGCAATAAGTTTTATCGAGCTGTGAGTATCTTGTTTCACAGTCGGTAAATTTTTTGCTAAGGTAGTATATTGCATGCTCTTTTCGACCATACTCGTCATGCTGCCCAGTACACACCTCATTGAGTTCTCTAACACTATTAGGTACATGATTAGAGGTCTTCCTTCAACTAGAGGCACCAAAATCAGAGGCTAACTGACAATCATTATTCCACTTCACTACTTGATATTTCTTTAACAACTTGAAGATTGACTCACAAGTAGCGGTAATATGGGAAATAAATTCGGCAATGTAGTTCAAATTCCCTAAGAAATCTCTGACTTCCTTCTCAGTACGGGGAGCTGGCATTTCTTGAATAGCTTTAACCTTGGCGGGATCAACTTCAATAACTTTACTACTGACGATGAAACCTTGGAGCTTACCGGATCTAACCCCAAAGGTTGTGCAGGTTGTCAAGATGTTCTTCTTTAGTTTGGCACCTAGCTATCATGTCGTAAACATAAACCTATATCTCATGATGGACCATATCATGGAACAAAGCTACCATAAGCGCACTGATATGTCGCACATGCATTCTTCAAATAGAAAGGCATAACTTTGTAATAGAAAGTGCCCCACTGTGTGGCGAAAGTAGTCTTCTCCATGTGTTCAAGTGCCATCTTGATTTGATTATACCCCAATAAAACATCCGTGAAAGAAAATACTTTATGTTGAGCTATGTTGTCTACCAAAACATCAATATGCGGAAGCGGAAAGTCATCTTTGGGGATCACCCTATTCAAATCCCTGTAGTCTACACACATACGCACCTTACCATCTTTATTAGGTACTAGCACTACATTTGAAACCCTGATGGGTTTAATCTGTAACGTATAGCCTAAATGTAGTACTGCAAGTGTACAGCCTATCGAAGTAATATATAAGATTATCGAACCACAGAGACCAATTGTCAATCTATCAACTCTATTGCTAAGGTGCTTATCTAAGGCGAATAAGGATATTGATGTGAGTGCAGTGCACAAAGTAAATATGCGAGGGAAATAACAGTTTAAAAGACAGGTTGGAATGTAAATCATGAAATCAGATATTGGTCCGGTCATGCGTAGATGAACCTACTTATGGGGCAGTATTTTCTATTGATAGCAAAGAATCAGTTTAACGGGAACTTATAGCTTTTGACTACTAAGAACCGAGTTTACTCTTTAAATTAAATTCCTTTATTGTCACATATAAAGGGTGCCTTCCGCGTTAAAGAGGTAAACTTATTTTTAAGAAATTGATAGTTTTGACTTAACAGAAAAGTGATCTTACTCGGAAAGATTAACTTAAAGAGACTTTTGGCTTTTAACCAAGAGTCAGATTTTAAACCTACAAACGCGTCCGAAAATAGTTTCAAAATCGTTTTCTAAAAAGGTCAATGATTCCTATTTAACCAATCAACGGCTGTCGCTCTTCTTGTTTGGTTAAATAATAATCAAGTCGTATCATTAGTTTGGACGGCTTTCGATCTTACCCAATAAATATTAAAACACAATTGACTTAAGTTAGAAGCAAAACATCCCCAGAGTATTTTCACTAGCATGATAATTGGAACACAACCACGATGACAATCATTACATCCTAACCTTTATAGTTTAGCCAGACATAATAAGTGCGAGTCTATAAAACGTGTAGACTATGGTAAGAGCATTTAAAGTCTATAAAACGTGTAGACTATGGTAAGAGCATTTAAAGTCTATAAAACGTGTAGACTATGGTAAGAGCATTTAAAGTCTATAAAACGTGTAGACTATGGTAAGAGCATTTAAAGTCTATAAAACGTGTAGACTATGGTAAGAGCATTTAAAGTCTATAAAACGTGTAGACTATGGTAAGAGCATTTAAAGTCTATAAAACGTGTAGACTATGATAAGAGCAATTAAATAAAGAAATGCAATAAATTAGAACCTTGCTCCGGTCGGAGACTTGAATCTGATACAAATCTACGGAAAAGTAAGGCCGGTATGATGAACTTCAACCAAAGTGCTCCAAGACTCGATTACAACTCAATCTACACCGCAATAACTCCCCGATGTGAAGAGATTATTACTTTACAGAAACTGATAGTATATGGCTTAAGATTGTACTAAGCTTGGATGAAACTAAAGAATCAGAATCGAAAGCTATTTATAGAGGAACTTTGAGGTGCGTAAGGACCAGCATGCCCCTTAACTTCTTTTGAGCGGGAACCTTTTTGTGAAGGCCGTGGGCGCGGTGAGGGTGGCCGCGGGCGCGGTGCCTGGAACCGCCACATCATGGGAACGTGGCAGTTGATCTCTGGGTGAAAGTGGGCCACGTCATCGCGTTTCCTGTAGCCAGCGCGGTGCTGAACGCCATAAGTGCAAAATATCTTGAAAAACCCTAATTTCTTGGCGTTTTGGCTCGTTTCTTCACAGAAGGCTCTGAAATGACAAGAATCCTGAAAACAAAGGAAAAAGGAACATAATACGAAAAAATGACAATAAAAACTAAGGAAAACATGTGATATTTGAGTCAGAAACATAGTGCGATTTAGTGCGATCAAACCCTTTAAGGATAGGATGTAACAACTAAGAACCCTACATTAAATTTCTTCATAACCTCAACCTTGATCTTTTCATGCATCTCAGGACGCATATGACGAACCTTCTGGTTTATAGGGAAGCAAACTTCCTTCATCGATAGTCGGTAAACCATAATATTAGTATCAAGCCCTGGCATGTCTTCGTACGACCAAGCAAAGATCCCGAAATAATCATTCAACGTCTGAATTAGCCTCTTTTTGACATTGTCTTCTAGGTTAGAACCTATCTTGATTTCTCTCTTGTCTTTTTCAATACCCAAGTTCACAACCTCGACTGGCTCTTCATGTGGTCTTATGGCCTTTTATTCTTGCATTAACAGCCTATCAAGCTCTATAGGTATTTCACAATGATCCTCGCCTCCGTACTCGGCTTTGTAGATCGTATTTTCGAAGTCATAATTGGCAATAGTAGAACTATTATCAATGGGATCCAGGGTGGATGTGGATCTGCAATTTGTTGTGTGGTTGTGTGTAAGAATACACAGTTATTTTGAAAACAATAATGTAAAAGAAAGACAAAGAGGCCAAAATTTGACTGTAAACGTCCAATGATTTATCAAATGAAAATATGCTTATGAATAATGACAACTATAACAAATGGACCATTGTTCCCCAGGTAAGGCACAAGGCTTAAAGTCATTGTTTAAATTACATAACCCAAATTTGAAAGCAAGAAAAACAGAAAATTGCATTTACTCCTGACTAAAGGAGATTGGTATAAAATCTTTAGCCTTCCAATTGTTGAGCCCATTACCGTTAGTAGGGAAGATCTAATTGTCTATGTCGCAACCATTATCATCATCTTCCACAACATTAACATGATTGTTGTGAACTCCAATACTATTGATGTGGAATGGTGTTTTCCCCGAATTAGCATGAGCACAACGGATAAAAATCTGAACTTGAGAAGTGAAACCCAAACAAAATTTATCTGACTAGTAATGAATGTCAGAAAGCTGACCCCAAACAGTGCAACCACCTTCTTCAACCCCAGTCCTAGTGTCTTTCAGCGAAGCCATTTTTTATGGAGTTTTATGAACAACAAAATATACTTTATCAACCAAGGTTGTCTGAGAAACAACTTCAAAGGTCTGACAAGGAGTTTCGACGAATTCACCATCCACCTCGACATATTTGAAAGAATTTAAATGGCTCTTTATATATTCTTCTTCACCTCAAACTGTGACAATCTTTCACCTCATGGGATACTTGTACTTCTGGTGTAAGGTAGAGGTAACATCACCTGCCCCATGGATCCAAGGGCGTCTTAGCAAACAAGAATAGGCTGGAAGAGTGTCCATCAAATAGAAATTCGAGTGAAAGACTTGGGAATCCACCTTGATTGGGAGATTTCCCTCCCCATGAACCGTTCTATTAGAACCATCAAAAGCTCTTACCACAATATCACTGGGATTTAGAAAAATCCCATCACAGTCAAGTTTGTCCAAAGAAGCTTTTAGCAACATATTCAACGAGGAAACAATGCCTACCAACACATGAGATAAAGTAGTGCCCTTTTACTCAATACAGACATGTAGGGATTTACTATGATTCCTTTCTGTGGGAGTTAAGTTTGCATCAGAAAAGCATAGTCCATTATCAATTGCCAGGCTAGCAATGTGATTTTCAAATTGGTCAACAGAGATCTCTTGCGGAACATGGGCAAATTTCAAGAATTTCACCAAAGCTTGAGCATGAGCTTCTGAGCACAACAACAGGGGTAACATAGATATTTTGGAAGGGGTATGCCCCAGTTGTTCAACAATCTTGTACTCAGTCTTTCAGATAATATTTAAAATTTCTTCCATTTCTTTCTTGGAGGGGTCTTCAACATTAACCTCCTTTGGTACCCCCGTCTTGGCAGGCTTGGTCATATGTTCTTTATTTTGGATTTTAGTAGTAGATTCTATAGAGGTGGTATGAACTGGTGTAGTAACAGTCTTCGGAGATATCTCTGGAGAAAAAATCCTTCTGCTTCTGGTAAACTTAATAGTCCCCAGAATATTACCAACATCGGGATTAGTAACTTCAACATTTTCCTATTCAACAGTCAATGGTTCCTGCTTGACTCCGTGGTAGTAGACATCGTCTCCATAATTCCAAGGGATAACCTTATCAGCGGAATACAAAATTGGCCCAGATACAGTAATAATCGAAGAAGCAACTTTAGATTCGACAATAATCTTCATAAGACCCATAGAAGTGATCCTTATAGGGGTACCAGAAATTGTACACACCTCTTCAAGATTCAGGTCTTCGGATGTACTCTCCATGGAAGAAGTCTTATCAAAAGTAATCTTCTCAAACTGAATCTCACGTTCATCCATCAGACACTTAATACCCTTCTTCAGCAATGCGCAACCATTAGATTGGAATGCATAGTAGTAACAGCCTTTAATGCAATCTAGAAACAAACCGGCTTGCAACAATTTTTCCTTAATAATGATCAGGGGAGTAGTTAAATTCTCCACAGTGGAAACATAAGAAACATCTTCAACAACATTAACACCCTTGTCATGGTTAGGCATGGGTTTCTTAATCACATTAGGGGTCTCATGAGGATCAAACTCAATTTCCTTAGCGTCAATCATGTCTTGGATTTTATTTTTCAAAGCCCAACTGTTGCTAGTGTCATGCCAGGGGCTGTCAGAGTGATTTGCACATCCTGCGCTGGGATTGTAGCGGGGAGAGGAAGTGTTGGGATTCAAAGGAGGCTATCTCAATGTAACCAGCTCTGCCTTCAACATGTGTTGTAAAGCTTACGCCAATGGCATGTTGATCTTTGAAAACTGTCTCCTGGGCACATCCTGCCTATGCTGATTATTTGGTTGTAGTTGCACTGACACAGGATTGGAGACTAGTACTGCCCCCACAGACTGGTTGCAATCGTTCTTATTACGACCCTTTTGGCCATATACATCATTTGATTCCCGTTTACCATTATAGGGCTTCTTCACAGCATTTAAGGATGTATCCACTTGAATTTTACTGCTTCTAATTCCATTTTCCACATGTTCCCCGGTCAAAATCAACTCAGTGAAACTAGCCAAAGAACTTCCTGGCAGATGATTGTAAAAGGAACCTGTCAGTGTGCTCATTAACATGTCAACCAGCTGTCTATCAGCCAAAGGAGGTTGAACTCTGCCCAAAAGATCTCTCCATTTTTGGGCATACTCTTTAAAACCTTCATCGGAACTCATGGTCGTACCCTACAATTACATACGGGTTGGTGCAAGATCAACATTATATTGGTATTTCTCATAGAAAACAACAGCCAAATCTTCCCAGGTTTGAATATTGGTCCCTTCCAGTTGATAGAACCACTCTAACTGTGTTCTGGACAAGATTTCTAGAAAGAAATGGATCCACAACTTCTTATCAGTATTGTGTGGTTGGATTTTCTGAGCATAAGACCTCAGATGCAAATTTGGACAAGAAATGCCATCATACTTGGCAAAGGTAGGAGTCTTAAATTTAGGAGGAATGACAACTCATGAAACCAGACCCAAATCATCAAAATCTGATCCAGGAACCTTCTGGATTTCTAAAGCCCTCAGACACTCTTCCATCAATTTGTATTTCTCATCAGCGGGGGGATATTTCTCATCCAAGTAATCATCTTCCTCTTTGTCAGGACATTTGTTAGAATGAGGACTCTTCACACTCTTATTGTCTTCATCCTGCTTGTCTTCTTCATCCGAGGGGATATGAAGGTCTTGAACTTGCTTGACTGGACCTCTGAATCTTCTTCCCATGTTCAGAACACCGTTTTGTCTTTTTACATTCTTCTTCTTCTCACAGGTGATTAGTACTTTCAACTTTTCCTTCCCTTTAGTTAAGTTCAGGAACATTTGTTGGAATTGGGCATTCTGCGCTGGGAGATCTCTAACGGTTTGTTCAAGATACATTTTCCTATCCTATATAAACAACAAGAAGATGAGAAAACTTGTCTTTAAAGGTACCTGTTATGTAATGAAATGCATGATATGTAGATGCAAATGCAATTTTTCAAGGATCTTGTAGGGTAAAAATATTGAAGATAGATCTGGTCGCTGCTTTGACTTGTGGAACATTGAGTCTTCATTTTTGGACGTTATTTTATTAGAATCAAGCTTACCATATCGAGCGGGTCCTAGCCTATGACTCAAGAGAATATGCTTTGAACTTTGACGATATCTGGTTAGAGGAAAATAAATCCTCTTGCCCTTTGTTAGCAATATGGCTTATAATAATCCTGCAACAAAGATCCCTAAGATCCTTGAAATGGTTAGTAAATTCCATGTTGGATATTATGATGTCATGATGTTATTTTTATGTTCACATAAATAGCAAGCACAAACAAATCAGGCTAGAGCCTTAGGTTTAAAGGCTTGCATGGGTTCCATAGGTAAGTACCTTTCTCTATTGAAGTCAAGTTGGCTCAACCTGTCCCAAAAATTGTATCCGGGTTCTAGGGATCTCATATAACTAATCCTTCTCAAAGGTTTTATTTTAGTACAACAACTAATTTGCCACCAAAACATCTCACGAGTCGAATCTCAATGTGTGTATCATCGAGTATAAACAAACTTTGCATTGTGTTGTACCCCAAAATTTTCCCTCCCATTTTCTTCAAGATATCTCCTTATACTCCTAAGGTTTTCTATTGCTCAATGCTACTCAAGCTTTCATCAGACAAATTCTACTCCTAAGCAGTTGGCCTACAATCAGGGTTTCACTTTTCTCAAGGAAATTTGAACTTACAATGCCTCAAGTGTATTTAATGGTTCCTCATATGTCTCAAGGAATTTTCATTCCAAATTTCAAGCCTTGCATCACAAGTTTGCTCAGTCAATTACTCATATGATTGAAAATCAATTGTATTGGACAAAAAGTAAACTAGGGTCAACATAAAGTTAAACTTCAAGATTTTTGGTCAACATCAAGATTTTGAGGATACATTCATCATTTGATTAAGGGTTGATCATAACTCATCAAAAAATCAAGATTTACCAAACGTCAAAAGTTACTAAATTAGGGTTTTCTTAAGGAGAAGTCAAACGAACTTTGACCAAACATAACTTTCACATGCTTCATCAGATTTTTCTCAACCAAAGCTCATCTTGAAGGAAATTCAATTCTCTATAAATTTGTCTATCTAAGCTCAAGTCCAAAAAATGCTTCATTTGAGAGATATGGGCCAAAATATTATGGGTCATTTCAAAATTTAACAAAAAGACACTTTTTGTCAAGGCAACTTACATCAAGATAAATTCTTCAAATGAAAAAATGATCAACATAGATATTGTAGAGGACATCTGGAGAAAGTTGGGAATGTTTTGAGAAAATGCATGAAAGCTAAATTGATCAAACTTGAATTTTTTGGCTAGTGGGCTTATCTTTCAAGGTCCAAACGTGTTTTAGGCCTCATAGTGAACCTCTGAGTCCATTCATACACCCTTTTGACTTTTATTCCAATTATTTTTTATTTTAATTTAAAACTAAATTAATTTAAATCAAGGCTTTCATACAAAGGTCCAACCCCTTTCTTCTTGACCTAATTTTCCTCTCTATATATTCATTTTTCAGACAAGACAAACGACACGAAATCCTGCAAGAAACCACCACCTTCCAAACCTCAAATTTTCTCAAGACAAAGCTTTCATACAAAGGTCCAAGCCCATTCTTCTTAACCCTTTTTTAATTTTTTTTCCAATAATTTTCTAATTCTTTCAACTAACCCTAATTAATTTTTTAACCTAATATTTTTCTAAAATTGATTTAATTAGGATTAATTTTTTTACCACAATTACAAATTTTATTTTCTTTACTAAGTTAATTAAACCTTTTCTAATACTAAAATTAATTATAATTTTTAGGTTTTATTTAATTAATTATAATCAAAATTATTTTTGATAAAAATATTTTTTCACATTCTTTTTCTACTTTCCTTTTTCTTATTCTTAGATCAAGTTGTATAGGTTGCGCGTTTCCTATGTAATACCTTAGATCTTTATTTCCCGCATTATTTTTTTCATTATCATGTAATTGCTTCAAGGATGTAATAGTTTATGGTTTTATTTCTCACACTATTTATCATTACGTAACTGCCCAAAGCTTTGTAATAGTTTTAGGTTTACGTTTTTTCCTTTACTTTATGCTATTATATTTCTATGCAACAATTAGTAATTAGGGTTTGTTTGGCAAGATAAAATAAATCGATAGAAAAATCCTAATTTCAAGATAAATAACTGAAACAAACACACTTGCACACTTAAACCTTTAGGGTATCCTCTTTTCATTTCCTTTCGGAATAACGGTCATGTCCCTCAAACACAAGGATACTTTAACAAAAGACCCTCGATACAAAATATCATAGTCCCTGGATGACCCTTTGAAGTTTCCTATGAATAATATGATCTAGTCCCTTACGAAACTGCTAAAGCATCCTTACAAGTTTCCTTCGATGACTGTATGGTGACCCTTCGCCTGTCCATTCACATCCAATAGATGGGGCTACCTACCAACTAATGGTACTGCTAGCACTATCTCTAAAGGAGAAGTAAAATAACAAGAAAGACCTTGAGTGGGTAAGAACTTTTAATCGCTCGCTCACAACATTTCCTAAAAAACATTTTCACATCACACTTTTCAAACACTTTGTACGCATTCTTGAGGACTGATACAAGGATCCATACGAAGTTCGCCTTACATTGTCATTTTCAAAATAATTTCAAACAAATCACACACACAAAGCAAATTGTCATAAGTGAGCTAGCGATCAAGAGCCTGTAGATGATTACAGATTAAAAGGGTGCTAACACCTTCCCTTTTCATAACTTATCCCCCGAACTTAAAATCTTCAAGGTCTTTCCTGTTCTTTTCACCCTTTCCTTATTGGATAAAAGAAAAGTTGGTGGAGACTCTTGCTATCTCCAACATTCGCAATAAAATGCAAAATAAGTCAGTTCTTCCATCGTATTACATAACTGGAAACTCTATAGGGGAAATTTACTCAAAAGAGGGGTTACCTTAGAGTCTTAGATCACTTTTACTTGCTTTAAATTGTTTGCATTGTTTGCTTTATTTTAAGGGTTGTTAGGGTTTAATTTCCTGAAGATATCCTACACCCGGATCTAGGGATGCCTTAGATAAGTAGCAATAGATCATGGAAACTATACGGGGTAGACCGATATGGTTGAAGTTATGGCTACATAAGTGTGACACTTTGGTTTGTACCGATGTTCCTTGAGTCGGTTGAGGATAACATTGGGCTGGCGTATGGTTTCATAAGAACTAACTAACTTTTAGAACCTTAATTGACCCATCATGGGAATTAGATGGTAGTGAGATTACCGAATTTGGTGAAATCTAGAGTTGGTTGATACTCGAGGCTATGCTCATTGAGATTTGACTTTCGGGATATTTTGGTGGCAAGTCAGTTGTCGTGCTAAAATAAAACCTTCGAGAATGATCTATGATATGAGATCCCTAGAACGCGGTTACTATTTTCACGACAGGTTAAGCCAACTTGACTTTAATAGAGAAGGGTACTTACCTACAGACCTCATGCAAGCCTTTAAACCTAAGGCTTTGGCATGATTTGTTTGTGCTTGCTATTTGTGTGAACATAAACATAACATAATGACATCATAACATCATGACATGGCATTTTCACTAACCATTTCAAGGATCTTAGGGACCTTTGATGCAGGGTTATTATAAGCTGGGCTGCTAGCAACGGGAAAGAGGATTTATTTTCCTCTAACCAGATGTCGTCAAAGACCGAAGTACATTCTTTCAAGTCAATGGCTAGGACTCACTTGAAACAGTGAACTTGATTTTTCTAGAAGGACATTCAAAAACAAAGACGCAAAGTTCTTCAGACAAAGCTGCATCCAAAATCAATTTCTATAATTTCATTCTTATATACCCCGCGAGATCCTTGAAAACATTGCATATACATCTACATACCATACATATCATTACATAACATGTTTTCTCATCTTCTTGCTGTTTATTTCAGTAAAAGATGGCTCTCAAACAAAAATTCAAAGATCTTCAGGCCCATAATGCTCAATTCTAAAAAATGTTCTTGAAATTATCCAAGGGGCAGGAAGAGCTGAAGAACCTCATCACCAAAGAGAGGAAAAAAAATACAAGGAAACCAATCGACATCCTCAACATGGAAAGAAGGTTCAGAGGTCCTATCAAGTGAGATCAAGACTGTGATATCCCATTAAACGAAGATGACAACCAGGGTGAAGATGGTAAGAGTGTGAAGGCTGAGAAAGGAAGCCACTTTGGTTCTGACCAATATTCAGATGAAGAAGAATAAGACTATTCGGATGAACAATGTCCTTCTGCTGATGAGAAGTACAAACAGTTGGAGGATCGTCTAAATGCTATGGAGATCTAGAGAGTTCCTGAGTTCAATTTTGAAGATCTGGGTTTAGTCTCAGGAGTTTTTATTCCTCGTAAATTCAAGGTTACTAATTTTGCAAAGTATGACGATGTTTCTTGCCAAAGCTTCATTTAAGGTCTTATGTCCGGAAGGTTCAACCACAAACTGCCGACATGAAGTTATGGGTGAATTTCTTTCAAGAGAGCCTATCTTGGACACAATTAGAATGGTTCTATCATCTGAAAGGAACCAATATCTGTACTTGGGAGGATTTGGCTGCTGGTTTCTACAAACAATACCAATACAATGCTGATCTTGCACCAACCCGCGTGCAACTACAGAGTATGACCATGGGCTCTAACGAAGGCTTCAAAGAGTAGGACCAAAAATTGAGAGATCTAGCAGGAAGAGTTCAACCTCCCTTGTCTGATAGGGAATTGGTTGACATGTTTATGGGAACTTTTACAGGTCCTTTCTTAAATCATCTGATGATAAGCTCTTCATCCAGATTCATTGAACTGATATTAACAGGGAACATGTTAAAGGTGGAATTAGAAGTGGAAAAATTCATGTGGCTGTGTCTTCAAGTAATGTGAAGAAGTCGTTCAATGGAAAGAAAAAAGTTAATATTGTGTATGTCCAGAAGGGACGTGGTAGAGGTGACCGCAACCAATCTGTGGGGGCAATACTAATACCTAATCCTGCACCAATGTAACATCAACAAGGTAATCAACGTTGGTTAAACGCACCAAAGAGATAAATTGCAAATATCAATATGTCATTGTCTTACGCATTACAACACTTGTTGAAGGCGGAGCTGATTACATTGAGAGATCCTCCTCAGAATCCCAACAGTTGTTCTCCTCAGTACAATCGTAATGTAAGGTGTGCCTATCATTCCAATAGTCCTGAACATGACACAAATAGCTGTTGGGCTCTGAAAAATAAGATTCAGGATATGATTGACTCCAAAGAGATTGAATTGGATCCTCTTGAACCCCCTAATGTGATTAATGCACCTATGCCTAAGCACGACAAGGGCATTAATAATATTGAAGATGTTTCTTATATTTCCAGTTTAGGTGACTTGATTACTCCCCTAATAATTATTAAGAAGAATCTGTTGCAAGATGATATATTTCCAAGTTGCACTGAAAGGTGCTACTGCTGCGCAGCCAAATCCAATGGCTGCAAACTGCTGAGAGAAGATATTCAACGTATAATAAATAACCATATAATTGTAGTTGAGAATATTCTATTTATGGAGAATTTGTTTCAAGATTTGGAGCTTGAAGACGTGTCTATAATTTCCAAAACTCATGTAAGGATTACTTCCAAAGGGCCTGTGAAGATTACGGCTGAACTTAGATTTGTTCATCTGATCATTACCACGCCCGAACAATTTCCGTATTCCTTTGACAAAGCTATCCCTTAGAATTATGGAGTTGACGACTACTACCATGGCGTCAAGCAAGAACCATTGACTATTGAAAGTTCAAATACTTAAGTTATTGGTCCCAACATTGACAATATCGCTGTGACCAGTAAAGTTACTTGAAATGGAAGGGTTTTCTCTCCAAAAATTTCTCAAAATCCTGTTGCTACACCAGTTCGTGTTGCTACTATTGAATCAACTACTGAGATTCGAGGGAAATAACAAATGATTGAGTCTGCCAAGAATGAGGCACCAAAAGAAGTTACTGCTGAAGATGCTTCAAACCAAGAGATGGAGGAAGTACTGAAGATTATTTAGAAGAGTGACTACAAGATTGTTGAACAGCTGGGGAAGGCTCCCTCCAAGATATCCATGTTATCCATGTTGTTATGCTCCGAAGCCCATGCTTAGGCTTTGGTGAAGTTCTTGAAATCTTCTCATGTACCGCAAGAAATGTCTGATGATCAATTTGAAAATTATGTTGCTAGCCTGACGACTGATAATAGGCTAGGCTTTTCAAACGCAAACCTAACTTTCGAAGGAAGGAACCATAACAAGGCCCTGCATGTATCTATTGAGTTTAGGGGAACTAACTTAGCTTATGTGTTGTTTAACACGGGTTCCTCGTTGAATGTTTTGCCGAAGGGTGCTCTAGACAGACTTGACTATGAAGGGGTTGTGCTGAAACCCAATGAAATTATGGTCAGAGCCTTTGATGGTTCAAATAGGATGGTGCATAGAGAGGTGGATCTCTCGATCAAAGTAGGTTCACAGGTCTTCAACTCTACCTTCTATGTGATGCATATTCGTCCGGCCTATTCCTATTTACTTGGACGCCCTTGGATTCATTCGGCAGTCGTTGTTACTTCTACGTTGCACCAGGAATTGAAATACCTCATGAAAGGAAATATTGTTACAGTTTATGGTGTATAAGAGTACATGGTGAGTCACTTGAACTCCTTTTAGTATGTTGAGATAGAAGGCAAATTCATCGAGACTTCCTGCCAGACCTTTGAAGTTATTCCTCGGACAACTACTGTTACTGAAGTCATTTATACTATTCTTAAGGTTACCAGGGTTCCACCCATAATGGCTTCTCTAAAAGACACTAGAGTCGTGGTAGAAGAAGGTGGTTTCACTACTTAGGGTCAGCTTCCTGACATTCCTTACAAGTCCAACAAATTTTGTTTGGGTTTCACTTTAGAGGCTCAGAGGGCCGTTCGGCGTGCTCGAGCTGGGAGACCACCATTCTGCATCAACAACAATGGAGTTAACATTGTAGAAGATGTTTATAGTGATTATAACCTAGATAGTTAGATTTTTCCTACCACCGACAACGGGCTCAACAAGTTTTTGGTTATGTAATTTTTATAACAATAACTTTAAGCCTTGTGCCTTACCCATGGCACAACGGTCCACTTGTTAGGGTTTCCATTTTTTATTCACATATTTTCTTTCAATAAATCATTGGAAGTTTTCATTCAAATTTTGCACTCATTGTCTTTCTTTTACTTTATTGATTTCAAAATTGCTATGTGTTCTTACACACACCCACACGATGAATTGCAAATCCATATCCACTTTGGATCCCATTGATAACAATTGTGATATTGCCAATTATGACTTCAAAAATCAAATCTACTGAGTCGAGGACGAAGGTGAGGAAGATTGTCAAGTACTTGAAGAGCTTGCTAGGTTGTTACTGCAAGAAGAAAGAGCCACACAACTGCATGAAGAACCGATCGAAGTTGTGAACTTGGGTACTGAAGAGGACAAGAATGAAGTCAAGATATGTTCCAACCTAGAAGACAATGTCAAAAAGAGATTAATCCATATGTTGCGTGACTATGTTGAGATCTTTTCTTGGTCGTACAGAGACATGCCAGGGCTCGATACTGACATTGTAGTTCACCGTGTACCGATGAAAAAGGTTGGCCTTCTATAAAATAGAAGGTCCGTCGTATGCGTCCTGAGATGTCGGAAAAGATCAAAGTTGAGGTTATGAAACAATTCAATGCAAGTTTCTTAGCTATTACGTCCTATCCTCAGTGGGTTAAAAATGTGGTTCCAGTACAAACGAAAGATGGCAAAGTGCGTATGTGTGTAGACTATAGGGATCTCAATAGGGAAAACCCCTAAGATGACTTTCTGCTTCCATATATTGATGTTCCGGTTGACAACACCGCTCAGCATAAATTATTTTCCTTCATGGATGGTTTCTCCGGTTATAATCAAATCTAGATGGCGCCTGAAGACATGTAGAAGACTACCTTTGTCACACAGTGGGGTATGTTCTGCTGCAAAGATATTCATTTTGGTTTGAAGAACACCGGTGCAACATATAAACATGCTATAGTAGCTTTGTTCCATGATATGATCCATCATGAGATAGAGGTTGATGTCGATGACATGATAGCTAGGTCTCAGACTAAAGAAGGACATCTTGACCACCTACATAAGCTGTTTGAGAGATTAAAGACGTACAAGCTGAGGTTGAATCCAAACAAGTGCAACTTTGGGGTAAGGTCCGATAAACTCGTAAGTTTTGCTATCAGTAGTAAAGGTATTGAAGTTGAACCCTCCAATGTTATAGCTGTTAAAGAAATGTCGGATCTCCGTACTGATAAGGAAGTCATAGGTTTCCTGGGAAGAATGAACTATATTTCCAGATTTATTTCCCATTTGACCGCTACTTCTGAGCCAATATTCAAGTTACTGAAGAAAGATCAAGTAGTGAAGTGGAACGACAACTATCATACAACTTTTGACAAAATTAAGGAGTAACTCCAAGAACCTCTGATTCTGATACCGCCAATTGAAGGAAGACACTTAATCATGTACTTAACAATGTTAGAGAACTCAATTGGGTGTGTACTAGGGCATCATGACGAGTCTGGTCGAAAAGAGCATGCAATATACTACCTTAGAAAACTTGCTGCACTTTGGCATGGGCTGCTCGCCAACTAAGATAATATATGTTGAGTCATACCACTTTGTTGATCTCTAAGATGGATCCGGTAAAATACATATTCGAGAAGCCCGCTCTATCCAGAAGAGTAGAAAGCTGGAAAATGGTCTTGATAGAATATGATATTCAGTACACCACTCAGAAGGTGATCAAAGGAAGTGTACTGGTAGACCATTTGGCTCATCAAGCCGTAGACGACTATTAGACTATGAATTTTGAGTTCTCGGATGAGAATATTATGTTAGTTACTAACTATGAAAAACCTGGACTGTATGAATGACCCGAGCCGGAATCCCGATGGACTATGGTCTTTGATGGAGCTTCTAACTCACTTGGTAATAGAATTGGTGCTCTGATTGTCTCTCCTAAGGGTTTCCATACGCCTTTCACTACCAGATTGTGTTTCGACTGTACCAATAACATGGAAGAAAATAAAGCATGCATCACGGGTATCAAAGTTGCTATCGATATGAGAATCAAGTCCTTGGATGTATATGGGGACTTAGCCCTAGTGATCAGTCAGATTAAGGGAAAATGAGATACGAAACGTCCAAATCTCATTCCTTATCAGGAGCATGTATTAACATTAATTTTGTACTTCGAGGAAATAACTTTTGAACACATCCCACAAGAAGAGAATCAATTGGCACACGCATTAGCTACCATGTCGTCCATGTTCAAAGTCATATGCGATAATGAAGCTCCTCGAATTACCATTGATAGACTAGATAAGCTGGTGCATTGCTACAACATTGATAATGATGGAGTAGAGGAGAAGCGATGGTACCATGAAGTGAAAAGATACTTCGAATGATAAGAAATTCCTACAGAGGTTCTCTGCTAAATTATTTATGAGTAATATAATTTTGTACAAGGGTAGTCATGATTCGACTTTGCTTTGTTGTGTAGAAAAGAAGGAAGCTGAGAAGATCATGGAAGATATGCATGAAGAGGTCTTTAGTACCCATTCCAACGGGCATACGATGGATAAGAAAATTATGAGAGCGGGTTATTATTGGTAGACCATGGAAATTGATTGTCGTCGCCATTCCAGAACTTGTCACAAATGCAAAATTTATGCTGAGAAGGTACACGTACCTATGATTCCTCTGAATGCCTTGACTGCTCCTTGGCTATTAGAAATATGGGGAATTGATATGATTGGAGAGATTAAGCATACTGCTTCCAATGGGCATCGTTTCATCTT
Source organism: Vicia faba (assembly GCA_948472305.1). NCBI lineage: Eukaryota > Viridiplantae > Streptophyta > Magnoliopsida > Fabales > Fabaceae > Vicia > Vicia faba. The sequence goes on along the minus strand of OX451739.1, from coordinate 116,595,681 downwards.
GGTTGTTATTTATTACTTCACAAAGTGGGTTAAAGCAGCCTCGTTTGCCTCTGTTACCAAGAATGTCGTTGTACGGTTCACTAAATACAACCTTACCTGTCGGTATGGCATCCCTGAAAGGATCATCACAGAAAATGGTACCGATCTTAACAACACTATGATCACGGAACTCTACTTGCCGTTTAAGATTTAGCACCATAATTCTTCTCCATATCGACCGAAGATGAATGGCATAGTGGAAGCCGCCAACAAGAACATTAAGAAGATTTTACAGAAAATGACAATGACATATAAAGTTTGGCATGAGATGTTAGCATTCTCTCTCCATGGTTATCACACTTCAGCACATACATCAATTGGGGAAACCCCATTCTCTCTCGTCTACGGTATGGAGGCAGTCTTACCTATCGAAGTCCATATTTCCTCTCTGACAATTATGAAAGACACAATTTTAGACGAAGATGAGTGTATTCAGACCAGGTTGGACGAGATACATTTGATTGATGAGAAGAGGCTCGCGGCTGTTTTTCATGGTCAGTTGTATCAAAAGCACATGATCAAAGCCTTTAACAATAAGATCAAACATCAAGTGTATCAGGTTGGCGGTTTGGTAATAAATTGCATCATCTTACCACAAGGTGATCCTAGGGGAAAATGGACTCCCACATACGAAGGGTCATTTGTGATCAAGAAATTTTTTTCTGCCGTGGCTATGACACTTACCACCATGGACAGTGAGGATCTTCCATACCCTATGAATGCTGACATAATTAAAAAATAGTACGCATGAAAAGGAGACCCACTAGGGTGACTGGCCTAGGGAAAAATAAGGGCATCCCAGCGAACCAAAAGGGTTCGGGAAAAAATTAGGGATATATATATATATATATATATATATATATATATATATATATATATATATATATATATATATATATATATATATATATATATATATATAATTGTACACCTGGAAAGTCGAAAACCTGAAAAGGCGGCTTCGGCAAAAAAGGTTATCCTGGGGGACTGAAAACCCGAAAGGGTGGTCCAGGAAAGAGTTATTGATTAAAACGTATGACTATGTCCCATTGGATCATCTACTTAAGGCCAACATACTTACGGACGTAAAGTTCAAACGGTATAGATCAATCCAGTTAACTTCTTTCGACAGCAAGAGTTAAGATACTTGATGACATAGGGGAAATAGCAGAGTTGGAACTCGATGGGATCATTCCCACGTAGATATTTTTCTTTGTTTCTCTTTGTACACCTTTTTTTTCACGACGATTTCCTCTTACTAGGATTTTTGTCTCTTTGTATAAAACTTTCATTTTATAGATAAAAAATTTTCCAAATTAATGCAATCATTTTTAATTTCAAAAAACTATTCTTTATTTTCCCTTTCTTGTTTGCGAAAATGCATATGTTCATTTCGCATACCATTTGAATATGAACATATGCGAAAACTATTCTTTATTTTCCCTTTCCTGTTTGGGATAATGTTTAAGTTATTCATAAATCCCCACAGAGCAATCTCCATGAAACTATCTCTATAGAGCTATCTTAAGATCATCCCCAACAAAGATATATTCCTCAGCAAGTTTAATATGCCCACAGGCAGAAATTCAGGAATCTTCCAGCAGTTCACAACCATGTCCCTAATGGATAGCTTGACCTGATGGTCATCCCTAATAGGTACCCTAGCGGATAAGGAAGTTTGATCATTTCCTTAGTATACAATGGAGACTCCCTCATCGCAGCCTAAAAAGTTCCAACCCCCATCATAGTTTATTTCCTCGACACAATTTACAGGAATTTAATTCCCAGCAGAGTTTATTACTCCAACACCATAAATACCTAACAAAATTATATTCTCTATTAGGGTTTAATCAAAGTTTCTATCCCCAGAAGAATTTATACAGTATTTGAAACTTGGACAAATAACACACCAGAGGGATATTCATATCTTTTATCCCCAGTCAGGGTATGTAAGAATAAAGTCCTTCAACAAAAAGAACGACGAATGACCGACTCTCTTTGAATGCCTCTATCCTCAAGCAGAATCTGAAGATCCCCAGCGGAGTATCCTTAAACAAAAAGCGGGAATCCCTAGCAAAACTATTCCCAGCCGAAATTGAAGAAACACTTTCTTCATTCCCAGTAATAGTCCAAGATTTATATTCCCTAGCTAAACATTGTTACAAGGAGATATCGATACGCTTCAACAACACATTGCGTCCATACATCATTTCACAATACATCATATCATTAATGCATTACATGCATCACGACATTACATAAAACTAATTTTGTCTTTTCAGGTAATGTTCGCAAACAAATGAATATCATCAACAATTTTCAAATAGGTCATACATTAATTCCTGAAACAGGACGGGGCAACTATCTATATGACCAAGCGGTATACATTCCTGAAACAGGACAGGTTTACAAACAAAAAAAGGTCGCAAATTAATTCCCGAAACATGCCGGGGGAACTATCTATATGACCAGGCGGTATCAATTCCAGAAACAGCACGGGTTTACCAACAAAAAATGGGTCGTAGATTAATTTCCAAAATAGGATGGGACAACTATCTATATGACCATGCGATATGAATTCCCGAAATAGGACGTGTTTACCAACTAAAAATAGGTCGCAGATTAATTCCCGAAATAGGACGAGGCAGCTATCTATATGACTAGGCACTATGAATTCCTAAAACAGGACAGGTTTACCAATGAAAAACAGATTGTAGATCAAGTCTCGAAACAGGACGGGGCGACTATCTACATGACCAAATGATTTCCCTGAAAGACCAAATTCTGAAAAGCATCTCCTCTAGAGACTGAATTCTGAAAATCATCTCCCTTTCAGAGACCGAATTTTGAAAAGTATCTCTTTTAGGTCTTTCGCTCTGAAAAGCATTTTTCTTCAGAAATTTAAAAAAAAACATTCTTCAGATGTAGTCAGGCGTAGACTCATTCTGATACTCCTATCAATAATTACTTTGGATATCATATGTAAGCCCATCCCCGACGATATTCTATCATCTCTCTGAATGGCATCTTTAAACCAATTCAAGCAATATTATCAACCAACAACGTGACTTCATGCACCGGTGAGTGCAAATTTCTTGGCACTTAAGTGTTCAATCCTCTTCCACCTTAAGATCATGAATGGTGAATGTTCCAATCTAACTCTTCAGGTTTAAGAAGATTGAACAGGGGAAGTTGTTGTACCCAAAATTTTACCTCCCATTTTATTCAATAAATCTCCTTATGCTCCTAGGGTTTTCTATTGCTCAAGGCTACTTAAGGTTTGATCAGACAAATTCTCCTTCTAAGCAGCTGGCCTACAATTATGGTTTCCCTTTTCTCAAGGAAATTTGAGCTTACAATGCCTCAAGTGGATTTCATGGTTCCTCATATTTCTCAAGGAATGATCATGCCAAATTTCAAGCCTTGCATCGCAAGTTTGCTCAGTCAATTGCTCAAATGATTGAAAATCAATTATATTTGACAAAAAGTCAATTGTGGTCAACATATAGTCAAACTTCAAGATTTTTGGTCAACATCAAGATATTGAGATCAAATTCATCATTTTATTAAGGGTTTACCATAACTCATCAAGAAAACTTAAGATTTACGAAAATTCAAAAGTTACTAAATTAGGGTTTTCTTAATGAGAAGTCAACTAAACTTTGACCAAGCATAAATTTCACATGCTTCATCATATTTTTCTCAACAAAAGCACGTCTTGAAGGAAATTTAATTCTCTACAAAAAGACATATATAGGGATGCTTTAGCAAAAGACCCTCCATGACCCTTCGATGTTGCCTACGAATAACATGATCTAGTCAATTACAAAACTGCTAAAGCATATTTACAAGTTACCTTCGATGACCATACGATGATCCTCCTCTGTCCCTTCACATCCAATAGATGGGGATACCTACAAACTAATGGTACGGATAGCACTATCTCTAAAGAAGAAGTAAAATAAAAATAAAGACCTTGAGTGGGTAAGAAATTTTAATCACTCGCTCACAACATTTTATAAAAAAAAATTCCACATCACACTTTTCAAAATAAAATATTTTCAAACACTTTGTACGCATTCTTGAGGACTGATACAAGGATCATTACAAAGTTTGCCTTACATTGGAATTTTCAAAATATTTTCAAACAAATCACATACACAAAGAAAATTTTCAAAAGTGAGCTAGCGATTAAGAGCCCGTAGATAACTACGTATTAAAAGGGTGTTAACACCTTCCCTTTACATAACTTACCCCCCAAACTCAAAATCTTCAAGGTATTTCCTGTTATTTTCACCCTTTCCTTATTGGATAAAAGAAAAGTCGGTGGCGACTCAAGTTATCCGTAACATTCACGATAAAACATAAAACAAGTTAGATCTCCCACTGTATTACGGACTACACCATAGCCGGCCATATCACTACCTTCTAATGGCCAAGATGGGTCAATTAAGTTTTTAAATTTCTAGTTAGTGATAATGACACCACGCAGAAGCCTAATGTTATCATCGACTGACTCAAGGAACATTAGTACAATCCAAAGTTCTACACTAACTGTAGTCATCACTTCAACAATATCGGTCTACGACGTACAATTTCTATGATATATTGCTACTTACGTAAGGTACCCTAGATCCGGGTGTAGGATCTTGCAAGAAAATAAACCCAGGCAACCCTTTAAAAATAAAGCAAATAATTCAGACAGTTTAAAGCAATTAAATGTGATCTAGACTCTAGGGAAACCCCTCTTTTTAAGTATATACCCCCAACATAGTCGCTATTTTTGTAATACGGTGGGAGAATTGACTTTTGCATTTTATCCCAAATATGCGAATATCTAGAGTTGCCATCGAATTTTATTTTATCCAATAAGGAAATGGTGAAAATAACAGGAAAGTCCTTAAAGATTTTGAGTTCGGGGGGTAAGATATGAAAAGGGAAGATATTAGCACCCTTTTCATCAGTACTTATCTACAGGCTCTTAATCGCTAGCTCACTTTTGAAAATTTCTTTTTTTGTGCAAGTGTTTGAAAATATTTTGAAAGTCCAAAGTACAACTATATTTGTAATGGTTCTTGTATCAGTCCTCGAGAACGCGTGAAAAGTGTTTTAGAAAATATTTTGAAAGTGTGATGTGTAAAAATGTTTCTTAGAAAAGTTGTGAGCAAGCGATTAACAGTCTTACCCACTCAAGGTCATTCTTGTTATTTTCCTTCACCTTTAGAGATAGCGTTATCCATACCATTAGTTGGTAGGAGCCCCATATATTGGATGTGAAGGGGACAATCGAGGGTCATCGTATGGTCATCGAAGGCAACAGATAAGGATACTTTAGCAATTATTGAAGGGACTAGATCATTTGTTTGTAGGAAACATCAAAGGGTCATTGAGGGACTATGATCTTTTATTCCGAGGGACTTTGCTAAAGTATCCCTATTTTTGAGGGACATAACCATTATTCCGAAAGGCAACGAAGAGAGATTACCCTAAAGGTGTGTGTGTGAATAATGTGTTTGATTCAATTATGTTTATCTTGAAATTAAGGTTTTTCTATCGGTAGGTTTTAGTCTTTCCATACAACCCTAATTACTAGAAGTTTCATAAAATATAGTAGCCGAAGATAAAGGGCGAAATGTAACCCTAAAACTATTACAAAGCTTTGGGGTAGTTACATAAGAAAACGAGTGCAGGAAATAAAACCTACAACTATTACATACTAGGAGAAATTACATAATAATGAAAAAGAAAGCGGGAAATAAAGATCTAAGCTATTACATAGGAAACTCACGACCAATAAGAATGAAGAACAAAAATAGGAAAAGGGAGGAGAGAAATTTTTTTTTGTGATTTTGTGAGGAAAATAATTTATGATAGTAATTAATTAAATAAAACCTAAAAATCAAATTATTTTTAAAATTTAAAAAAGCTTAATTAATTAAATTATTAAAAGGTTAGTTTAAAACCTAAAATCTAATTAATCAGTTTTTTTAAAAAAAAAAAAAAGGTTTTTGTTAATGGTTAATAAAAAAAGAATTAAAGTTAGCCAAAAAATAATTAAGGGAAGAAAAATCAAAGAAATAAGGATTAGAAACCAAAACAATGAAAAAATGCTAGGGGCGGGTGTTGAACCCACGCCCTTTGCCTTCTGCCCTACATAGCTTGCCACTGTGCTAGGCGTGTTCTGGTGTTAGGAGAATGGATGCAATGAAAATGTAATAAACCTGCAAGAATTGAGAAAAATATGAAAAAAATAGCAAAAGGCAGGGATCGAACCCATGCTCTCATGTACCAATGCCTTAACGCGTGCGCTCTTGCCACTGGGGTGGCTATTACATCTGGTATTGCAACGAAAACCAATAAATATATAATAAACATAAATGGCTGGACTGGAGAGGCGCGAGAGCCTGAGCTCCGATCGTCTTCTCCGACGACTTCTTTTTGTCAACCTGCAAAATAAGAGCATTGGTGATCCAAAGGGACCCTACTCCCCTGATTTGGCCCTTGCGAGTTGAATGGTGGCTATGGTTTTTTCTAATTCTCCCTTCATGATAAGATACATAGAAAACATGGCCAATCAATACAAGGATGACAGTGTATGATTCTAGCATCATGGGAGTCATGCGATGGTTCAAACCTGTATATTTACATCGCAGAAGCACACTGGCCATGTTAGTTTTGATCAAAACACAATAAAAACGAAAATATGAATTTCATGCAAGAATAGAAACCGATGATGCATGGTTACGAGTTTTAGGCCTCTTGGATCATCAGGGATGATCAAGTCTTACCCTACAATGCCATAAGGATCGATTGGAATGGCTGGCTTGCTTTGAGGATGGCTGGAAAAAAGGGTTTCGATTTGCCCTAGTTTGACAATTTTTTGATGTTTTGGAATGTGATCTTCTTGCAAGGTTTCGTGTCCTTCTTTGTTGTCTGAATGAGGAATATATATAGAGGAAAATTAGGTCAAGAAGAATGGCCTTGGACCTTTGTATGAAAATTTTGATTTTTTATTTAATTTAATTTTGAATTTAAATAATGAAAATCAAAATAAATGGAATAAAAATCAAAGGGGTATATAAATATATTTATAGGTTCACTATGAGGTCTAAGATACGTTTGGACCTTGAAAGATAAGCCCACTAGCCCAAAAAATCAAGTTTGATCAATTTGGGTTTCAAGCATTTTGTCAAAATTTCCCAACTTGCACCAATCATAACTCTCTCAATTTTTATCATATGAAGGTGATTTGGGACTTGTAGGAAAGCTCAAGATGTCCCCTACAATCTCTATGTTGGTGATTTTTTAATTTGAAGACTTTATCTTGAGGTAAGTTGCCTTGACAAAAAGTGTCTTTTTATTGTATTTTGAAATGACCTATAATGTTTTGGCCCATATCTCTCAAATGAAGCATTTCTTGGACTTGAGCTTAGAGAGACGAAGTTGTACAAAATTGAATTTCCATCAAAATGAACTTTGGTTTAGAATTTTATAATGAAGCATGTGATAGTTATGCTTGGTCAAAGTTCAGTTGACTTCTCCTTAAGAAAACCCTAATTTAGTAACTTTTGACTTTTGATGAATCTTGAATTTTCTTGATGAGTTATGATCAAATCTTGATAAAATGAGAAATTTAACTTCAAAATATTGATGTCCACCAAAAATCTTGATGTTTGGCTGCATGTTGACCATAATTGACTTTTTACCCAATATAGTTGATTTTCAATCATTTGAACAATTGACTGAGGAAATTTCTGATGTAAGGCTTGAAACTTGACATGAGGATTTTTTGAAGTATATGAGAAACCGTGAAGTCTACTTGAGGAATTAGAAGTCCAATTTCCTCTCAGAAAACCAAAACCATAATTATAGGGCACTGCCTAGGAGGAGAATTTGTCTTATCAATTCTTGAATAGTATTGAGTACCTGATAAGCTTAGGAGTATGAGAGATTCTTTTGAAAAAGAGAGGGAAAATTTGGGCTACAACAGTTTCCATACGCCCTACACCGTCAAATTGTGTTTTGATGTACCAACAACAAGGCCGAGTATGAAGCATGCATCATGGGTATCAAAGCTGCCATCGATATGAGAATTAAATTCTTGAATGTATATGGGGACTCAACCATAGTGATCAGTCAGATTAAGGCAGAAAGGGACACAAAGCATCCAAATATCATTCCTTATGGAAAGCATGTGTTGATATTAATTTCTTACTTCAAAGAAATCACTTTTGTACACATTCTATGAGAAGAGAACCAATTGGCATACACACTAGCTTCCATGTTATCTATGTTCAAAGTCAAATGGGATAATGAAACTTCTAGAATTACTATTGAGAGACTAGACGAACTGACACATTGTTATGAAGTTGATACTGATGGAGTAGAGGAAAAGCCTTGGTACCATGAAGTAAAAAGATATCTCGAAAGTCAAGAATATCCTGAAGGGGCATGTATCAATGATAAGAAATTTATAAGGAGGTTCTATGCCAAGTTCTTTATGAGTAACTAAATCTTGTACAAGCGAAACCACAATTCGACTTTGCTTCGTTGTGTAGACAAGAAGGAAGATGAGAAAATTATGGAAGATATGCATGGAGGTGTCATTGGTACACACTCCAGTGGACATACAATGGCTAAGAAAATTTTTAGAGCATGTTATTATTGGTCTACCATGGAAACCGATTTCCATCATCATTTCATAACTTTCCACAAGTGCCAGATTTATGCTGACAAAGTACATGTGCCTATGATTCCTTTGAATATCTTGAGTGCTCCTTGGATGTTTGCAATGTGGGACATTGATATGATTGGAGAGATTAAGCCTACTGTTTCTAATGGGCATTGTTTCATCCGTGTCGTTATTGATTACTTCACGAAGTTGGTAGAGGAAGCCTTGTTTGCTTCCGTTACAAAGAATGTTGTGGCTCGATTCATTATGTATAACCTTATCTGTCGGTATGGCATCCCTGAAAGGATCATCACAGACAATGGTACCAATCTTACAAATACTATGATCATAGAACTCTACATGCAGTTTAGGATTAAGCATCACAATTCTTCTACATACCGACCAAATATGAATGGCACAATGGAAGCCGCCAACAAGAATATCAAGAAGATATTATAGAAGATGACGGTGACATACAAAGATTTTCATTAGATGCTAAAATTTTCTCTTCATGGTTACAACACTTCAATACGTAATTCAACTAGAGCAACCCCGTTCTCTCTAGTCTATAGTATGGAGGTTGTCTTACCTGTGGAAATCTGGATTCCTTCCCTAAGGATTATGAAAGACGCAAATTTAGATGAAGATGAATGGATTCAGACTCGACTTGACCAGATAAATTTCATTAATGAAAAAAGGCTTGCGGCTATTAGTTATACTCAGATGTATCAAAAACGCATGATCAAGGCCTTTAACAAGAAAGTTAAATATCAGGTGTACCATGCTGGTGATTTTGTAATAAAGCACATCATCCTACCACAAGGTGATCCTAGGGGAAAATGGACTCCCACATACAAAGGGCCATTTGTGATAAAATAAATATTTTCTAGCGGTGCTATGATAATTACCACCATGGATGATGAAGATTTTCCGCACCCTGTGAACACGGACATAGTAAAAAAATAATATGCATAAAAGAGACCAACTAGGTTGATAGGCCTAGGAAAAAACTAGGGAATCCCGGTTAACCATAAGGGTTCGGGAAAAAATTAGGGATATATATATAAAAAATTATACATCTGGCAAGTCGAAAACTTGAAAAGGCATCTTGGGAAAAAAGGATATCCCGATAGACTAAAAACCCAAAAGGGCGGTCCAAGCAAAAGTTAGGGATTAAAGCATACAATTATGTCTCGTTGGATCACCCATCCACTTATAGCCAGCTTTATTACTAGCTTGGAGTTTAAATGGTACAGATCAACTCAATCATCTTCTTCCGACATCAAGTGATGAGATACTCGAAGACATATGGGCAATAACAGAGTTGAAACTCGGTGGGATCGTTTCCTCATAGCTGTTTTTATTTGTTTATCACTTTGTATCGCTTTTTCAATTTTTATGAAGACTTCCTCTTACTAGGATTTATGTCTTCTGGTATAAAACTTCCTGCTTATACGCAAACTTTCAGAATCAATGCAATTAAATATATTTTCAAACATAAAATTGTTTTCACGTTCTCTATTTTATTTGAAAAATCTTCCAATGATTATGTTGAATGAACATATGCATTTGAATATGATTAATTTTTACAAAACATATGCATGAAAACATGATTAACATTTACTAAAGACTCTAGGAGTTGGGATAATGTTTAAGTTATTCATAAATCCCCACAGAGCAATATCCATGGAACTATCTCTACAAAGCTATCTTCAAAAGCTCATCCCTAACAAAGATATATTCCCCAGCAAATCTAATATGCCCTTAGACAGTAATTAGGGCATCTTCCAGCAGTTCACCTCCATATCCCTGATGGATAGCTAGACATGATCATATTCCCTAATAGGTCCCCTATTGGATAAGGAAGTTTGATCATTTCCCCACCATACAATGAAAACTTCCTGATCGCAGCCTATGAACTTTTAATCCCCATCAGAGATTATATCCTTAACGTAGTCTACATGATTTAATTCCCCAACTGAGTTTATATCTCCAATACTACAAATTCTCCGACATAATTCTCTTTTATATCCAAATGTCATTAATCATTTTCCTCCCTAGAAGAGTTGACATCCATATCTGAAACCTGGTCAGATAGTGTATTGGAGGATTATCCATCTCTTTTATCCCAGTCAGGGTACATAAGAATCAAATCCTTCAATAAAAAAACCAACGACGAATGACCGAATCTCCTTGAATTCTTCTATTCACAAGCAGAAGTCGAAAATCCCTGGCGGAGTGTCCTCAAACAGAAAGCGAAAATCCCCAGTAAAGTCATTCTAAACAAAAATTGAAGAATTACTTTCTTCTTCCCTAACATTAGTCAGGGATTTATTTTCCCTAGTTAGACGTTGTTACACGAGGCTGCCATACGCTTCAGCGACATTTACGTCGATATATCATTCACAAAATATCATGGAAAATATAACATTCTCATTTATTTTTAAGAACACCACTACAAATTACATTTCATGCATCATGACATTTCATGAAGCTAACTTTGTTTTCAGGTTAAGTTCGGAAACAGACAAATATTATCAACAATTTATAGACATGTTGTAGATAAATTCCCAAAAAAAGACTGGGCAACTATCTACATGACCAAATGATTTCCTTCAGAGATTCATTCTGAAAAGAATTTCCTTAAGAGATTCATTCTGAAAAGCACTTCCCTCAGAGACTAATTTTGACGAGCATTTCCCCTATAGACTAATTCTGAAAAGCATTTCTCTTAGATAAAATCGAATAGATTCATTCTGATACTCCTTTGGATAAATTCGGACATAGACTTATTCCCATACATTTTCTAGATAAAGTCATAGAATCATTCTAGTACATCATTCAGATAAAACTAGATGAAGTTCATTTTGATACTCCTTTGGATAAAGTCAGACGTAGACTCATTCCAATATATTTTCTAGATAAAGTCAGATATAAACTCATTCTACAATGTCATCCAGATAAAACCAAGTGCATATTTATTCTGGTATTTGTCTAGATAAAGTCGGACATAGACTCATTCTAGTACACCAGTCAAATAGAATCAGACATATATTCATTTTGACACTCCCTAACACATCTGATAGATAAAGTCGAACATAGATTTATTCTCGTACACTTCTTAGATAAAATCAAGCATAGATTAATTCTGATACACCTATCCTACATTCTTCAGATTAAGTCAAGTATATACTCATTCTGATACTCCTATCAACAACTACTTTGGATCGCATCTATAATCCTATGTCCGACGACACTCTGCCAACTTTTCTAATGGCATATTTAAGCCCATTCAAGTAATATAATCAACCATCAGTGCTACTTTGTGCACCGGTTTGTGCAAATTTTTGTGCACTTAAGTGTCCAAACTTATTCCACCTTCTAATTACGAATGGCAGACATGCCAATCTAACTCCTCAGGTTTAAGAAGATTGAATAAGGGTGGCTTTTATACCCCAAAATTTTCCCTCCCATTCTTAAGACAAAATGCTTCAAGACACCTCCTCATGCTCATGAAGGTATCAAGCACTCAAGACTTGTCAAGGATTGATTAGATGGACTCTCCACCTAAGCAACCGACCTACAACTAGGGTTTTTATTTTTTTCAAAGGAAGTTGAGTTTCTAATTCCTAAAATTGACTTCATGGTTTCTCATATGTCTCAAAGTACCCCCCATGTCAAGTTTCAAGACTTGCACCACAGGTTTTCTCTGTCAATTAGCCAGATGATCGAAAGTCGACTATATTAGGTAAAAAGTTAACTTTGACCAATTGACAGTCAAATCTCAAGATTTTTGGTTAACATCAAGATTTTGAAGTCAAATTCATCATTTGATCAAGGTTTGATCATTATTCATGAAGAAAACTGAAGATACATCAAAAGTCAAAAGTTACTAAATTAGGGTTTTCTTAAGGAGAAGTCAACTTAACATTGACCAAGCATAACTTTCACATACTTCATCAGAAACCAAAGCCAATCTTGAAGGAAATTCAATTCTCTACAACTTTTTCTCTCTAAGCTCAAGGCCAAAAAAGCTTCATTTGAGAGATATAGGTTAAAACATTACATGTCATTTTGAAAGTCAACAAAAAGACATCTTTTGTCAAAGCAATTTACATGAAGTTGAAGACTTCAAATGAAAAAATGACCAGAATGTTAGATGTAGAAGACATCTTGAGGTTTCCAAAAAGTCCAATATCATCTTCATATGAAAAAAATTGAGAGAATTATGATTGGTGCAAGTTGAGCAATTTTGAGAAAATGCATGAAGTCCACTTTGAGCAAAGATAAATTTTTGGGCTAATGGGCCTATGTTTTTAGGTTCAAACATGTTCATTACCTCATATTAGACCTCTAAATCCAGTCTTCTATTTTTTTATTTTAATTTCTTTTTATTTTAATTTTATTCAATTAAAAGAAAAATAAATCAAATAAAATACCAAATAAATGATAAAAGGCGTGTGGATATGTTTTTGAATCAAATCATAAGTCTAAAATCACATAATTATGCTGGAGAAATCCTGTGGGATCATAATTATATTTGATTTTGGACTAAAATAGAAGTTTTTTTATAAAAAATTCAAATCAAATCTCTTCACCATAAAATATAAAGATTCATCCCACTTTTGTTAACCTAATTATTCCACTATAAATAAACAACAACTTCATATGGCAAAGTCACGCGTGTTGCCTCTCAAGAAGAACCGTAAAAATCTCAAATTTTTCAAAACTAGACAACTCGAAACCCTTATCTCTAGCCTTTATCAATTAATTTCAAGCATTCCATCAGCCTCCTGAAGGTCCCATAAGTTCATACCAACCACCACTCAAGCTTGAAGCACGCCAGAACTCTCTCCCTCAAAATCACTGATTTGGTAACCTTCTTCAATCTCAAACTCTTAATTCGTGCATTGTTGAATGATTTGATGCATACATATATGTTCGTGATGACGTTTGGAACTTTTTTGATCCATTACTTGTGAGATATAGTGCAAAAATCAAATTTCACCATTTCTAGGGCATGAAGCTCTCAAAGCTTTGAATTTACAGTTGCAGGTTGTTTCAAGCCAAAGTAATCATGCCATTGAATTCGCAACATGCTAACTAGTGGATCTAAATTATTAGATCTTACGCTTTCATCCATTTTTAAAGGTTTTCAAGACCCCTTCATCGGAGATGATGAAGTTTACCACCCTCCACAGTGGTTTGACCCTCTTGACTCAAGTGACCTAGGTGTGGCGTTTCCCCATTGGTCCATTCAAAACCCCAAACCCCACTAACACACGCATATTTAATTTTGTTTGATTTCTGATTTTCTGAATTAAGTTTTATTATATATTGAATGATAGTGGTAATATGAATACACAACAACATGTGAGCGGGTGGTAAGAGGGATGACTGTTAACCATTGAGGCGTGGCTTCAATCCCTCCTCTTGTCAAATTTCTTTTGTTTTTTCAGGATAGCGCGCAGGTTTATAATAGATTGATTAGTTCCTATTCCATATCACAAACAACACTATGGCGCAGTGGATAGAAGGGCATACCTTTGAGATCAAGGGGGTGGGTTCAAGTCCCACCCCAAACATTTTAGTTTTCATATTATTTTACCTTGGTTTTTCACTTCATTTAACTTATTACTTTTTAACTAATTAACTTTAAATCATTAAACATTAACCCATAACTAAATTAGGCTTAGGTTTTTTTAATTAACTAGAATTAGTGTTTGGCTTTTGATTAGTTAATTAATTAGACCTTAGGTTTTAATTAAAATTAATTAGTTTTAGGGTTTTAGCCAAATAATTCTTCCTAATTAATTATACGTTAGGGTTTCTAATTAGGTTTTTAGGTTTTTTTTAAGTAACTTAAGTAATTATTTATTAGGTTTTAATTATCATCCCTAACCCTAAATAATTTTTCAAAAAAACACAAAAACATTAAAACATTTTTGATAACATCGTTTCTTATTTCTTACTGTTATTTAAATTCATAGATCAACTGTATAGGACCGCATTACCAATGTAATAGCATATATTTATTTTCTCGCATGTTTTTCCTATTATGTATTTGCCCAGAGGATGTAATAGCGTAGATTTACTTCCCCCCAAATTTATATATTTATGTATCTCCCCCAAAGCCATGTAATAGCATAGGAACTTTACATTCCGCACATTATATTTTATAAATTTTAGTAAAATAGTGTTTGTATGGAAAGACTAAAATAAAATCTAGAAAATCCTAACTCAAGATTAACATAACTGAATTAACACACATTCCTAGTTACACCTCTAGGGTAACCTCTCTTATTTCCTTATGAAACATTGGTCACGTCCCTAGAAATCCCTCGATGACCCTTCGGGTTTTCCACAAAATGATCTAGTCCCTTCGATGACCCTATGAGCAAAATGATGATATTCCCTTTGATACAATGCTAAAGTATCTTTACATGTTGCCTTCGATGACCATACAATGACCCTACGCTTGTCCTTTCACATCCAATAGATAGGATTACCTACAAACTAATGGTATGCATAATACTATCTCCAAAGTAGAAGGAAAAGAATAAGCAATACAAAAACCTAGTAGGTAGGACTCTTGAATGCTTTCTCACAAGCAAATTTTTTTCCAAATGACACTTTCAAACAAGATATTTAAAAAAAAAACACATTGTATACATTCTTGAGGACTGACACTAGGATTATTACAAAGTTAGAATTACATTGGCATTTCAAAACATTTTCAAACAATCACACACACACACAAAGCAACTTTTAAAAGTGAGCTAAGAAATTAAGATCCAGTAGATTACTACGGATGAAAAGGGTGCTAACACCTTACCTTTTCATAATTTACCCCCCTAACTCAAAATATTTCAAAGGTCTTTCCTGTTCTTTTCACCTTTCCTAAATATTGGATAAAAGAAAAGTCAGTGACGACTCTTGCTATCCGCAACATTTATGATAAACCCAAAAAAGTCAGTTCTCCCATCGTATTACAATTTCCTAAGGCTATCATGCTTCTACTACGCAAGAGGCTTTATCAATGTGTCAGCGACATTGTTAATTGTTGGTACTCTATATGACTTCAAATCTTTCCTATCTATTATATCTCAAATAAGGTGACATTGATTAAGCATATATTTGGTTAGCTAGAGAGATCAAGGCTCCTTAGCTTGTGTGATTCCACCATTGTTATCACAATAGAGATCACTGGGTTTCAAAATGTTAGGGAATATGCTAAGTTCATTAATGAACTTTTTGATGCAGATAATTTCCTTTGAACTTTTCCATTGCACAACGCCACCATTTGTCGAAAATGCATAACCAGACTTTGATTTAAAGTGATCCTCATTTTTTTGGAAGCTAGATTGGTGTATACAATTACAAATACCTCTCTATGACCTCCATATATATATATATATATATATATATATATATATATATATATATATATATATATATATATATATATATATATATATATATATATATATATATATATATCAAGAATGAGTCATTAGTATTTCTGAAGTACTTAAGGATATTCTTTTTATAAATCTAATGAGCATCACATATATTAGACTAGTATATATTTGTTACAGTTAAATCCTACGAAAAATTTGATATAGCTTATAACATGGTATACACGATAGATCCTATAACATATGCATATGGAATTATATTCACGCGATCAATTTTTTCCTTATTAGAATGGGATTATGTTTTTGATATACACAAGCCATGATACTTAGATATGAATCCTTTATTGATATCACGTATATTAAAACGTCTCATCATTTTCTCTATGCATGTACTCTAGATTAGGTCAAGCATTTTTTGTGATATCTCTCTATAGATCATGACTCTAATATATGCATGATTCCACATACCCAGGTCCTTCATAAAAAAGAATTTCCCTAGCTAAGTTTTCACTTGCTGCAAGGTATGGACATCATCTCTAGGAGTAATATGTCATATAAATATAATATTTTCAAGATGATTATGCTCCGACTAACCTTTTTGTAGACATATGGCTCTTCTTATTTTAAAATGAATCTAAATTGTTTTATCTTTTCATAAAAATGAAGATTCAGAATTTTAGAATCTTGCTTCAATCCATATATTAATCGATGTAACTAGCATGTGTTTTGGGCCTCTTCTTTCATGTCAAATCTTCAGGTTGTGTCAGTACTCATCCTTGAGAAGATTCCCATTAAGATAATCATTCTTGACATCCGTCTACAATATTTAATAATCATGATATATGGTGATATCAAGTAAATATGAATATATTTTGGTAACGAAACTTGTGAAAAATATTTCATCATAGTATAACCATGAATTTTCTTATATCTATTTAGCAAAAACTATTTCCTTATAGGTATGTGTCGCACCTCGAAAAAACATTGAGTCGCCACTAAACTCTATTTATCCCGAAGGAAGGGAAGATATCGAGAGAACCCAAAAGAATTGGATATGATGGTCTTGCAACAAAGAGAACGTGTAAGGAAGTCGGTTAGGCGAGGGGAAGGTATTAGAACCCCACGCGTTTGTGGTACTCCACAAGATCCACTTAAGTTTGTTTATCCTAAGGGTGTGTCTAATCTAAGTCTAAAGCTTACGAGCTAAAAAAGAAAAATGAAAAGAGGGAATGCATGCAAAAGAAAACATAGGGAAAAGAAGGAAATATTTACAAAGTTTTGCTCAGCTGAGCTCCGTGACCAGATGCCTACCTATCCCTCTTAAGGAATCAGAGCTCCGTAGTTCAGCTCAATAGTTTCCGTTTGTTGGGTGCTTTTTATAGATGATGCTAGCAAAGCATGTCCTTTTTGAAAAGGTTTTAAAGAAAAAGTCTACAGACGAAAATGTTTGCATCGATTTGTGTTTTTTACCATGAAAAAAGATTTGGTTATTTAAACCACATTAAAGTCTACGACATGAGAGACTTTGGGTGGTCTAGCCAGATGTCTCGTGCCCAAAAGAATCATGTAAGGCTCATGGAACATGGTTTGTATCATTATTGTTAAGTGTTTTGAGTGTTTGAAAGAAAAAGAAGTTTTAGTGCTAATGAGATGCAGAAGAAGAAAGAAAAAGTATAAGGGGAGACTGGCAAAAATAGTCCTAAAGTTATCATGCAATATTGATCCTATAGTTGGGATAGGAGGGAAGAATATACCTAATGTTGTCATGCATGGATAAAGATCCTAAGGTCTATTTAGTTTAAACTTAGAAAAGTTTGAACTAAAGGTTCTATGGGGAGCATACAAAAGGAAAAAGCAAGCATAGATGGGTGAAGGGATGATAAAATATCACGTTGATGACAGAACATCACGTTGATGACAAAACATCGCATTGATTACAAAACATCACAAATATGACAAAATATCACAAAGTTAACAATACATCAAGGTACAAGATGATAAAACATCAAGCACACACAAAGTTCATGTGATGAAACACATAAGAGATGAAACTCTTACAAACAAACTTGAAGAAGAGAGATAAGGGAGAAATAATAAGCAAACAAAGAGGCATGGCATAAAAGCACATCAAGGCATGATATAGGATCTGACCTTAACATGGTATATACCTTAAAATACCCTAATCATGACAACTTGGGTCAAGGAAGTGAAGAAATTGTCTAACTAGACAAATGGAAGTGCAAACATGCATTTAGAAGACAAGACTTCATATCATGATAAAACATGAAAGAATAAATGAGACAAGAGTATAGCATCAAGGTGATATAGATATATACCTAAGTGTCATGCTCAATTACTTTGTATCTAAAAGTCTCAAGTCAAAGCATTAAAGAAAGCACACTAGCATAAAAGCATTTATGTGTTAAGTGCTTAATCAAACATGGCTTAAGAAAATGAAGTGAAGTGAAAATGGATGAAGAAGTATACAATTAATAAGTAAACACATATCATACTCATCATCATAACATAATCAAACTTGAGAAATATTCACAATCAAATTGTTCAAGGAAAATCGGTTTGAAAACCATAAGTGGACATAAGTCCTCAAGCCATGTTCAAGTATCACAATCAAAGAAGAAAAGTTGCACACATAGCATTCAAGAGAAGTGATTCAAAGAGGCAAAACTAGAAAGTTTAGTTTAGATAGTAAAGGTAAAGTAAAGAGATCATAATTTGAGAATTATGACATGTGTGACTTGTGTTATAGGTTAAATTATGATGAGGTTCAAAATTAACATAATATGAAGATGAAACTTCATATACAAGCAAAGTCACAAAGTTTGATAGTCAACATCATACAAGATGGGAAATATGTCTTAAACCAAATGAAATTGATAAAGATCAAACAAGATTAAAAAGAATAATACTTATAGGTCATAGGGAAGTGGCATGATACATCCTAAAGTATATATCATCACCTTAAAACCCTAAACAATTCCATTGATGTAACATGCTTAAGTGTCATGACAACTTGTAAAATTTGTAGTCTCTAATGCATACAAGCATAGATGCTATAAAAAGATCAAACCTAAGGTTCTTAGATGATATAGGAAATGGCCAACATCAAGATACCTCAATGAGAGATAGCACAAAGATTATGAGATAATTACTAGACAATGATGCTAAAAAAAATAACAAGTTGAATTAGACAAATATAACTCTTATTAGGTCCCCGTGTTAGTTGTCAAATGAGTGCCAACTAATAGGATCATAGGATCATAAAGAATTGAGGTGGGAGGAGAAGTAAAATCAAGACTTAAACAAAAAATATTGGAATCAAGGTCCTCATCAACAATCAACACATATCCTACATATACTAAGGCAAAACAAAGAGTGAATGTAAAGTAGAAACCAGTGTATGAATGGCTAATCATGTCATGAAGTGCCAAATAGAAGTGAAGTAAGAGTCAAGCACATTATGTTAGTATACTACAAGACCTCTAATCATCCCTAAGGCATCATCACTTTGACATAAACAAATGCTAATGCAAAAGTTAGGTCAAAAACACATCCTATCATGTTTCTAACGGTAAATGAAGCTCAAGAAAGGATATAGATGGATAGAAGACATGATTAGATGAATTAATACATGCAAGTAAGTAGAAAAAGTAATCTCATAAAAATCATTCAAGCATCATAAAAAATAGAAAAAGATAGCACACAAAGCATTCAAGAAAGAAGGCTATGAGAGGCAAGCAAATATTGATCAAGGTAAAGTCAGTTAGAGGCGTGAGAAAAACAAGAAAGAGGGATCGTAATAATACCAAATCAATAGCATACCATAATCAAAATATTAGCCTAAAACTATGCACATAAACCATCAATTGAAAATGCTTTAGACAAAGCAATCTTCTATGCACACCTCTAAGCCAAAATTAGGTTAAAAAAGTGAAAATGAGTTGTAAATTTTTTAGGTTAATGAAAATCCTAAAATAAAACCAAAATACTAAAAGATGATTATAACACCTAATTATTTCATATGAATTATTTAATCATGCAAAAATGATAAAATTATGAAATAAAATTCAGAATATGAAAATATACTAAAAATGAAGTTTAGAATATATTTGTGGTAATTTTGAAATCAAACAAAATATTAAAAAAATTATAGAAAACCATTAAAAGCGAATAAAAAAAATCAAAAAGATCAAATTATATTACACATATTTTAATCAAAAATCTTAAGCATGCTCAATCAGACACAGACACATCATCATTCCTA
This sequence comes from Vicia faba, assembly GCA_948472305.1. NCBI lineage: Eukaryota > Viridiplantae > Streptophyta > Magnoliopsida > Fabales > Fabaceae > Vicia > Vicia faba. The sequence goes on along the minus strand of OX451739.1, from coordinate 116,575,271 downwards.
CCAAAATAACTAAACCCTAACTTATTTCAGCTCTATCTCACTGACTTCAAGCCATAATTTCTCTCTCATTTCTCATCCAAATTAAGTGAGATAAAAAACAAAAATCAAGATCAAACAAAGTAGAACACTATAGGATAAAGAATTTTTCAAAACAATGCACGAATCATGGAGAAATCAAGGCGCGAAGTTCACTGATTACAAGAAATCATGAACATAGTTAAAACAGAGTTATCAAACGATTTTTAAATCTAAATTTATCAACCAAATAACTTGATCTAAACATAAAAATTATTCACAAAATTTCCAGGAACCTGAAGATGCATTTATATTTTTTAGACCGTGCCAGATCAAACAGAAATGTTAGCACGAAATCTCTACAATAAGCAATTTTTACATAACTTGCAGAGCAAGATTCAGGCAACAAATTCATTCAAAATTATACGTCAGATCTAAGATCCGACCATCTAAATCAGTCTGAACAAACTCTATAATGAGGATGCAAGCTGAAATGATAGATTTAAGTTGAAAGAGAACTTACCTCAAAGTGAAAAAAAATTCACTATGCCACTGGTTTTAGAACTTCAGAAACCCAAATTTCTTGATCTCTTAGCTTCAATGATGATGAAGTGAAGAAGAGTTGAGTGCCGGACAAGGAGATTGAAGGAAAATTGAAGAATCAAGTTCTGACTCGAGAGAGAGATAATGGAGCTTCGTGAGAGAGAGAGAGGTTTTTGTGATGAAGAGTGTCTGTTGTAAATGAAGAGAAGTTCCTTATATAGAGAGAGAAAGAGTGTAGAGGAAGTTTCATTTGAGGACAAGATGGACAATTGGCTTTAATAGCCGTTGGAGGACTCTTTTGTCATAAATGAAAAGCAAGCATGACAACTACATTTTGTGTTAAAGTATTGACACATTTCTTGGGTTTTATGGAGTGAAAAAAGAGAGGAAATGAGTAATATAAGTGTGAGGATAATGAGCTGGCATGCTGCACATGGGATCACATATTGAGTGGGGAAAAGTTTCTTATTTTGGCAATACTTGGTGAAATACGTGAGATACAATACTTAGCTTGATTTGGTAAGAAAACAATGATGAGATCATGATGTACATAGCATGCATGGGATGTATGATAACAATCATGCAGTGAAACCTATCCCATGCACATGAAATCCTGCTTGCCTTGCCTACCCTGCTATGCACACTTGGACCAATTATGATAAATTCATCATATCTCAATATTCCCTCATGCGTTTTTCATGAAAATGGAGCCTTTAGAAAGCTTAGGTGATGAAATTTAAGATTGATGTTGATGAATATTTGAAATGAAGCTTGCATCATGCTGAAATTTTAGAACGAAAATATTGAGAAGTGACCTGTCCAGGCCTTTTTTGCGAGCATGACATGCCTTGCTAGCCATAAATTAAACATATGATGCCATTTTGTTCACTCCAACATAAATTTCTCTACAATGCTCAGAATGAAATGAGCTTTGTACGAAAATTGAAGGGGACACAATAATCTCCAACTTTGATGTTCAACACTTTTTGAAATTGAGATTAATTCAATAAGAAAAATGGTGGTGAAAGTGTGTCCACCATGTGTTTGATGAAAATCCACGCGCGGGCTTATGTTTGTTGGGAAAACTTGCCTTCTCAAGCCCTCTTGTCCCCAACCTGATATCTTCCTCTACGCTGAACCAAATGAAGTGATTCTTGAATAAAAAATGTATAGGAGGATGCAAGATATAATTATGATGTTGACACTTTTCAAATTAAATCCGTTTGACATCCCATAAATGAACATGAAGAAATCATGCCTTATGCATATTTTTTTTGAAAATTCACTAAGTGTCAAGAATCTTCCGAGCTAGATAATTCTTTCTCCTTTCATTTTTTTGACTTGAGCCCCCAAGGACAAAGTTGAAGAACTTTTTCTCCTCTTTCCAAACATGTAAAGTTTTCATTTTTCAATAGCAAATGAAGAAGTTATGAATTTTCAAAATTTAGTACTATGAATTTCCATACCTATAAACTTTTCAAATATTCAAGTGACTTCTTTGAAAAGTTATCCTTAAATTCAACAATTCTCTTGATTTTTTGTAATCAATAACCATGTATCATAAAAAAAGGGATGTTGAATTTCATGTTGGCCAAAAATCCCCTTTGTCACAGTTGACATTTTGTTGACTTTTGCTCAAATGATTGTTTTACCCTTAATTGATTAATTGAACCACTTTCAATTAAAATTAATGTGCAATCCCTCAATCATAGGTGTTCATAATCATATAGATAAATATGGAATCTAGTCTTTCCAGAAAAATCAAAGATTTCCTAATTAAATCCAAAACTCTAGTTTTGGCCATCTGTGCTAGGAGATGGTGATCTAGTCTTAAAACCCTAATTCCTCCAGGCATGATGAGAAAATCTTTGAACAAATATGTCTCGTATTATAATGAGAGGGTATCACTTCACAAATTTGTTCCATCCAAACATCAAACACTTCACCAGGTGAAAACCCTAATTTCAAGAGAAGCATAAGTGAGATGTGATTTACAAATCCACACTTGTAATTTAAAACTTTATATGAATCAAATAGAAAATTAAGATGCCGTGAGTTATTAGAAACCCTTGTAGCTTAAGACACTCAAAGATTGAGGGCATGGGACCCTTCTTGCATTGATTGACAATACAACCATCTTTCATAGCTTGTAGAAGAACCTGGGAACCAAAATACCTTGATCCTATCACAATGTATGACTGCATATGATGCAACATAAGCCTTTAAAGTTATAAAACCAAGAGGGTAAATTTTAGGGTTCAACAACTGCGCCTATTCAGTCAACTTAAATCTAATAAGTGAGAAAGAGCAACAACTTTTGAACGTTCAAGGTGGAAGAGGATTGAACACAAAAAGAACCCAAAATTTTACACTCTTGAACAAGAGAGTAAAGAAACAAGGGTAATTTTATTCTTTGTAAGGATGATACCAAGCAAACTGGGTAAAAGAGAGGAAGACTAGTGAATACTGAATCTTGCCAAAGAGTGTCAGATAAAACTGGACTCAAGAGATAAACCAAATAGAGATTGGATTTGGAAGATGAGCCAAGTAGAGATTGGACTCAAAAGGTAAGCCAAGTAGAGATTGGACTTACACCAAAAGGATAAGTGGATACTAGACTCTAAAAGGATATGCCAAGTAAAATTGGACCTTTGACTATAAAAATGAGACAAAATCCAACCCAAGAAGACTAGATAATACTAGACTTTAAAAGAATGTGTGAGGACAAAACTGGAACACAGATCACAGAAATGAGATGAAACTTAACCCAAAAATACTAGATAAAACTAGACTTTAGAAGAATGTGTCGGGACAAAACTGGAACACATATTTCAAAAATGAGATAAAACTCAACCCAAGAAGACTAGATAAGACTAGACTTGAGAAAAATGTGCCAGGATAAAAATGGAACACTATTTGAATTAATGAGATAAAACTCAACAAAGGAAGACTACATAAAACTAGACTTGAGGAAAATGTGCTAGGACAAAACTGGAACACCAATTGAAATAATGAGATAAAACATAACCCAAGAAGACTAGATAATACCAGATTCTAGAAGAATGTTCTGGGACAAAACTAGAACACAAATTGCAATAATAAGATAAAACTTAACCCATGAAGACTAGATAAAAGTAGACTTGAGAAAAATGTGTCAGGATAAAAATGGAACACCAATTGAAATAATGAGATAAAACTCACCCCAAGAAGACTAGATAAAACTAGACTCCAAAAGATATGAATAGATATCGGATCCAAACGGGTATACACGAAATAAACTGGTCTAAACCAACAAAGGATAGATCAAACTGAACTTATACCATTAGCAAATTAGTTGAATGCTGGTGCGATCGAGTAGAGGTTATCGAGATAAAAATAGGCCTCCGTGTAGCGATAAAAATTTTAGCGGTGTAAATCACAGATCGAGCTATTAATTAAGTCGACTCACAAAAGCAAGAGTCGCCACCGCACTTTATTATTTCCAAGGGAAATGCGCGAAATAAAACCCTTAAATATGCAATGTAAAGTAGTACTTAAAAGTAATGAAAATACAATACGTTTTTTAAAAGAGATCAAGAGTTCGGGAGTTGTTTATACAATAGGAAGGTACTAGAACCCAATGCATTTGAGTTACTCCACAGGAACCTTTTGAAATATCTGTTTTTTTGGTTAAAAATTGTTTTTTGGTTAAAATGGGTATGGACGAGATTTTGAAGATACGACGACCTAGTGTCGATGTTTTGACTTAAAAGATATGAGTTTTAAAATTGAATCTTTTAGGAAAATTAACTTAAGATAGTAAAACAAAATTAATGAAGGGATTCGCACAATCGTGTTACATGTATATTTGATGACATGAAGTCAACAAAAAATTTAACTTGGATTGTGATGAACGAAAGATATAAATATTAAACGATCGAGAATAAAGTTAATTAGAGCGACAATTGAATAACAAAAATTCAATAAGAGATTAATTTATAAGCATGTATTTTTAAACAAATGAATAAATAACAAAAATTAAATAATATTTTGTATTTTTAAATAATTAAATAAATAAACAAAAATTAAATAAAGACTAATTTATAAAACATATATTTTTTATTTTTATAATGGCTAGAGAAAATTATAAAATGAACTAAATTAATATTTGTTATCATATATTTAATAAAATTGGGAAATTAGGCTAAATGAACTAAAAAACAAAATAAAAATGCCCTAACATGGGGGTTGAACTCGTGTCCTTTAGGTTATCAATGGTATGCCTCGTCAATTGAACTATGCTATTTATATGTTATATTTATGTTTTAATTAAATAATAAGGTTAATAATGATAATAATTGGGCCAACAGACCCATTGGGGCTGACCCAGTTTTGGGAAGAGACACATAAAGTTCTTGGGAACCCTAAAACAAAGAGGGAAAGGCTTCGTTGTTGTTGTTTTTTGGAAGAGAAATTACAAAATTAATTATTATTAATAAAATCTATGTTCTTTATGTTATCGTGAAACAAAATTTAAAACTCTCTCTCTGAATCCCCTTCATTCATCACTCTTCATAATCTCTCTCTGGTTTTCACAACGAAGTTCCTCCTCTTCCTCGGGTGTGAAGTCTTTCTTAATGCTTCTTACAGAACTCAAACACTTTTTCCAAAAACTTGCTGGTGACATTCGGAAGAGGGATTCCACTATCAGCACAATCATCTTCAATAATGTGTTTGATAGTTTGTGATTCCAAAGCCACAACTTCGTCAACCTCAAATGCTTCGCCATCAGAGCTCTTAAGAATGATCATCTTTGTTGAATCCATGTCGATTGAAATTTGATTTGAGAAATTCTCAAAAGTGAAAACCCTAACCCCAAATTTGTTCTTTTCTCGAGTGGGAAAATTGTGAGCTGGTGAAGGGGAGTATTATGTTTTGTGTTTCTAGGTGAAATATCGTAGAAGAAGAATGAATAGAGGTAGGTGATGGATTTGGTGAGGCAGAAGGTTATGATGTTAGGTTGTTCGACGGATATGATGATTAAGATTTTGTGTCAACAACCGCTCACGGTGGTGGTTGGGTGATGTTGTGATTGAGGCAGAAATTGAACGGAGATGTATGGAAGCAGCTGAGATATGCCGAACTGTGATGATAAGGTGATGATTGTTTGGTCATAGTTTGGAGCGGTGTTATTGATCAGTGATCTTTTGTCGTACTTTCCAAGCAGGTTTTAGTGTCGTTTCTTGTGTTTTCATGAGTTTTCTTTTAGTATTTTAATTATGTTTCATCAGTATTCTCTGATTAGGATAAGCAAGTCAGGTGTCCATGTTTTCATCATTTTTACCGTTGGTGCGTGTAATTTGGTTGTTGTTTCAAGATGTTTCAGGTTTCTGTCTAGTTGGCTATCCGACACCAATGCGAAAATGATCCAAATACAGAAGAAACGCATGGAAGCGAAGATTTCAGAAGTGTGACACGGGTGCTCGTGTCGTGTAACACGGCCCGTGTCGTGGCACCTGCAGTTGATGAAAACACAACAAACCAGCAACACAACACGGCCACCCGTGTTGTACAACACGGACCGTGTTGTGCCCCCTGAAGGCGTGGATTTTATTATGTGAACCAGCGACCTGACACGGCCACCCGTGTCACACAACACGGCCCGTGTCAGGGAATACAGAGGCAAAATTTCTATTTTTTTTTGACATGCAGACTGGGACAAGTTTGAGGGCAGTTTGGACATTTCTTTGAATATTTGAGAATACTGTTATATTGGAGACTAGGGTTAGAGAACCAGGGGTGATGAATTTTTGGAATTAACATATTGGAGAAGAGCTTAGAGTGGTGATTCAAGGAGAAGAAGGATCGATCAAGAGCGGAAGCAATCGACGATCCAACCTATCCAAATCCTATTGTAATGACTTTTCTTCTTGATCCTGTTTTCATTAGTATTATGAACATGAGTAGCTAAACCTCCCAATGTCATGGAGGTGTCCCTGATTTGCTTTGTAATGACTAATTGATGTTTCGTAATATGAGTATTATGTTTAAACCTTATTCTTTATTGTGTGCAACGTTTTTAACGCTTAATCTGCTTGGAAGAAATGATTATTGATCGTAATTAGGGTTGGCCTGATCAGCAATCCTAATCCTGTTGCATCACTTTTATCATAGTCGATATTCCTAAGGAATTAGAATACCCTCTGAATACCTATTTTTATGTCTGAACTAATGCTTGATATTCTCTCTTGGCATCTGAGGATTTAGGGCAAAGAGAGAATACCAAAGGTTTTTCTTAAAAGGAATTGCGGAAAAATAACTTTAGGCATAGGGAAAGAAAAGGTGAAACATATATTTTTAGAATAACGAAGTAAATTGGTCATTGTATCGCGATTCATACACCGCCCGGGCATTATTCTCATCGTCACATATAATCTTCTCGTAAATTTAGTTTTCGTATTATTGTAGTTCGAAACAAACAATCAACCATTGCTTTTGTTCAATTGATATTCATTCGAACAAACTTAATTTCACTGTGCAGTCCTCAAGAGATCGACTTTGGGGTTTTTCCCATTATTACTACATCGATAAAATAGTACCTTGCTATTTTACCGATTAAGTTTTTGGTGCCGTTGCCGGGGTCTGCCAAATAATTAAGTTTAGTTGAACTATTTCAATTGAAATTTTGTTGCTCCGTGACTAAAATTTTATTCTTCTGCTATTTTATTTTATTTTATCGAATTTGTGCTATCTGTTCTAACTTTTGTCTGACTTTTTTATGCAAGGTCAGACCTCGGCTAAATTTTCCTTTGACACAGAACCAGAAAGAGCATTGCACGAGAGACACCGTCAATTAAGAGTTGAAAGACTGACAGCACCAAGTGCAGAACCCAGTAATATAAATCAAGAAACGGAAGACGAAGTGTCTGTGCAATCTGAGCACAGCGACTCAGATTTTGACAGAGAGATGGATCCGAATCATGGTGGCGTAGCAGGAGGTCAACCCCCAGCAGAGAGATTGCTAGGGGACTACGGAGGGGCAAACGCTCAACCAAACCGGATGACCATTGTCAATCAACCAGTGAATGTAGCACACTTCCAGCTACATCCATCTACCATCCGCCAGTTGGAAAGCAAACCTTTCGTCGGAAGAATCAACGAGGATGCAAATAAGCATCTTCAGAGATTTCTTACTACCACCATGTCGTTGAAAATTGAGGGTCATTCCGAGGAGGCAAAGAGACTTGTTATGTTTCCTTTTACACTTACTGATGATGCGGAAGAGTGGTTCTACTCACTTCCAGCTGGGAGCATCACAACATGGCAAGAGATGGAAACAGCATTCCTCAACGAGTATTTCCCTGCTTTAATGTTCATTCGAAAAAGATACGATATTGTCAATTTCAAACAAAAAGAAGGGGAATCACTTGGGGATGCATACAAGAGGTTCAAGAGATGTCTAACTGCCTGTCCTACTCATAACATGGACGCAACTGAGCAAATGCAAAACTTCGTGAATGGCTTACGATTAAAGACAAAACAGCTTATAGATATTGTTGCCGGTGGATCTACAAATTTCTCAACAGCTACTGGTATCAGAAGAATTATAGAGGCTATCGCTGCCAATGAGCATATTGAGTTGTATGACCGTACTGTGAACCAACCGGATGGCAAGATAGATTTGAAGCTAACGGAGCAGGTTGTGAAAATAGAGGATCAAATCGCTGCAGAAGTAGAGAGAAGGTTGAAAAAGATGAATATTGGAACTCAGACAATGGCAAAGGTGGAACCAGTTCAAGCTGTCCTTTGTGAAATATGTGGTGGACCACACTTTGCTATGCATTGTGTAGCAACTCAAGAGCAGGTTGAGCAGATTCAAATGCTAAGGCAGAATAATCCGTATGCCAACACATATAATCCGGGTTGGAAAAATCACCCAAATTTCTCATGGAGGGACCAACAGGGAAACGTTCAAAAACCGGTCCAAGGCCAGCAACCTTATCAACAACAGCAACCTTACCAACCTCAACAACAACAATACCGCCCGCAACAACAACCTTACCAACAGTCTCAACAGCAAGACCAACCACAGGGTCCAAGAAAGGCGGATTGGGAAATTGCCATTGACAAGATGGCCGCTCATAGCTCTCAATTCCAAGAAGAAACAAGGAGCAATTTCAGGAATACCGGAGCCTCAATAAAGAATCTTGAAGTGCAAATGAGTCAAATCGCCCAACATCTTGCAATTCCTCAAACACCGGGAGCGCTCCCAAGCGCAACTTTGCCTAATCCAAAGGACAATCATAAAGTCAATGTTGTCACTACACGGAGAGGGAAACCAATTGAAGAAGTGGAAAAGACATCGGTAAATGAAGATAAACTGTTGGAAGTGGAGTTGGACATAAAAGAGAATGAGAGAGTTGAGGAGGAATTGGTAATACCAACCCCGGTTACTAAAGAAAAAGTGGGAGAACCGAAACCAGTGATCAAACTCCCTTACCCCCAAAGAAATAAGAAAAAGGGGCAGCAAGAGAAGAATTTTGAGAAGTTTCTTGAGTTGTTCAAAAAGCTGGAGCTGAATATTCCGTTATTGGAGGCACTTGAGCAAATGCCTACATATGCTAAATTCATGAAGGACATCATTGCTAAGAAACGAACCATTGCAGATGAACCTATTATTCTAACGGAAACTTGTAGTGCTATTTTGCAGGGCCTAAAGATTCCAGTGAAGAAGAAAGACAGAGGAGCAGTTACCATACCTTGCACTATTGGAGATAGATCTTTCAAGAGAGCATTAATCGATCTGGGTGCTAGTATCAGTCTCATGCCTCTATCCATCTACAAAAAGTTAGGTATTGGTGTTGTCCAAGACACTCGGATGACTCTCCAATTTGCGGATCATTCTGTTAAGCGGCCTTATGGAATTGTTCAAGACGTTCTTGTGAAAGTGGATAAGTTTGTATTTCCGATGGATTTCGTGATCCTTGAAATGCCGAAAGATGAAGAGATTCCGCTAATTTTGGGCCGCCCATTCTTGGAAACCGGGAGAGTTATGATCGATGTGGAAGGGGGTACACTTACTTTGAAGGTTTATGATGAAGAGTTGAAAATAGATGTTCGTAATACCATGAGACATAAAGAGGACTTTGGCACAAGTAGCAACATTCAAGTGTTTGAGCAAGTAGGAGAAAGGGATCATGTGGAGAGTGTATCCAAATTACCTCTCGAAAGAGTCTTGAGTATGTTAATTTTTGAGGAAAATGAAGCAGTTGATAGTAGTGAAGTGGAAGTGGTGGAAATGTTGAATATTCAACCTGTTCTAAAAAGATCCCGGACACATAGGTGGGAAGACCTAAGGCAACCTATAGAGTTGAACGGTAATGAAGACAAGCCAAAAAGTTCAGAGTTGAAACAGCTTCCTGAGAATCTGAAATACATTTTCCTTGACACCGATGAAAAATGTCTCGCGATCATTAGCTCTAATTTGCAAAGTGTGCAGGAAGACAAGTTAATTGAAGTTCTTAAAAACTTCAAAGGTGCCATTGGTTGGAAAATCGAAGACCTCAAAGGTATTAGTCCGACAGTTTGCATGCATAAAATTCTCATGGAAGAAGATCACAAACCAGTGGTGCAGCCCCAGAGGAGATTGAACCCGGTTATGAAGGAGGTGGTGAGAAAAGAAGTTGTAAAGCTGTTAGATGCAGGACTTATCTACCCTATCTCATACAGTTCATGGGTGAGTCCCGTTCATGTGGTGCCCAAGAAAGGAGGTACTACGGTAGTCGTGAATGAAAATAATGATTTGATCTCAACTAGAACGGTCACTGGGTGGCGGGTGTGCATTGACTACCGGAGACTAAATTTAGCCACAAGAAAAGATCATTTTCCGCTGCCATTCATTGACCAGATGTTGGAAAGGTTAGTTGGGCATGACTATTATTGTTTTCTGGATGGATACTCCGAGTACAACCAAATTGCGGTTGCACCAGAGGATCAAGAGAAGACGGCCTTCACTTGCCCTTACGGTGTCTTTGCTTATCGAAGGATGCCATTCGGGTTGTGCAACGCCCCAGTAACATTTCAAAGATGCATGACTTCTATTTTTGCTGATATGCTTGAGAAGCATATGGAAGTCTTCATGGACGATTTCTATGTTTTTGGATCCTCATTTGATAATTGTCTAGCTAACCTTTCACTTGTTTTGCAGCGATGTCAAGAAAGAAGTCTGATCCTAAACTGGGAAAAGTGCCATTTTATGGTACGAGAAGGCATTTTTCTTGGTCACAAGATTTCTCACAAGGGGATCGAAGTCGATCAAGCTAAAGTGGAGGTTATCTCAAAATTACCACCGCCTGTGAATGAGAAAGGTATTCGGAGTTTCTTAGGCCATGCGGGGTTCTACTGTAGGTTCATCAGAGATTTTTCGAAAATAGCCAAGCCATTGACGACATTGCTAGTTAAGGACCAGCCTTTTGTATTCAACAAAGAGTGTGCAGATGCTTTTGAGACACTAAAAAATAAACTGGTGTCGGCACCCATTGTGATCGCGCCGGATTGGTCTTTCCCCTTTGAGATCATGTGCGATGCGAGCGACATTGCGGTAGGGGCTGTTCTTGGACAGGGAGAGAAAGGCTGCTTCATGTTATTTATTATGCTAGTCACGTGTTAAACCCTGCACAGATGAATTATGCAACTACCGAGAAGGAGTTGTTAGCGGTTGTTTATGCCTTTGATAAATTCAGGCAATATCTATTGGGGTCCAAATTAATTGTGTACACTGACCATGCTGCTTTGAAATATCTTTTTGCTAAGCAGGAATCGAAGCCGAGACTCCTGAGGTGGATTTTACTCCTCCAAGATTTCGATGTAGAAATTCGTGACAAGAAAGGGTGTGAGAACACCGTAGCTGATCACCTCTCTCGAATGTCACCTATTGAGGAGACTGAAGATCGGCGTCCAATAAAGGATGAGTTTGCTGATGAACACATCCTAGCTGTTATTGGAGTGCCTTGGTTTGCGGATTATGAAAACTACCTTTTTGGCGGTATAATACCAGATGATTATGATTCTAACCGTAAGAAAAAGTTTGTTCATGATTGCAGGTTCTATCTATGGGACGACCCTTACCTGTACAAGAGAGGAGTGGACGGGTTGATACGACGATGCGTGCCTGAGGAAGAACAAAGGGATGTGTTGAGAGCATGTCATGATTCCGAATACGGTGGACATTTTAGCGGTGACCTCACTGCATCTAAAGTTTTGCAATCCGGATTGTACTGGCCGACATTGTTCAAGGATGCCCAGGAGATGGTGAAGGAGTGTGATAAGTGTCAGCGGACCGGGAACATATCAAAGAGAAATCAAATGCCCCAGAATTTCATGCTAGAGGTCGAGTTATTCGATGTTTGGGGGATTGACTTCATGGGTCCATTTCCACCGTCATTCGGGAAGAATTACATCCTTGTTGCTGTGGATTATGTATCGAAATGGGTGGAAGCGGTAGCCTTACCAACCAATGATGCTAAGGTAGTAGTCAAGTTCTTGCGAGAGAACATCTTTTCCAGGTTCGGAGTACCGCGAGCATTGATAAGTGATGGAGGAACTCACTTCCTAAATCACCTCATGGAGAAACTCCTTCAAAAGTACAATGTGAAGCACCGAGTAGCCACTCCTTACCATCCTCAAACGAGTGGTCTGGTCGAAGTGTCTAATAGACAGCTCAAGCAGATTCTGGAGAAGACAGTGAGTTCGTCGCGAAAAGATTGGGCGACAAAGTTAGATGATGCATTATGGGCTTACCAAACTGCTTTCAAAACACCTATCGGCATGTCACCGTACCAACTCGTCTATGGCAAAGCCTGTCATCTGCCTCTAGAGTTGGAACACAAGGCCTTTTGGGCAACCAAATTCTTGAACATGGACGTATCTCTAGCAGGAAATTCTAGGATTCTGCAACTGCATGAATTAGAAGAGTTTCGGAATTATGCGTATGAGAATGCCAAGGTTTACAAGGAACAGACCAAGAAGTGGCACGATGGGAGAATCCAGAAAAAAGAGTTTTGGGAAGGACAACTGGTCCTTCTGTACAATTCCCGCTTGAAGCTATTCCCAGGAAAATTGCGGTCCAAATGGTCTGGACCCTTTGTGGTTCATAAGGTGTTTCCGTATGGAGCGGTCGAGATTAAGAATCAAGCCAATGGAGACATCTTCAAAGTTAATGGGCATAGACTTAAGCCTTATTTTCAAGGTCAAAAGGTTGGACAGGTTGAGGTCATTCGTCTTACTCAGTAGGACAACGGACCACCGAGCCACGCGACGATAAACGCAGCGCTACGTGGGAGGCAACCCACGATTTTATTTAATTTTTGTTTGTTCATTTTGTAGGTCTGTAGTTGATGTGTCTCACTGATCAAGCCGGAAAGAGAGGTGTCGAATAAACGGGGTTGAAAAAGCAGCAAAATTCATGATTTGGTGTGATTTCAGAGACCTGACACGGCCACCCGTGTTGCTTGACACGACCCGTGTCAGGAAATGCGTTTAAAAGATAATTTCGTGGCAGAACGGGGATGTAACACGGGTGCCCGTGTCGTGCAACACGGCCCGTGTTGTGGCTACTGAAGATCATGTTTGGGAAATTAATTTTGTAGCAACACAGGGATGCAACACGGGTGCCCGTGTCGTGCGACACGGCCTGTGTTGTGGCATACCAGGGGGCCTAACACGGGTGCCCGTGTCGTGCAACACGGCCCGTGTCAGCAGGCGTAACTTATACTTTTTTTTAGTTGGGCCCACGAATTTTAATCCCTTTCCCACTTTTAACTCTATTATTTACCACATATTATTTTATTATTCTCATTAACCCTTCTTATTCTACCTCTCTCTCACTCTCCAAGCCCTAGCCTCCATTGTTACTCTTCCTTTAAGCTTCACTTTTTGGCATTACCCACTCACTAAAACTCCTCATCCCTGTTGAGAAAGTTGATCATCTCACCTCCATTGTTATTCCTACGGTCTCCGTTTTGTGTAATCTCTCTGTCGAATTTTTTGTTGATTTGTGTTATTACAGGTTCTCACCATGCCTCCACGCAGAGATACTGGAAAGGCTGTCGCTGAATCCTCCCTCCCTAAGAAACGAGCTCATCGCATGGCGAATGCTCATGGTATTCTATTTGAGGATCCGGACCATCAACGCAAGTATGTTCGATTGGTGAAACGTAAGTTGATTCCGGGCAGGTACATTTGTAATGAAACTTTAGATAACTTAGGGCTGTGAATGGAGGTACATAGGATGTTTCATACTTTAGGCATGCTTGAATTTATGCAGTTTGAAGCGCCGACATTTGAGCGCATAACCTTCAAAATTTTGAGTTTTTTGGATTTTCAGCTTCGTCATAGGTGGACAGGTTCTGATGAGGAGTATTTTGGCATTCTCAAGTTTCGTTTGTTTGATAATGACCATTCTCTATCGGTCGCGGAGTTGAGGCGTGTTCTTAAGCTCTCGAGCTTTGGCCCTGGGGCACCTCCCACCACTTTTGTTGCAAGCGACTTTTGGAAAGCAATTACAGGGAGCTCTGAATATGTCGCTAAGGGGGCCAAGGCTTCTTGCATTCACAACCCTTGTTTCCGATATGCCCAAAAGGGGTTGGCCTACTCCCTTTTCTGCCGAGGGGATAGTACCGAGGTGGCCACACAAAGAGAGCTATACTTGCTCTATGGCATGGCTAACAAGGAGCTCATCAATATCGCTGCTTTTGCTGCCGATCACCTGAAGCGGGTAGCCAATGCCGCTACTGGTGACATTTCTGTTGGAGGGATGATCACCCAGATAGCTGACTACCTCGGCTACAGTCCACACTGATGGAGTAACCCACAGTGGGAGGTAAGACTAAGATTGACTTAGCTACACTCACCACCCAAGGTATGATCAAAGTTTTTAATAATTTTTTTCCCTGGTTACCCGTAATCACCATTTATTAGCTTTACCTGCTCCTGATTTTATTTCAATTGACAAACAAGCTAACTGGTTGTACGCAAGTCCTATGCAAGACGATGGAGAAAATTTTGATGTTTGGGCAGGTTCGGAAGGTGAAGCGGATAATCAACCTGGTGAGGACCCTATCCCAGAAGAGACTCCTATTCCGAATCCTGGTGACTCGTCGACCGGTTCGTGGAGCATGACCAAAAATGATTGGGATTGGATGCACGATCAGATGTGCTATATCCGTAGTGAGCAGACAAGGCAAGGCGATGAGCAGAAAAGAGACAGGGAGGAGCAGCTCCGCCAAGGGAAGCTCATTGGGGAAATGCATGAGTGGATGCAACAGATGCGGCTGCACGGCCAACAGCCACCTCAGTGATCTCAGTGAGTCCCCTCCTGCACTCTTTCTTCAACCGTGAGGACACTATTGAGTTCAGGTGTGGGGGGGTATTTATTTGTTTATTTATGTGTTTTGCTTTGTTATTCTAGTTTTCTTTTGAGTCAGTAGTTGTTTTAAGTTGCTTGTTTGGAAATATGTTGGAAATCCGTTGTGAAAACACCCCGACTTGGACGGAAAAATTAATTAGTGCTGCGTATTGTATTTGGTTTTTGCGAGTGAAGTGAGTAGAAAGTATGTAGAGTTGAGTGAAAAGAAACCGGTTGGGGAAATTAGAAAAATCTTGATGTTGAGGTATAACACGAACACACTGAGTCTTTTGAGTAAGGAACGAGTCTAACATGTAGATTTGTGCCATGGTACTTTGATCTGAGAAGTATGCCCCGAATAGTTTCTACTGACAGTCAGGCTTAATCTATACTAAGTGTGTGTGCAAGGTTGATCGAGAAAAATTGTTGAATAAAAAAAAAAAAAAAGAGCACCGAAAAAATGAATAAAGACAATTAGACAATCGATCCTTCTAAGTTGGGTAACCCTCACCCGGTTATTCAGCCTAACGGTGATTGAACCTAAAGGTCGTCTCTAAAGGGACAAGAAAAAAAAAAGGGTGTAAAGAAAAATACATTTGATCAATCTTGTGCATACAACGAAAAATCATAAAAAGCCTTAAAATTGATTGTCCGAATGAAAAGGGTAGAAAATCGAAAAATAAGACCTAAGCCCAAAGCATAGTTAGAGAGGTTACCACAAGGTAGATTGAGGTTCGTGGTACACTGTAGTTTAGTGTTCGTGCGATACCTTGATTGAGAGAGAAGTACCAGAAAGTATTCATCCGATGACTTAGAACGAAAACTCACGTACGAGTATCATCGTTTCATCCGCAAGTTTTAAGCTATTGATTGGATTATTAAGGTGATATGCAAGCCTATTGCTTGAGGTCAAGCAAAAGTTGAAGTTCGGGGGAGTTTGATCAGTGATCTTTTGTCGTACTTTCCAAGCAGGTTTTAGTGTCGTTTCTTGTGTTTTCATGAGTTTTCTTTTAGTATTTTAATTATGTTTCATCAGTATTCTCTGATTAGGATAAGCAAGTCAGGTGTCCATGTTTTCATCATTTTTACCGTTGGTGCGTGTAATTTGGTTGTTGTTTCAAGATGTTTCAGGTTTCTGTCTAGTTGGCTATCCGACACCAATGCGAAAATGATCCAAATACAGAAGAAACGCATGGAAGCGAAGATTTCAGAAGTGTGACACGGGTGCCCGTGTCGTGTAACACGGCCCGTGTCGTGGCACCTGCAGTTGATGAAAACACAACAAACCAGCAACACAACACGGCCACCCGTGTTGTACAACACGGACCGTGTTGTGCCCCCTGAAGGCGTGGATTTTATTATGTGAACCAGCGACCTGACACGGCCACCCGTGTCACACAACACGGCCCGTGTCAGGGAATACAGAGGCAAAATTTCTATTTTTTTTTTGACATGCAGACTGGGACAAGTTTGAGGGCAGTTTGGACATTTCTTTGAATATTTGAGAATACTGTTATATTGGAGACTAGGGTTAGAGAACCAGGGGTGATGAATTTTTGGAATTAACATATTGGAGAAGAGCTTAGAGTGGTGATTCAAGGAGAAGAAGGATCGATCAAGAGCGGAAGCAATCGACGATCCAACCTATCCAAATCCTATTGTAATGACTTTTCTTCTTGATCCTGTTTTCATTAGTATTATGAACATGAGTAGCTAAACCTCCCAATGTCAGGGAGGTGTCCCTGATTTGCTTTGTAATGACTAATTGATGTTTCGTAATATGAGTATTATGTTTAAACCTTATTCTTTATTGTGTGCAACATTTTTAACGCTTAATCTGCTTGGAAGAAATGATTATTGATCGTAATTAGGGTTGGCCTGATCAGCAATCCTAATCCTGTTGCATCACTTTTATCATAGTCGATATTCCTAAGGAATTAGAATACCCTCTGAATACCTATTTTTATGTCTGAACTAATGCTTGATATTCTCTCTTGGCATCTGAGGAATTAGGGCAAAGAGAGAATACCAAAGGTTTTTCTTAAAAGGAATTGCGGAAAAATAACTTTAGGCATAGGGAAAGAAAAGGTGAAACATAGATTTTTAGAATAACGAAGCAAATTGGTCATTGTATCGCGATTCATACACCGCCCGGGCATTATTCTCATCGTCACATATAATCTTCTCGTAAATTTAGTTTTCGTATTATTGTAGTTCGAAACAAACAATCAACCATTGCTTTTGTTCAATTGATATTCATTCGAACAAACTTAATTTCACTGTGCAGTCCTCAAGAGATCGACTTTGGGGTTTTTCCCATTATTACTACATCGATAAAATAGTACACTTGCTATTTTACCGATCAGTTATTCTATAATGTGATTATGAATGTCAATCGTTGTGGTCGGAGTATTAACAGGTGATAGATGTTTGAAGCGAAAAGATGATCGGAAGTATCAGGAACACCATGAGCGGATGGTTGAGAAAAGGGTTTACTGAACTGTTCGATGGTTGGATGTTGTTGGTAAGTGATGATGAACCGACGTATGAGTGATTTGTTGTGTTTCTTCTCTATTTATTATGGTTTACAACATAGAGCAATAACAACAAAATTATAGGAACAAATAACAACAACATGGCAAAGCAACAATAACACAACAAAGTATACTTGTAAGAAAAAAATGACTCACATGGTCAAAGCCAGTCCGATGGTTACGTATCTGGAAATAAATCAAGAAAACTAGAGGTATTCTCCTTTAATTTGAAGTTTGATTTTGTGTTTTTCCTTGTATATTCGTGTGTGGTTGAGTGAATTCACGTAGAGATTCAGAAGGTGATGAAACAAAGAATTAAAGGAGTGTTATGGTGATGATTTTTATAGTTTTGCAGATGGATTTGAGGATGTAGGAAAGTTCTGCAAAATTTTGACAGAGTTTCACTTTTTTTAGAACTTCTCATGTATTGGAGTTTTACGAGGATTTATGTGATATTTTTTTTTTGTTGCAGGAAGCCTTCTTAGGAGCCTGTTGGAGTGACTTAGGAGGGAAATTTTTTAGTAACTTTAAACAAAAGTAGTATACTATGTTCTATATTTTGTATAACTAATTTCGTGTAACTCTTGGCTTGATATGGTGCAGGTTTGGACAGGGTTAGGGGCATCATAGAGGTTGTTTTTGGACTAGTGTATAGTTGATTCTGACCTGTCTTTTGCAGGGCTGAATACAAAGTGGACGACAACATTTTGGACCAATTTGGGTGTTGTAGCATGGATAGAAATTGGGCATATGGTGCAGATTTGGCATAAAGTGGACTGCAAATTTTAAAGCATGAAGCTTTAGGAGATTGGGATTAGAGTTTTGATGTACACGCTTGTAATTCCTCTTGTAACTTTGTAATAATGATGAATGTAAATTTATGATGTGCTTCAAGTCAAATCTTTCCTCCTTGGTTTCGATCTTTTGTAATTTGAAACCTTGAATGAATCATGAGTTTTGTGAATGATATTTGGAATGATCTTGTTTGAAAACTTTGGTTGATAAATTTTGCAAGTTAATAGAATAAAGTCATATGGAGTGAGTTCTTGAATTATGATATGACTTGTTGGAAGTCTTGAATGTCTTTGATAGAATTTTGGACTTGAATGCACTTAGAATAACATTTGAATGGACTACAAATTTATTCTAAAACTTCAAGAATTATCCATAAGGAATTTTGTAAATTTCCTTGAATGTTGTTGAGTGAACTTGTCACTTAACTTCCAAGCAAAACCAAATACGTGAACATCCCATCTTTAGAAATCTTGATCCAATTAACTTGAAGATATAATCGAAGAATTCAAATTAGCTCTCCTTTCTCAAAGACACCTTAATTTAACCCCTAAAATCAAGTTACTCGTAACAAATTAATGTCTTGATTACCACTTCCCGTTTTTGTTCCATGACTTGATAATCAAAATCAAAATATTTCCTTTAAGAAACTTCTAAGAAATGAATGTGGACATACGTATAACCAAAATAGCTTTATCATGAAAAACCAATGAGTCTCGGTTCATGAGTAACTCAAACTTCATGGATGAAGAAAACTCCAATTCTCGTGACAGACAGTAGGGAAATAACCCTACCCAAAGCTCTTGGTGAATTTGAATTGGAATGGAAACAATGTTGTGAATACCAATATTCTCCCCCTAATATTTTATACCATCACTCAATACTTTTTCCCCCGCAATACTCAGAATATTCTCGATTGGATGCGCTCTCAGGGGAAATGCATTAAAGAAATCTTGGAGATGAATGATACAACTTGAAGAAAATAAGTAAACGCGTCCATAGAAAACCATAATTGAGGCACAACACCTGATGCCATTGATTCAGACCTGTCTCTGCACGTGATACCAAAGAAACCAAAAACATACACCTTTGTATTTGATTAGAAGTTAGTGACACATAAGATAAAATGTTCACTATACTTGATAATCTATGCATAGGCAATTCTTGAATATGAGAGGGTAAAACCGACCATGTTTCGTGACCTTGATCTTATATGAAAAATGCAAATGAAATGGGATCTTAGGTTAAAAATTGGGGTATGACACTTCAGGAGTACTATAAAGAATGAGACAGGTAGAAACTGGTGTGCAAACAAGGTAACGAGACAAAACTCGACCCAAGAGGAACTTGATAAAACTAGGCTCTGAAAAACATGGTCTCAACCGAGGGTAGACATTAGAAACTGCATGTATTTCTCAAGACAAATACTGGTCTCAACCGAGGGTAGACAGTAGAAAACTTGGCTCAAGACGACTAGACATAATTGTCCCAAGATGAGACCTAAAACGAGTAGTGAACTCAACTCAAGAAGACTAGACAAAACTGATCCAAAGATGAGTACTAGGAAAAAATGGATTGCACTAAAGGTAACAAGATAAAACTAGACCTAAGAGCAACTAGATAAAATTAGGCTAGAAATAAATATCAGGGTGAGATTTGTATTCGAAAAGTATATCAATTGATATTGAAGTGAATCGACAAGGATAATGAAGACTAAACCCAAGAAAACTGTGCCAGGGTAAAATTGGACCAATACCAAAAAATGGTGAGTTGAAACTTAACCACTTAAGGGTAGCATCAAAGGATACTTGTATGGGTTAAAACTAGAATATTGAGGATAAAACAACCCTGCTAGGGATATAATCGAAAGTTTAGAAAATCCGCTGGGGAAAATAGAAACAATAATGGCTTATATTTTAATGCATGTTTGAATTATTTATTATTTTTTATGGAGTAACGTTCCAAAAGAGAATGGAAACAATACACTTTGAGCATGAAATATGATGATGCATGATTTTACTGGAGAAAATAAGATACAAGTAACTGCTGTAGAAAAGTCCTTAAAAAGCTGAAACTTGTAGGGAGTAGCAAAAATGAGTAACCGGTAAATATATACTACAAGCTCTGATGGGAGTTGCAAAAATAAATTGCAAACTCTATTAGAGAAGATCAATTCGAAACTGTAAACATTGATAAGAGACGCCAAGTGAAGATTAGATGTTGTTGGAGAAGACACCAACAAAATGGGGCCTGTAGGGAACCAAATTTCGCCTCTTACTGCTTGAGGAATAAATTGTCAACCTCTTCCCTGACAAAAACTTGTACTGTCGAGGATATGAGGATCCAAGTTGGAGATAAGCAAAGTTATGCACATAAATGTTATTGGAGAGGAGGTAATCTTGGCATAAAAACTTCAATTAGGGATTTACGAATGATCTTAAAAAAGAACGTGCATGCCGGGTATAATACGGTGGGAGAACTGACTTTTGCGTTTTATAAAAAATGTGCGGATAGATAGAGTCACCACTGACTTTTCTTTTATCCAATATTTAAGAAAGTGTGTAAAGAATAGGGAAGACCTTGATAGATTGTGAGTTCGGGGGGTAAGATATGAAAAGGGCAGGTGTTAGCAACCTTTTCATCTGTAGTTATCTACGGGATCTTAATCGCTAGCTCACTTTTGAAAATTTCTTTTTTTTAAGTGTTTTGAAAAATATTTTGAAAATCCTAGGTAAGGATATCTTTGTAATGGTTCTTGTATCAATCCTCAAGAACGCGTACAAAGTGTGTTAGAAAATATTTGTTCGAAAGTGTAGTGTGACAAATGTTTTGTGTGTGAGAAAAGTTGTGAGCAAGAAATTAGGAGTTTCTTACCCACTAAAGTCTTTCTTATTATTTTTATTCTTCTTTAGAGATAGTACTATCCATACCATTAGTTGGAAGGTAGCCCTATTTATTGGATGTGAAGGGATAATCGAAGGGTCGTCGTATGGTCATTGAAAGCAAAAAATAAGGATACTTTAGTAATTTATCGAAGGGACTAGATCATTTTTCATAGGCGACATCGAAGGGTCGTTGAGAGACTATGATCTTTTATTCAGAGGGACTTTGCTAAAGTATCCATATTTTCAAGGGACATGACCATGTTTCTGAAAGGCAACGAAGAGAGGTTACCCTAGAGGTGCAAGTGTGAAAGTGTGTTGAGTTCAATTATTTATTCTTGAATTTAGGGTTTTGCTATCGGTTGATTATTATCTTGCCATGCACGCCTAATTACTAACATCATACAATACAACAAAAATATAAATCTGCGGAAAATAAAGGTGTTACGCTATTACATGGCTTCGGGGCAGTTACATAATAAAGATGCGAAAAATAAAACCATAAAACTATTACATCCTGGGAGCAGATACATACTAGTGAAAAAGTTCGAGAAAAATAAACCTCAATTATTATAATAAAATAATGTGACCTATACACCTTTATCTAAAAATTAAAATAGGAAAAAAGAAAATAAAATATGAGAAAAAGTTTTGGTATTTTAGAAAATAATTTTTAATGATAGAAATAATTAATAAACCTAAAATTTCTAATTGAATTTAATATTTTAAAAATAGGTGTAATTAATACATAAAAATAAAAGTCAAAATTTTAATTGTTAAAAAATAAACCTAATTTAATTAGCATTAGAAAATTATTAGGTCAATTAAGAAAAATAATTAGGGTTATTAAGAAAATTAGGATTAGTTAATTAAAAAGAAAGAAAAAAGGTTAAAAACAAAAAATAAGAAAAATTACGTGGGGTAGGTGTTGAACCCACGCCCTTTAGCAGTTCTCCATGCCTTGCTTGCCACTGCGCCAGGAGCTGGTTGGTGTTTAGAAACAAGTGCATTGCATAATATAATAAATATACATAAACTGTAAAAATATGAGAAAAAAAAGTTTGCAAAAGGCAGGGATCGAACCCACGGCCGTTTATAGTAAGGCCTTAACACACGCGCTGCTACCACTGGGTGGCTGTTTCATCCGTGCATATAACAGAACCAAATAAATATATTATAAAAAAAATGAATGGGCTAACTCCTTCAACCTGCAAAACAAAGGGTGTTAGTGGTCCAAAGTGACCCTACCCCCTTAATTGAACCTTCTGAATCCAATGGTGAGGTTGTTTTGGTCTGAAACCGATTGTATTATGAGTTTCTAAGAAAAAGTCCAATTGTGCTCTAAAACTTGGAACTTTGTTGTTTCTGTGCTAGAGATCACATATTATGCATCAGCCATGTTCTAATGATGGATATGAACACATGTTAACACATCAAGTTAGTTAACAATGCATAAATTAACACATTCGTTGCTTTGATCTTTAAAATCAATAATAAACATTGTCTTTGATTCCCAAATTTTGTCTTTTTTTGCTTTTTCTTGGAAAATGGTAATCAGAAGAAAAAAATTTAAAATAAATAATAACTATAAATTAGTCTGCATAATCACTTTCTATATGTGTCAGTTTCTAAAAGCAATCATAAATCCTGTGTGAAAATTAATTAAAAAACTTGTTGAGTACAATGACCCTGCACCCTCTCCAAACTTTAATTATCCTGCGTATGTAGCCGAAGAAGAAGAATATGATGAAATCCAAGAAGAGGTTTCACGGTTGCTTGAGCGTGAGGAAAGTACCATTCAACCATATAAAGATCCATTGGAGACGATTAATTTGGGTACAAAGGAAGATCCAAAAGAAGTCAAGATTGTAGCATTGCTTCATCCTGACGTGAAGAGAAGTTTGATTGAATTGTTAAAAGAATATGTGGATATCTTTGCTGAGTCATACCAAGACATGCCGGGATTGGATACTGATATTGTGGAACATCATTTTCCGCTAAAGTCAGAATTCCCACCAATCAAACAGAAGTTCCGAAGAACTCACCCTGATATTGCAGTAAAAATTAAAGAAGAAGTTTTAAAGCAGATTAATACCAGTTTTCTTGTGACATCAGTGTACCCTCAGTGGATTGCCAATATTGTTATAGTACCAAATAAAGACGGAAAAGTTCGCATGTGCGTTGATTATAGAGATTTAAACAAAGCTACTCCAAAAGATGACTTTCCATTACCATATATTGATATGTTAGTCGACAGTACAACAAAATTCAAAGTATTCTCGTTCGTGGATGAATTTTCCGGATATAATCAAATTAGAATGGCTCCTGAGGACATGGAAAAAACAATGTTTATCACACCCTGGGGAACATTCTGTTACAGAGTGATGCCCTTCGGGTTAAGGAACGCTGGTGCAACATACTATAGGGCTTTTACAACCATATTCCATGATCTGATGCACAAGGAGATTGAGGTATATGTTGATGATATGATTTCCAAATCCTAGACTGAAGAATGGCATATAGAGGATTTGTTGAAATTGTTTCAACATTTGAGGAAGTATCGTCTCCGCTTTAATCAAAATAAATGCACCTTTGGTCTCCGATCAGGAAAATTGTTAGGTTCCATTGTCATCCAAAAAGGGATTGAAGTTGATCTTGATAAAGTTAATGCAATTCAGGAAATTCCCACGCCGAGAACTGAAAAGCAAGATATAGACTTCCTTGGGCGTTTGAATTACATTTCCAGATTTATCTACCGTATGACTGCAATGTGTGAACCGACCTTTAAGTTGTTAAAGAAAGATCAAGGTTATGTGTTGACAGATGATTTCCAAAGGGCATTTGAAAGAATTAAAGAGTATCTACTTGAACCCCTTATCTTTCTCTCACCTGTTGAAGGAAGACCATTAATTATGTATCTAACAGTGTTAAATAATTTTATGGCCTGTATTTTAGGACAACAAGATGAAACAGGGAGAAAGGACTATGCCATTGTTCATCTCAGCAAAAAGTTTACTGACTGTGATTCACGATATTCTATGCTGGAAAAAACATGTTGTGCTCTAGCTTAGGTGGAAAAATGGTTGCGGAAATATACGTTGAATCATACTACTTGTTTTATTTCCAAAATAGATCTGATTAAGTACATTTTTGAAAATCCTGCTCTTACTTGGAGAATTTCCCGTTGGCAGATGTTGTTGTCTGAATATGATATTGAATACCGTACTCAGAAGGCTATAAAAATAAATGTGTTGGAAGATTATCTTGCTCACCAAACTTCAAATTTCTTCTCAATTCTTTGCACCATTCACTTCCCTATAAATAGAGGACCTCACTCCTGTCATTTTCTCAAGCTTAAACAGCCAAAATCACTCTGTCAAACTCCCTCCATAACTCATTTTTTTGAGATTTCAAATTCCTCTTTTCTCCACTTTTCAATCTAATTTATTCATTGATCCTTCATCCTTGACCTTCACTGAAGCTAACAGAAGAAGAATAAAGCCTTGGCGTGCCCTGAATCGTGCTAGCCAAGTCCATTTATAGAGAAAGTTCATCTGACTTCGTTGAGGTAGTTTAAGGCACCAAATCCTCTAACTAAAATTACTGGAATGATTTATAATGTTCACGGGTGCTTGTTATTAACTCAATTTTGGTGAATCAATGTGTTTTATACTTCTGCTTTCTATTTCAAAATTTTCAAAACATCTCTAAGTTTTTCCAAATCGAGTAAGTTGTGTTTTATATAATTGACGCGAGGATATGGTTGTGATCGTCTTGAAGAGACACATTTGATGATACCACTATGAGCGTCTAAATTTATAGATTTAAGAATCATGGTTTTGCTCTAGTTGTGGGGTAGCTGGTGGTTGAAGATGACCTACGTGGCCTCCTCAACCAATGAGAGCAAGACAATTAAAATGTTGTGATTGGTCTGACTTTTGTGACATCAGTGGGCGCTTATTGACCGTGGATCACCATACATCATCACTTTTGAGCCATCAGATGCGCCAGCGTGTTTTAATGAACTGGATCCAACGCCTCATTATTTCTGATTTTTTATTTTTACAAAATTTGTTTTAAATTTGTTTTAATTTAAAAAATTCATAAGTCTCTTATTTTTTTATCTAAAAATTATAAAAAAAAAATATAAAAAAATACTTTGAATTATTTGTGATTTTGTGAATATTTTTTCTTATTTCTATTTTAATGTTTGATATTTTTCATAATTTTTGTTTTGTTTGCGTATTTTAATTATTTTAAAATTACTTGGCATTTTTTAAATTCTAAAATTTTTTATCAAGTTCATTTTCTCTATTTCTGACTTTTCTGAAATTTTTCTAGAATTTTATTTTGACTTCTACTATTTTTTTAATCTTTTTTTCCACTTATTTGAGTGATTTTAATTAATTTAAAAATACATTTATGTTTAAAAGAAATACCAAATATTTTATAAAAAATATTTGAGATCATTTCTGACTTTTCTATGGGTTCTTCTAATTTTACTTTGACACTTTGAATATAGTTTGGTATTTTGCCTTTTATTTCCATTAAAAAACAATTTAAAAATCATTTTTCTTCTTTTTATTTTTTTCCATTAAATGTAATTTATTTATTTTTTAAAAATATATTATGACTATGTGATTGTTGATCATGAATTCATTAACATCATTGGATCTTAGGTGTTGAGTTTAACTCCACCAAAATGGATAGATGATTTTAATGATAGTTTGATCAAAATATTTGATTCAAATACATCCCCTCCCTCTTCATCTTATCACTTTCTTACTTGTATCACATGTTGTTAGAGAATGATCTACATATCATTTGTCTAAACATATGGTACATAGATTGTTATTGACTGACCTCAAAATAGTTGCGATTTCTATATAACTCTACTTACGATTGCTTAACATAGTGCTAAATTTTGTCCCGATTCGAGAAATGACCATTTGTTGCCAAAACCTATGTTTGCAAGCCCAAGTATGTTTAATTTGAACTTTCATAAAATTTGGTCTAACTGAATCATTTAAACATTGTTGATCATTTATTGTTGCCTCGAGATTTTTAAATGAATGATATACTTGACAAAAAGCAAACGAAACTTGTTATTGAGAGGCTTTAATTTTATCAATCTTCTAATGAGTTTTCAAATACAGGTTTCAAGATGGTCATTCAACTAACCTCTAATCTAGAACTTATTAACAGTTGACCTTTATTTTCATGCTTTTACTTTACGCCTTTACTTTTATGCACCATTTATTTCAGCATTTACATTTCATGCTATTTTCATCTTTGCTCACTTGAGCATTTATCTTTATGTTATTTTTATTTTGCTCACTTGAGCTTTCATTTTCTTTTTGAAGACACTTAATAATCAACTTGACTAATAAAAAGCTTTAATGTTACTAGGACAATTTGGATACTATCCTTGGCATTTTGGAGTTATGGACTTCTTGGACTTAGGATTAGAGACCTTGACCTACCAGAAGACCTTGGTGACTTCTATTTCTATGTTGTCTGAAGTTCTTGGGCTTTACCCCAAGACATTGGGTTGTTTGTTTCTTTGTGTGTAGTATATTCTATTTATGTGTTTTGTCTGTAATTTGGAATTCATCTGTATACAACCGTTACTTTGCCCAATTTTTGAGAAGACTTAATACACTTGAAGTTTGGTATTCTTAAGAGATTTAATATTTTTTCTTGTTTGGTTTCAATCAAAAGGATGGGAATTCTACATTTACTCATTGTGTCAAGTGTTGGCTTCTTGTTTGTTAGACGTCTCTTTTCCCTAGCTTTTACCTTTATGCTTTAGGATAGTCCCTTCATCTCCTCCCATCTTCTTTAATTTCAAAAATCTTCTCCCTCCTTTTCAAAACTATTCGTATTTTCTAAACTTGAACCGCTTTCACAATAAACTTGGACTTAGGTCCATGCATTTTGAAAAACATTTTCTTAATCAAACTTTAATCATACTTTGACATTTTTTGTGAGAAGACTAAAAGATCAATCAATCTTATTCAAACCATTTTTTGCCACTTTGGATTTTTACTTTAAAATTTTCTCAAAAGATTAGACTCTTGTCAATCCTTGTAGTGATACGATCTACTATACTTCTACGATCTATAGTGAAGTCAGATATTTTCCACTTGGGTGTTGAGTGAGGCTTTATTGATACGAAGATGATGTCTTGTCACTTAAAATTAGCCAACACACTCGTGTTCTTAAATTTTAAAGGTGAACTACGAGTACCCTGATCCCCTATTACACGAAAGGTGGTACGTAGGCACTAAAGGTTTGCAACCGCGGCGGGTGCAAAATACACAAATTTTTAAAGAGGTTCCTGTGGAGTATTGTAGATGTTTAGGGTGCTAATACCTTCCCTTTGCATAACCAACCCCTGAATTTAGATTCTCTCCCCTTCTTTTTGGTTTATTCGCTCTTTTTCCATTCCTCTGGGAACAATAAAGCACGTTGGATATTTTTATTTGATCTGTGTGAGTTAAGTCAATCCAATTGCTTACTCTCAACATTTCTACCGCTACAGGAAAAATGGTGACTTCACTGGGGAAAGTTCGACCAATTGTTGGTCCATCCCTAAATGGGTTGAGCCTATCTATATTTATCTGTATATGTTCTTTTATTTGTTGTATATTATATGATATATATGTTTGTCTAGATTTTCCTGGTTTTCAGGGTGCTTGGTGATTTCTCATAAGTCCTCTACTCGGACTTGGGAAAACTTAAGATAGGACGGGAGGTATAATCATGTTAACTTTGAGGGAGTAGTCCCAAAAAAGGAGGCATGAGATCCCCCACTCAGTGGAGGCCCCTTTGACTATAGTCTCATTTACTGAGTAATCGGGAAGATGTGCTTCTTTTGACCTGGAAGCCTGCTGAAACTGACGACCGTAGAACCTTTAACCCATCTTGGCCTTTTAGGTGTAGTGCGGAAACTACGACAAAGTAATCCGGAAATGGTTTTCACACGATACTACACTCAGACGAGTTTTTCCTGAGAATATTACTAATTACCAAGTCAACTGGGACGTTGGTAATATCCGAAGGAAGGATGTAGACTCTAGGAACCTCTTAGAACCTTGTTCAGCAGGTGATAAACTATTAGACGATAGCTTGTGGGCAATACCTTTGACTTCATGCTCGTGATGTCGAACCTATGAACCACCCATGTTTGTGATCTTATGTGTGATTGTTGCATCATGCATTCATCCAGTTCTATGACCCGATGTATTGATGTTTTTCTTTCCCAGATTATCAGTTGATGCCTACATTGGAGGAGTATTCTTACCTACAAGTTTTACCTATCACTGGTCGTGTTCCTTTCACCGGCTTGAAGGGAGAGCCCAAGTCCCATGAGATAGCTGTTACGGTTCATTTAGGGAAGTCTGAGATTGAGGCCCACATGACTACCAAAGGAGAAATTAGAGGATCACCCGCTCAGTTTTTTATTGGAGAAAGCTCGCTATTTTTCTGGGACGGAGAGTACAGTTGCTTTTGAAGCCATCTTTTCTCTACTTGCATGTGGTTTGTTCTTATTTCCTAACATTGACAAATTGGTGGATATCAATGCCATCAGAATCTTTTTGATAGGGAATCCAATCCTCACATTATTAGGATATGCTTATTACTCCATTCATCTTAGGGATTCTTATCATGAAGGGATGATAATTTGTTGCACGCCTTTGATGTATCAGTGGTTTATTTCTCACTTACCTCGGTCTAATGCTTTTCGGGATTTCAAGCAGCAACCTCGTAGGACTCCGAAGATTATGGCCCTCACTCATTCAGTTATTCTTTTGTATCATCAGGCTGACCATGATGTGGAGATTGTCGATAGTTGTGGTAGTTTCCCCAATGTACCTCTTCTTGGTACAATGGGAGGAATTAAGTACAATCCCGTTCTTGACAACGACAGCTTGGATATCCAATGAGAGATGATACAAATAGTATTCATCTGTGTGGTTTCTTTCTCAAAGAAGGAGAATATCATAAGAAAGCTAAACAAGATATTTCAAAGGCTTGGGCCATATTCACAGGAAGAGTAGAAAGGACTTGGGACCTAGAGGAATTGTTACTTTGGAGCATTATCTCCGGTGGGTACAAGCGAGGGTAATTCAGTTTAAGATACTATATTCCCGTGAGGAACCTTTACCTGATATGTTTGTGAAGACCACTCCATCCTTTTTAGATGATGTGGAAGAGCTTCACCTTTCCCTAGTCAGAATACTGCAGGAGAATGAGGCCTGGAAGAACAAGTGTCAGACTTTAGAGACGTCCTACCGGGCAGACTTGAAGGAGAAGGATGACCTAATTAAGATTCTTGAGAGTCGTGATGTAGAGATGATGGAGTAGAAAGAGGATTTGTTTTCCTCTAGAGCTCGATCAGGACCTAGTCATTCACTTCCCGACTCTAGTAATTGAAAAGTGGTCCCCGACAAATATGCAGAAGAAAACAAGCAGTTAAAGGATCAAATTGCAAGACTCATGGGAAAGCGTCAGTGTGTGGAGAGATCTTCATCATCTTTGTGTTCTTAGGATTTTATATTTTATGTTCTCTTGTACTTAGGATTGTTGAAACTTGTACTAAAAGTTGTAATCCATTTAGAAGTTATTATAATGAGAATTTCAGTATTTCAACTGTGTTAGTACTTTAGTATTTGCAAATCGTTTATAATTATTTGAGTCCCTTGAAATTATTAATAACGAAAAATAAATCATGTGCATTGCATATCATGCATCATGTTGTACATATTTCTTGCATTTTTGTTCATACCCAGGTGTCTTACTTTGTTTCTCTTACCTCGTTCAGAAGCAAGCTGTCTCACCGGTACAATACTCGGGATATTTCCAGGAAGAAAATGGAGAATCTTGAACAAGAAAATCGTGAGCTGTGTGAAGAGGTTACTGCTTTGAAGTCCGGTATGGCCAATATGACTTCTTTGATGGAATCGTTGGTGACTTCTCATAATCAGCCACCACTTGCTCAACCACAACAAACAACGGCCACTTCTGAAGGTCCATCAGTTCCCATTTCTGTTACTCCAGTTACTACTTCAAAGAAACGCATGCCTCAAGGGTACCCGTGGGGGATGCCTAAAAATTTCATGCCAGAAGGTTATAATCTTGATTCTCAAGTCACTCCAGTTGTTCAAGCTGTTTCTACTCTCGCACCTCCTATGGTGCATGTTACTCCTATGGATAGAAATGAGATCCATTATACTGCACCTCCTTCGGTGAATGCTATGTCGTTTATTAATGATGAAGTTTATCATCTTGTTCCTCCACCGAGTGGAAGTGTGGATTTCTATGACCGGTTGGATGATTTTCAAGACTAGTTCAATGAGATGCAAAAGGAAATGAAAGCCCTTCGAGGAAAATAATTGTTTGGACAGAACGTTAGTTAACTCTACCTAGTTCCCAATGTAAAGTAGCCAGCAATGTTTAAAGTACCCAAATTTGAAAGGTATAAGGGCAACTTTTTTTCCCGTGACCACCTCGTGATGTATATCAGGAAAATGTTCACCCATAGTGATGATCAGCGTTTGCTTATTCATTTCTTCCAAGATAGTTTGACTGGTTCAACTCTGAAGTGGTATATGAGTTTAAACAGTAGCAGTATCCGCACCTTTAATGATATGGGAGAAGCCTTCATCAAACGGTATAAGTATAATATGTTCATGGCACCTGATCGTGACCAGTTAAGGGCAATGGCTCAGAGAGACAAGGAGTCGTTCAACGAATATGCACAGCGTTGGTGCGAGATAGCTGCTCAGGTGGTGCCACCTATGGGAGAACAAGAAATGAAAAAGGTCTTCCTGAAAACCCTTGGATCATTTTATTATGAGAGGATGTTCGCCAGTGTGCCAAGTGATTTTACCGAAATGGTAAGCATGGGTGTTCGTTTGGAAGAGGCTGTTAGAGAAGGGCTCTTGACAAAAGATGAAGGGACAAAGAAGTTGTCATACAGGTTCTCCCGAAAGAAAGAAATCGAAACGAATATTTTTATTGGGGAAAGGAAGATTAGGCCACCTAGAAGACATCATCGGTACCAGCAATAGGTTGCTTCTATGACTCCAGTTTTCAGTGTAGCTCTAACCATTGTTTCTTATCAAATACCATCTCCCCATGGAAATCAATGGCAAAGTCAGAAGAAGATGGTTCAGACTAGGCCGTCCCCAACTATACCATCACCTTCACCCTGGTATTATAAGGCAGACAAGACGTGTGTTTCTCATCATGGAACACCATGGCACAATATTGAGAACTGTTATCCTTTGAAATCCGAAGTACAAAAGATGTTGAGATATGACCTCCTATCCTTTAAATATGTTGGTCATAACGTGAAAGATAATCCTTTGCCAAAGCATGGAGGAGAAAATGTTGTAAACATGGTTGCTTGTTGTCCAGAGGACTTCCATATTTTTTATATCAACCTGGTTAGAGGAGATTTGATGAAAATTCATGTTAACCTCTACGAGTTCAGTTACTATACGCACGACCATGTCAGTTGTAGTATTTACAGTACAGATATCCAAGGATGTGATAAGATAAAAGCCGACCTTCAGGAAATGATGGACGATGGCCTCGTTCATATAATTAGGCCTAGGGCAGAGTACGAAGAAGATGTGGATATGTTCTTTGGATGTCCTAGAGAATTCCATATTTTTTATGTGAAACATATGAATGGTAATTTGGTGCAGTTGCATGCTACCTTCTATCACATGGATGGTCAAGAAGAACACCGTGATGGGCCTTTCTAGATTTGCTGCAGAGACTCTCGTGGTTGTTCCATTGTGAAAAGGGGTGTTCAGTTATTATTTGATATGGTACTATCAAAGTCCCAGGACATAGAGATAATTACAATGGGATTAACGTGATGGAAGATTGCTTGGCCGAGACTTTGTCAGATGATGAGTATGCTTCTGGAGATGAATTCTTTTCCTCAGATGAAGATGTGTTCTCCAGCAATGATTCTCTGATGTCTAAGTATTTTGAAGAGGGGGTGAATGTTATTTTTCCTTGTTTCAGTATTCCCACCCTTATATAGATTGAGTACCATAGCAAGCTAGTTGTTGCTCCAATGGTGATTTTCTTACCTGGACCCATTCCTTACGAATCAGACAAAGCTATGCCATACAAATACAATTATACAATCTTAGAGGATGGTGTGGAAGTTCCCATCCAACCTTTGTCTGATGTCAAGAATATTACTGAAGCCAGCCGAGTAACCCGTAGTGGCTGTGTTTTCGCACTTGTCATTCGAGGGAATGTTAATACTGATAAAAGGTTGTTGAAAGTACTGAACTTAAGAAAGTAGTGGGGGAATCTAGTGGTACTACTCTCGAAAAAGATGTGGACGATATATTTAAGATTATCAAGATGAGAGACCACAGGATTGTAGATCAATTGTTGTAGACTCCATCAAAGATATCTATTATAGCCTTGATAATGAACTCTTCTGCCCACATGGAATCTTTGATGAGAATGTCAGATCAATCCTTCATGGAAAGTGACATGTCACTAGACCAATTCAGCAGTGTGGAATATTACATCTTGTAATAACCTGAGTTTCATTGATGATGAATTTCCCGACAAAGGAAGGAATCATAACTTGGTTCTCCATATCTCCATGAATTTTAAGAACGATTCATTATCCAATGTGCTGATTAACAATGGGTCCTCTTTAAATGTCATATCGAGGAGCTTGCTTATGAAGCTGGAATACCAAGGAACTCCCATGCGCCCGAGTGGCATAATTGTGAAAGCTTTTGATGGATCGAGGAAGTCCATCATCCGAGAAGTAGATTTTCCTATTCACATAGGCCTACACTTAGTTCAAATTACTTTCCAGGTTATGGATATTTTTCCCACTTACAGATGTTTACTAGGGAGACCTGGATCCACGAGGCAAGGGCTGTTACTTTAACTTTGCACCAGAAGCATAAGTTTGTCCGTGAAGGGAACCTGGTCATCATAAATGGAGAACATGCTTTGTTAATATCTCATTTATCCTCTTTCAGTGTTGTGGAAGCGGATGAAGCTGCTGTTGGAACTCAGTTCCAATCTTTATCCATTGATAATGCAAGAGAAAATGAGAATTCTATAGCTTCGTTTAAGGATGCTCAACAGGTAGTGCGTAATGGCCATAGTAAAGTGTGGGGGCAGATTGTTGATCCACCTGTGAATAAAAATTGAGCTGGTTTGGGATTCTCTGTTAAGATTAATAAAGGTGAGAATATGAAGCTAAAGTCTTCTTTGGGCAAATATCAAGACATCTTTCACAGTGGAGGTTACCTTCATCCAACTGTTCCTAGGATCAATGCTATTCTGGAAGGTGAGTCAGAGCAAGAGATGTCGAACTACGTGACGCATGGAGTCAGAGTCCAAATCTGGGTCACTATTGATGTTCCCACTTACATTCATATCTCAAAGTAATTTGTTTTTTGTGAATCTTTTCAAGAATCTTTCACTCTGCCCATGGTGAAAGTATTGATATTGTATGGGCATATATGTTGCTTTGATCTTTAAAATCAATAATAAACATTGTCTTTGATTCCCAAATTGTGTCTTTTTTTTTGCTTTTTCTTGGAAAATGGTAATCAGAAAAAACCTTTTAAAATAAATAATAACTATAAATAAGTCTGCATAATCACTTGCTATATGTGTCAGTTTCTAAAAGCAATCATAAATCATGTGTGCAATTAATTAAAAAACTCGTTGAGTACAATGACCCAACACCCTCTCCCAACTTTGGATATGCTACGTATGTAGTCGAAGAAGAAGAATATGATGAAATCCAAGAAGAGGTTTCACAGTTGCTTGAGCGTGAGGAAAGTACCATTCAGCCATATAAAGAGTTGTTGGAGATGATTAATTTGGGTACAAAGGAAGATCCAAAAGAAGTCAAGATTGGAGCATTGTTTCATCCTGACGTGAAGAACAAGTTGATTAAATTGTTGAAAGAATATGTGGATATATTTTCTTAGTCATACCAAGACATGCCGGTATTAGATACTGATATTGTGGAACATCATTTGGTGCTAAAGATAGAATGCCCGCCAATCAAACTGAAGTTGCAAAGAACTAACCCTGATATGGAAGTAAAAATTAAAGAAGAAGTTTTAAAGAAAATTAATACTAGTTTTCTTGTGACATCAGTGTACGCTCAGTGGATTGCCAATATTGTTCCAGTACCAAAGAAAGACATAAAAGTTCGCATGTGCGTTGATTATAGAGATTTAAACAAAGCTAGTCTAAAAGATGACATTCCATTACTACATATTGATGTGTTGGTCGACAATACAACAAAATTCAAAGTATTCTCATTCATGGACGGATTTTCCGGATATAATCAAATCAAAATGTCTCCTGAGGACATGGAAAAACAACGTTTATTACACCCTGGGGAACATTCTGTTACAGAGTGAGGCCCTTCGGGTTGAAGAACGCTGGTGCAACGTACCAGAGGGATTTTACAACCATATTCCATGATCTGATGCACAAGGAAATTGAGGTATATGTTGATGATATGATTTCCAAATCCCAGACTAAAGAAGGGCATATAGAGGATTTGTTGAAATTGTTTCAGCATTTGAGGAAGTATTGTGTCTGCTTTAATCAAAATAAATGCGCCTTTGGTGTCTGATTAGGAAAATTGTTAGGTTTCATTGTCAGCCTGAAATGGATTGAAGTTGATCCTGATAAAGTTAAGCAAATTCAATAAATGCCATCCCTGAGAACTGAAAAGCAAGTTAGAGACTTCCTTGGGCGTTTGAATTACATTTCCATATTTAACTCCCATATGGCTGTAACATGTGAACCGATCTTTAAGTTGTTAATGAAAGATCAAGGTTTTGTGTGAACAAATGATTTCCAAAGGGCATTTGAAATCATTAAAGAGTATCTTATTGAACCTCTTATCTTGCTCTCGCCCGTTGAAGGAAGACCATTGATTATGTATCTGACAATGTTAAATAATTTTATGGGTTGTATTTTAGGACAACAAGATGAAACAGGGAGAAAAGACTATGGCATTTATCATCTCAGCAAGAAGTTTACTGACTGTGAGTCACGATATTCTATGCTGGAAAAAACATGTTATGCTCTAGCTTGAGTGGCAAAACGGTTGCGGCAATATATGTTGAATCATACTACTTGGTTGATTTCCAAAATGGTTCTGATTAAGTACCTTTTTGAAAAGCATGCTCTTACTAGGAGAATTTCCTGTTGGCAAATGTTGTTGTCTGAATATGATATTTAATCCCGTACTCAGAAGGCTATAAAAAGCAGTGTGTTGGGAGATTATCTTGCTCACCAATCGGTTGATGATTATCAATCAGTTAAATATGATTTCCTTGATGAGGATGTGATGTTTTTGAAAATAAAAGAATGTGATGAACCTTTTCCTAGGGAAGGTCCTGATCCTGAATCTCGGTGGGGCATGGTGTTTGATGGAGCAGTAAATATTTATGGGAAAGGAATTGGTGCTGCGATTATCACTCCTCATGGGTCGCATATCCCATTTACTGTAGGGTTTGCATTTGATTGACGAATAACATGGTAGAGTATGAAGCTTATATCATGGGTCTCGAGGAGGCTATTGATCTTAGAATCAAAATTCTAGATGTATATGGAAATTCAGATTTGGTAATTAATCAGATTAGAGGAGAATGGGATACTCGCCACCTTGGCTTGATTCCCTAGAAAGACTATGCTAGGAGATTATTACCTTTCTTTAACAAAGTTGAAATCCATCATATTCCCAGAGATGAAAATCAGATGGCGGATGCTTTGGGCACTTTGGCTTCTATGTATCAAGTAAATACTTGGAATGATGTGCCTCGTATCACAATGAAACATTTGGATAGACCAGCTCATGTGTTTGCAGCAGAGGAAACGTCAGATGAAAAACCTTGGTATCATGATATCAAGCATTTTCTCCAGACTCAGGAATACCCGGCTGGTGCGTCAAACAAAGATAGCAAGACTTTGAGAAGGTTGGAAGGAAACTTTTTCCTCAATGAAGATGTTCTATACAAAAGAAATTATGACATGGTCTTGCTCAGATGTGTGGATATACAGGAAGCAGACATGTTGATGCATGAAATCCATGAAGGTTCCTTTGGAACTCATGCCAATGGACATTCGATGGCAAGGAATATGCTTAGGGCAGATTACTATTGGCTGACAATGGAATCTAATTGTTATAAATTTGCAAAGAAGTGCCATAAATTCCAGATTTATGCTGACAAAATTCATTTGCCTCTGACACTTCTCAATGTTATTTCTTCCCCGTGGCATTTCTCTATGTGGGATATTAACATGATTGGAATGATTGAACCCAAGTCATTGAATGGACATCATTTTATCTTGGTGGCAATTGACTACTTCACCAAATGGGTCAAAGCAGCTTCATATGCCAATGTTACTAAGCAGGTTGTAGTATGCTTTATCAAGACTAATCTTATATGTTGGTATGGTGTGCCAAGTAGGATTATCACCGACAACGGATCGAGTCTAAATAACAAGTTGATGACAAAACTTTGTAAAGAATTTAAGATTTTCTATCACAATTCATCTCCCTACAGGACAAATATGAATGAGGTTGTTGAAGCTGCCAATAAAAACATCAAGAAGATCACCCATAAAATGGTTTTTACATATAAAGATTGGCATGAGCTGCTCCATTTTGCTCTGCACGGGTACGGTACATCCGTACGCACTTCAACAGGGGCAACCCCGTTCTCTCTTGTGTATGGTATGGAAGCAGTGCTCCCTTTTGAGGTTGAGATTTCCTCTTTACGCGTGATAATGGAAACCAAATTGTCAAAGGATGAATGGGTCCATAAAATGTTTGTCCAATTGAATTTGATTGAAGAAAAGAGAATGACGGTTGTGATACGGTGGCAAAACTGACTGTTATACTGTTTTTGCATTTGTGTTCGCAAATGTTGCGGTAAGCAAGAGTCGCCACCAATTTTTTTTATCAATAAAAGGAAATGGTGAAAAGAACAGAAAAGACCTTTTGAGAGTTTTCTGAGTAAGGGGGGTAGATTATGGAAAGGGAAGGTGTTACCACCCTTTCCATCCGTAGTTATTTACGGGCTCTTAGATGCTTAGCTCATTTTGAAAATACCTTGTGCTTTGTGTGTTTTGAAAAGTATTTTGAAATGCCAATAGTGAAGTCGTTTGCTTCATGATAACTCTTGAATCAGTCCTCAAGAGTGTTGATAAAGCATTTGTGAAAATGTTTTTGAATGTTTTGTGTATAAGGAAAAGTTTGTTTTTGAGCATAGCATCTAGGAACTATCTATTTTACTCGAAAGGTTCGTTCTTTTCCTCCTTTCCTTTAGACAGTGCTATCCTACTATTAGTGAGTAGTTAGCCCTATTGTTGGATGTTTGAGGGACATTTGTAGTCACAAAGGCAACTTGGCGAGAAACCTTAGTAAGTACCCTAGGGTTTTAAGATCGTACTGAGGCAACATCGAGAGGGTAATTTTGATCTTTTAAACCAGAGGGTAGCCACTAAAGCCTCTCATGTTTTGAGAGTTGTGACTGTTTTTCGAAGGCAACCAAAATGGGAGTACCCTGGAGGTGTGCATGTGCGAGTGTGTTGTGTTTCAGTTATTTATCTTTAAACATTTAGGTTTTCTACCATTTGTTTTCAAATCTTGTAATGCAATCCTATTAGCCAATAATCTAACAGTATATGTACAGAAAATATATAGTGCAGAAATTAAATCCTATGCTATTACATGTGTTTGGGGAGGGGATTAATTACATATCCAAAATTTGGGGGAGAAATAAAGAAAGTAGAAAAGGGTCCTAGTTAATTCTATTACATCCTATAAGAAGATACATTAATGATAAGAATAACAAATGCTAAAATAATAAACGTGCGCGAATTGAAAGGACGTCTAAATCCTAAAAATGAAATCTTTTTGTTGTTTTCTTTTGTTTTATGAAAAAAAAATTGAATTCAAATAAATCCTAATTCTATTAATTTTGAAATTAAGAAAAATGGTTTAAATAAATATTAGTTAATTTACATAATTAGTTTAATTAAGAAAAATTCTAACCTAATGTTTTTTTGTGATTTTTATCTATTATTATGCTAATTAAACAAATTAAAACAAATTAAGAAAAGCGATAAAAGTAAAAAAGAAAACTAGGGGGTGTCAAAAAAATGCTAGGCCCAAGTTGTTGAAGCCCAGATTTCCTATGATTCTAGTGTGGAACGCCTTGGAGAGTGCATGGTGGTCTGAGTGTTTGGGTCCACTGGATCTGGATCAGCTGTGATTTGATGGCTTATATTGATGGTTCATGATGCACGCATGGGACAAGGCAGTGCTGGATCTGCAAATAACATGTTAGAAAAATGATAATACATGACATGGGTATCGAACACAGGTCCCTTCGATTGCACAAGTCCTTCTTCACCATCTGAGTTGCTTGTTCATTCGTTGATCCAAACACAAAATAATGATTATATGATAAACTGCATATTTGGATCTCAGTAACACAATAATATGAATAGTATGCATTGAAACATATAAAAAATAAAAATATGAATTCACGTGATTATTGGAACCGGCGATGCGTGTGCGTGCGTTTTTAACAACTTTGCTGTTAATAACGACCCATTCTTACCCTTTGAACCTTACTGAGATGATTGTAACGTTTGGTTTGGATGGATATGGCTTGATTTGGATTGAAGGGGATTGCACTGTGCTCAGAAAAACTTGAAACAATTTCAAAGTTTTGTGGAGTTTTTAGTGAGGCAATCTATACATGTGTTTTAGGTAAGATGTTTCTGTCTCATAGAACTTTCAATCAAGTGGTTGAAAAATGGACCAGACAAAGTGACCAAGAATATATCTACCAGCTCTCTATCATACAGAGGAGGATGGACACTCCCTGCAAGATCTCTCCATTTCTGGGCATATTCTTTGAAGCCCTCGCTAGAACCCATAGACATGCTTTGAAGTTGAGTACGTGTTGGAGCGAGGTCAGCATTATATTGGTACTGCCTATAGAAAGCAGCAGCCAGATCCTCCCAGGTATGACTATTGGTTCCTTTCAACTGATAGAACCAATCCAGTTGAGTTCCAGCCAAACTTTCATGGAATAAATGGACCCATAACATCCGGTCATTAGTGTGAGGCTGGATCTTTTTGACGTATGATCTCAAGTGAAGTTTAGTACAAGAGACCCCGTCATATTTGGCAAATGCAGGAACCTTGAACTTTGGTGGGATGACCACTCTAGAAACCAGTCCTAACTCTTCAAAGTCTAAGCCAAGTACCCTTTGAATCTCCATAGCATTAAGACAATCCTCCAGCTGCTTGTATTTGTCATTAGCGGGAGGATATTGTTCCTCAGAATAGTCAGCTTCATCCTCCTTAGACCCTGGACTATTGTCTTCTTCCTTGGTCTTCTTGTTATCTTCATCTTGGGTGTTTCCCTCATTATATGGAGTAGCAAAATCTAGAGCTCGCTTAGAAGGTCCTCTGAATCTTATCCACAGGTTCAAGACACCAGCCTGTTTCTTAGTGTTCTTCTTCTTGTCTTTAATGACAAGAGCTTTCAGATCTTCTTGCCCCTTAGCCAGTGCTAGGAACATTTGCTGGAATTGAGCATTATGTGTTTGAAGATCCTTAACTGTTTGTTCAAGAGCCATTTCTTTTTGCTGAAATAAACAGCGAAAAGATTAGAATCCTGTCTTGAAATACCTGCTTATGTGATGATATGCATGATATGCTTATGCAATGTTTTCAAGGGCCTTGTAGGATTTAAACTCTTTTAACCAAAACAGAAACAAATACTTTTTATTACTAAGTTTAGATGAAATGAAAGTTTACAAAGAAATAACAATTAAACTTCTAAAACTTCTAGGTTTCCCATGGACGCTTTCTTTTGGTGTTGATGTAGGCATTGAGGTTCTGCTCTTCGTGAAGCTGCTTTGTCAGTTCAAACATCTTTTTCTCACTGGCATAGAATTGGGTCTCAAAGATATCTCGTTCTTCTTTGAGCTATATCCAAGACTTTTGCAATTCTTCGAAGTTTTTTGGCATATCAGGATGAAGAATGATGCGAGACTCGTCCCATTAAATAGTAGGTTCTGAGATCACCGGTAGGATAGCAGCATATGGCATCATAAGACTTTGAGCGCAAAATCGCACCCATTTGAGGTATGGTTCCAAAGGGATGGAATTATTGCACCCTAAAGTCCTGCTATCAGTATTCTTAACCATGCCCCAAGCACGAATGAACTTCTGGCGATAACATTGCAGATCATTTGAATAGTCAAACACAATACCCTAGATGAGTATATCATAAGGACCATACCTCCGGGTGTAACCGAACTGACGAAGATATAAAGAGGTGTTGCAGGTGATGCCTCCTCTAATGCCAAGGAGTGGCACATTATGAAATTCTCCGCAGCGATTAACAAAAGAGATGTCTTCTTGAGAGCAAGGGCACCAATAGATAACAGAGTGAGAGAGAGGCATTAACTTTTGGTTCCACCTTAAGCCTAACTCATTCTTCATTACTTACCGAGGAAGGTTTAAAATAAACCAACTATAGAGAAAAGGCATACAACACATAAGGGTTCCCCGTTTATTCATAGTACGGGTATGGAGTGAATACACAATATCCCCGAGCAATGTAGGCACTGGATTGTGAGGAAGTAAAATGTTGATAGCACTGACATCTAGAAACTGGTGTGAATTGGGGAAAAAAACCAGCCCGTAGATCAAGAGATTCAAGACATCTTCAAAGTCATGGTAGCTCATGGCTTCTAGGAATAACTTAGCTTTCTTCATTAGAAAATTTGCAAGGAGGCCCTTAACTCCACTTCTTCGTTCCCAATTGGACTCAATGTCGGATGGCTTCAAATGCAAAGCTACGACAACATTTTCAGAAGCTAGATCATGTTCTAAACCAGTGAAAGGTACCTGCTCCAATATAGTAAAACCAAGTATTTTGGAGAATTCTTCCAGCGTAGGCACCAACTGATAGTCTAGAAATGTGAAGCAATGGTGCTTAGGATTGAAGAACTGGAATAGGACACGCCTCAAACCTTCGTTAAAACCGGTAGTGACCAAACTGAGCAAGTGACCATATCTCTTGTTGAATGATGAAATATCATGAACTTTTAATACCATTTCCTTGAGGTTGGGAGGGGTCTCTACAAAATTAATTCTGATAGTTTTTCTGCGAGCTGAATCCATGACCTACAAAATAGAGAAGAGATAAATCAAATGTCCCTTGAAATGGTTAGGGTACATGTTATGTTATGATGTTTATGATGTTATAATTATGATTTAAAATCACAGATATATAAAAAAAAACAAGTCACACAAAGACCTTAGGTTTAAAGGCTTGCATGAGTTTTAAAGGTAAGTACCCTCTTGAAGTTTCAGTTGGCTCAACTTTTACTATTAATAGTAATCGGGTTCTAACGAGCCTCATATCACAGACCTTTCTTTTAGGCATTGTTCTAGCTCAAGCACCAAAGTATTGCGGCCAGAATATCCCAAAAGTCCAATCTCAATGAGTGTAGCATCGAGTATCAATCGATCTTCGGTCGGAACCAAAGCCGACTATCTCACTACTTTCTAATGGATATGATGAGTCAATTAAAGGTTCTAAAGGTTATTTAGAGCTTAATGACACTATAAGGTAGCCTAATGTTATCCTTGACTGACTCAAGGAACATTAGTACAAGCCAGAGTATCACGCTAAGTAGCTATCACTTCGTCCATATCGGTCTATGCCGTATAATTTCCATGATTTATTGCTACTTACCTAAAAAGGTGCCCTAGATCTGGGTGTAGGATCTTTAACAATAACCCAAACAAAACCTTCAAAAGTAAAGCATACAAACACACAATGGAAGCAAATTAAAATGAACTAAGCTCTAAGGTAACCCCACTTTATAAAGTACATTCCCCAGCAGAGTCGCCAGTTCTGTGATACGGTGGCAGAACTGACTGTTATACAGGTTTTGCGTTTGTGTTTGCAAATGTTACGGTAAGTAAGAGTCGCCACCGACTTTTATTTTATCCAACAAAGGAATGTGTGAAAAGAACATAAAAATACCTTTTGAGAGTTTTCTGAGTAAGGGGGTATATTATGGAAAGGGATAGTGTTAGCGCCCTTCCCATCCGTAGTTATCTACGGGCTCCTAGATGCTTTGCTCATTTTGAAAATACCTTATGCTTTGTGTGTTTTGAAAAGTATTTTGAAATGACAATAGTGAGGCCGTTTTCTTTATGATAACTCTTGTATCAGTCCTCAAGAGTGTTGAGAAAGTGTTTTTGAAAATGGTTTTTAAATGTTTTGTGTATGTGTAAAAGTTTGTTTTTGAGCATCGCATCTAGGAATTATCTACTTTACTCAAAAGGTTTGTTCTTTTCCTCCTTTCCTTTAGACAGTGATATCCTACTATTAGTGAGTAGGTATCCCTATTGTTGGATGTTTGAGGGACATTTGAAGGGACGTTTGTAGTTACAGAGGCAACATGGCGAGAAACTTTAGTAACTACCCTAGGGTTTTAAGATCGTACTGAGGCATCATCGAGAGGGTCATTTTCATCTTTTCAACCAGGGGTAGCCACTAAAGCCTCTCACATTCGAGAGTTGTGACTATTTTCTGAAGGCAACCAAAGTGGGAGTACCCTAGAGGTGTGCATGTGCGAGTGTGTTGTGTTTCAGTTATTTATCCTTAAACATTTAGGTTTTCTACCGTTGGTTTTCATATCTTATCATGCAATCCTATTAGGAATACATCTAACAGTATATGTACAGAAAATATAGAGTGCAAAAATTAAATCCTACACTGTTACATGGCTTCGGGGAATGGATTAATTATATATCCAAAATTTGGGGGAGAAATAAAGAAAGTAGTAAAAGGGTCCTAGTTAATTCTATTGCATCCCATAAGCAGTTACATTAATGATAAGAATAACAAATGCTAAAATAATAAACGCACGCAAATTGAAAGGACATCTAAATCCTAAAAATGAAATCTTTTTGTTGTTTTGTTTTTTTTTATGAAAAAAAATTTGAATTCAAATAAATCCTAATTATATTAATTTTAAAATTAAGAAAAATGGTTTAAATAAATATTAGTTAATTTACGTAATTAGTTTAATTAAGAAAAATGCTAACCTAATGTGTTTTTGTGATTTTTATTTATTATTATGGAAATTAAACAAATTAAAAAAAATTAAGAAAAGCGATTAAAGTAAAAAAACAAACACTGGGCGGTGTGAAAAAACACTAGGCCCAAGTTGTTGAAGCCCATATTTCCTGTGAATCCAGTGGGGAACGCCTTGGAGAGTGCATGTTGGCCTGCGCGTTTGGGTCCACTGGATCTGGATCAGATGTTATCTAATGGCTTAGATTGATGGTTCATGATGCATGCAGGGGATAAGCCAGCGCTGGATCTGCAAAAAACATGTTAGAAATATGATAATACATGACCTGGGTATCGAACCCAGGTCCCTTCGATTGCACACGTCCTTCTTAACCATCTGACTTGCTTGTTCATTCGTTGATCCAAACACAAAATAACGATTATATGATAAACTGCATATTTGGATCTCAGTAACACAATAATATGAATAGTATGCATCGAAACATATAAAAAATAAAAATATGGATTCACATGATTATTGGAACCGGCGATGCATGTGCATGCATTTTTAATAGCTTTGCTGTTAATAACGACCCATTCTTACCCTTTGAACCTTATTGAGATGATTGTAACATTTGGTTTGGATGGAGATGGCTTGAATTGGATTGAAGGTGAGAACAATGTGCTCAGAAAAACTTGAAATAATTTCAAAGTTTTGTGGAGTTTTTAGTGAGGCAATTTATACGTGTGTTTTAGGAAAGATGTTTCTATGTGATGCAGTATCCCTGGTGTAATACAGTGGGAGAACTGACTTGGTATTTTTCATTTTATCGCAATTGTTGTGGATAGCAAGAGTCGGCACCGAAATTTCTTTTATCCAATAAGGAAAGGGTGAAAAGAACAGGAAAGAACTTTGAGATTATTTTCTTGAGTTCCGGGGGGGTAGGTTATGAAAATGTAAGGTGTTAGCACCCTTTTC
This sequence comes from Vicia faba, assembly GCA_948472305.1. NCBI lineage: Eukaryota > Viridiplantae > Streptophyta > Magnoliopsida > Fabales > Fabaceae > Vicia > Vicia faba. The sequence continues at coordinate 116,530,980 of OX451739.1, read as the reverse complement.
ATCTGTAGTTATCTACGGGCTCTTAGTTGCTTGCTATAACACTTGCTTTTGTTTGAAAATGTGTTTGTGGTATGGGTTTTGAAATTATTTTGAAAAGTGTCTTTGTGACGATTCTCGTCTATATAAGAACGCATACAAATAACTTTATCTTTTTAAAAATGTTTCAAATGAAAGTGTTGGTGTATAAAATGCTTTTGTTGTGAGCAAGCGAGCAACTAGGAGCATCCTAACTACTCATAAGGTCTAGTATTCTTTTCCGCCTCCTTTAGATGTTGTTATCTTACCATTGATTTGGTAAGAAGCCCCATCATTGGATGTGAAAGGACGGGCGTGGGACATTTGTATAGTCATAGAAGGCAACCTATAAGACATTTTAGCAATTTTCTTTTAGGGACTAGATCGTTTACCAAAGGCAACATCAAGGGACATCGAGGGACTATGATCTTTTATCAAGGGTCTTTGCTAAAACTCCCATATTTGAGGGACGTGACTATTTTCCGAGGCAACAAGTGAGATTACCCTAGAGGTGCATGTGTGTGTAGTTTGTTTGATTGCATGCATTTTTGTCTTGAATTTAGGGTGGTCTAAGTATTAGTTTTAATATTTCCATACATCCTAATTAATAACATTTATACAAAAGCAATAAAAATTCATAAATAAATCCTACACTCTTACAACCATATTGAAATAGAAATAAAATATAAAGACAAAATAAAAATAAAAAAAGAAGAAAAAATGAGCTCTTTCGGTTCAGGCAGAAGCATCATTCGATTCTACACTTTTTGACCTCTTTCAATTTGGGCCTGGAGTCAGCAAGGTTATGTCCTTCGATTGGGATCTGTAAGTCAGTAAGGTTATGTCCTTCGATTGGGAGCTGGAAGTCAGCAAGGCCACCTTTTTGGTTACTTCCTTCATTTGAGGCCTGGATTCAGTGTGAGATAAATTCTACTAGCTACTTCCTTCGTTTGAGGCTTGGAATCAGTGTGAGGTGCATTTTTTGCCTCAGGCTCCTCGCTGACTCCTTCGACTGTAAGCATGCTAGGCCCTTAGGTTGAGATTTGAAAGGCTTGAGTATTTAGCCAATTGAAGGGTACAATAAACTTGTCTTAAATTATTAAAATGCAACATTCAAGTGTAATTACAGGACAGGGGTTAGCACAAAATTATTGGGTCTCAAAGTTCAAAGCCTAACTTAGTCAGAGTTGGGATTTTCAGCATATAGGCAGTCATAATCGAAGGTTAAAACATGGTCAAGCTCCCTATATGAAATATCTACATTTCCTTTTATTGGCATTTGCACATGATATTTGAACAAAATAGATTCAAGTTTAAAGGGAACTTACATCTTGAAGTTCCTAAATCGAAGGAAGCTGCAAGTGTCTTCCTTGGTAGTGAATGGATGCTCGTTGGGGCCTTCCTGAGATTAATCCAGTTACTACTTTATGTAAGCAGTCACTGAATCGAAGGAGAATGTGTGAGTGGATCGAAGGTTCATTCTTTAACAAGTAACTAAATGAATCGAAGGGTTACTGTATTGTAGTTGGGAAAGTGGGTCGAAGGCTAGTTAGATGGTCACTTGGGGGTTGAAATGAAGGATTCACTTAGTGTACAAAGGGGGTTGAGTTTTTAGAATTGTTTGGAAAAATGTTGGGAGGTGTTTGAGAGTTTTGGGAATTTTCACAAGAGTTCTCTTATAATTCTTCTGGCGCCCTTGACATGTGTGGTGGAGGCTCATATTTATAGATGGCTTAGGATGATTTTTTAGGAGGGAAAACAAAAGGTTTAAACAAAAAAGGCATGTTGTGTTTTTAGCTTTCGAGGGACAGTGTTTGTATTCCATTTTGGTGCAAGGAATAAGGCAGTGTTGGAGGACTGTTGTGCAACAGTTTTGGAGTTTTCTGTCCAGTGTATCAGGCATGATCCTGGAAGTGCATGGGACTTGGTCAACAAGTACCTTTGGGAATCTCAACCTTTTGCCTTTACCCCCTAGCCCTATGCTTTGATAAGACTCTTCAGCAATCATTTCTTTTTTCAAATCGAAGTGTCATTCGAATGGCTCATATGGGTATCCTTTGAAGGGGACCAAATAAGTGTCTTTCGACCAGGTCCTTCATGGGTTCCTTCGAATGGTCCAAATACATGCTCCTTGGGTGGGTCAGCAAAACATGTCATTTGATTGGGACATTCAGACATGTCTGGCAAGTCCTTCGAATGTGCCACCATGGTACTTCTTTCACATGAGACAATGGCATAGTGTAGAATTATGCCATTTTGAAGGGAGATATTGGCCACTCAAACTTGCCTGCAAGGGGCCATATGGCCAAACGAAAGGGTGTATGTAGGAGGTCCCTGCTTTGTGACTTCATGCAAACATGCAAGAGATCCTTGCTCAAACGAAGGCTTGTATGAAGGGAACCATATGCCCAAATGAAAAGTGTGACCAAAAACTTGTACTGAAGGATTCACACACCCCAAATGAAGAGTGCATGCAGAGGATGAAGGGTATAATCGAAGCTTGCAAAACAGGGAAGGCCATATGCCCCAAATGAAGGAGGCCTGTAGGAGGAAAGATGTGTAATCAAATGAGATAATAAGAGAGGCTTTTGCCTCCTGAATTGAAGGACATCATCTGGAGGATTTTTGTCTTGTGAATTGAATCTAGTTGAAGATAAGTGTTATCCTGTCGAAGCTTGTAAGAAGTTGCTTCAAAGGGTGACTTTGGCCTTGTGCGTGTTAGCATGGTAAGGAATTCTTCCTTGTAAATCTTGGCTAACATGCAGGAAATATGCTATATGGCCAAACGAAAGATTTGTACGAAGAGAATAAAACATTCAAACAAAGTCTAGTGCCCAAATGAAGCAGGAAATGAACTTTCCTAAATGAAGTCCAATGCCCCAATCGAAGCAGGAAATGCACTTTCCTAAAAGGAGTCCAGCGCCCAAACGAAGGATGCAACCAAAGCCTACATCAAAGGAGCCAAAGTGCTTGATCGAAGGATGTAAAATCAAAGAGCACTTGTAATTTCTTCAATTTTTTCAAAAAGAGTATTTTCATCTATTTTTCCCTATTGGAAATTTCTTCTTTAATCTTGTCCCCCCCATTGTTTTTCCTTCTGCTCTGTATTTATAGGTCACAGTGGTGAATGGAAATGGCAAGAATCAACCATTAATTAGGCTTTGAAGGCAGAATCGAAGGCCTTTAAAAAGTTGCCATTCTTGATGATTTCCTGCCCTTTTGGGTTTTGAATGAACCATGACAGGTTTCTCATCTTGAATTCTTCGAATTCCCTCAAGCATTGTTCTTCGGTTGGCTCTGAGTGGCTTCCTTAAATGGCTTTGGGCTTCAATTTGATTTTCTCAAGGTTTCATCCTCATGGCTCCTTCGATTGAGTCCATCTACGTTGGTTGTGTGACCTGGAAAATTCTCCTATTAGCCCAATCGAACACTTCCTTCTATGCCTGTCGAAGCTTTGTTTTGGTCATCTCCTTCGAATGTAATTGTGCAGGAGGCTTGGGCTTGGTAGCATGAAGGAATTGGGTCAACAAGCATCTTGAGCCAGACTCATCAAGAGACAAAACAAAACTTATTTCCTACAATTGTGTTTCCTTTGAATGGACCAATTCTATGTCCTTCGAAGGCACCACTTGTGTGTTCTTTGAATGGACCACATGCACCACTTGTGCGTTCTTTGAATGGGCCACCGATGTGTGTTCATAATGTATAAATTATGTGTTGACGGGTTCAGAGGTGGAATCGAAGCAAGCATGAAGGAGGCCATTGCTTTATGAATCGAACCAGATTTGTAGGAGGCCACTGCTATGTTAATCGAAGAAGGTTCATAGGAGGCCAAGTGCTCAATCGAAGCTTCCTCGAAGGAGGCCTAATGCCCAATAAAAAATTATGAACCAAGGCTTGCTCGAAGGAGGCCAAATGCCCAATCGAAGTCTTTGAACAAAGCTTTTTCAAAGGAATAGCCATGAACCAGATTTTAAATTCAAACTGTTGTCTGCATCCACTCCTTTCGATCTGCTTTGTACTTGTGGAAACTTGTGATTTTGAAAATCTTTGTGAGAAACGTCTTAAGAACAGAGAGGGAAAATTTTGGGGTACAACAACAGCCTTGTGTCATGGCCAGTTATACCAAAAGAGAATGAAGAAAGCTTTTGATAAGAAGGTCAAGCCTCTTGAATTCAGAGAAGGCGACCTCATGCTCAGGAAGATCATGTCTTTTAATGTTGATTTTAGGGGTAAGTGGACTCCAAATTATGAAGGCCCGTATGTTGTCAATAAATCCTTCTCTGGAGGTGCATTTATTCTTGAAACTATGGATGGCGAGTAGTTCCCACATCCTATGTATGCTGATGCAGTCAAGAAATACTTCGCCTAAAGAAATAAAAGTACAACTCGCTAAGACGAAAACCTGAAAGGGAAGCTTAGGAAAAAAAGAGTGTCTCGTTAGGTTGAAAACCCGAGACTTGATCATTGAAGCAACAATCTTCTTTGACTCTTGCCATACTTCAACAGAAGTCACTGCTCAGGAATTCAAAGTTGATAGGGAGAATAGTGGTCATTGTGTTTCAATGTATCTTTTCTAATGTATCACCATTTTCCAAATTTGTAATCATCTAAGGAGTCTCGCCATTCGCAGACTACCATTCAATTAATAAAGTTTGAGCTTTTATGCAATTCTTTGCAATTCTCATTTTATTCTACTTACAAAGACTACATTTATTATTGATAGTAATTTTTAAAACAAAGAGATTTAATAATAAAATTGTTTTTGAAAAGAATTTACAAATTACTTTTTACTTTAGATTTTAGGACTCAAGAAAAACAAAAATAATGATTCCAAGGATATATGAAATCTGAAATTTTAAAAGTATGTATTCCCTAGGAAAGTTCTTTCGGGTCGCTTTCGAGGATATGTGTATGATCTTCTTGTGTTTCTCAAATAGTTGGAGATGATACCAATGGATGTATGGTGCGGCGTCGGATTTATAATCCTCTTTTCCCTAGTGTGGATCCAATTTTCTCCAGGATTGATTATTTTGATTTCGTGTTTTGCATGGTCTGAAGCCCCTATCTTAAATGCCTAGTAAAGAAACTAGACAAGAGCGGTAACTTTTATAAGAAGTGTTGAAACAATTGTCAACTTTTTGGGTTTTCTCCCGCCAAGTGTTGTGTTTGATTTAAAATCCCCATAATCTTGACTTTTAACTGAATTGTTTGATTTCTAAAAATCCCCAAGTAAGGCTGAGATAACGTCTCTCTGAAATTTATCATCCCCATGTGGTTTCATAATTTCTCCCCAGGGAAGTTTATGTAATCATCGCTCTTGTTATTGAAAAATGTATTTTTGTTTCCCCTTGACAATGTGGTATTGTCCTCCCCATTGAAATTAGCACGAGATCCTCGTTCTAAGTCTCGACGATATGGTTTCCATCTTCCTTAGTGAAGTCAGTATTATAATCTCCAGTGGAAGTCTAGACATTGACACATTGTTTTCCCCATTGAAGTATGTTTGATATTCCCCAATGAAGCTTGGAGGAGAATATTATATCCATGTATATGTACTGATTTATTGATTTTATTACTTTTGGATTATATTTCTTCCCAGAGGAGTTAAGCCATGAAATAGGAATTTGTTTCCTCAGTTGGTGCTTACTTTCTTGTGAAATTTTCATCCTGGATGTGAACTAGTCGAGTGTTGACTTTACCCAAGCTGGTTTTGTCTGTTTATTCCCAGTTCTATATGTTTGTGTTGTCATCATATACATGATAAAATTCATACACTCATACATACATCATGCATAGCTGAATTTAACATTCATTGGTCATTTGCATTCGTTGATATTTTTGTTGGTATATTGCCCTATTTTGCATAATTATATTACCCTCTCTCCAATATGGTGTCAAACTTAAGCACAAAGTGTATTTTTTTCAATTTCCCCACTGAGTTATCCCTCATGGAAGAATTTTACTTCAGCCTTCCTATTCAGCTCATCGTCTGGTTAGATCCATGTTTCCCTTTTGAGTTTGTTTCTCATCAGGCGCTAACTTGGTTGACTATTTCACTCCGATTTATTTCTGGTTTGGATATGTGGTTCCCATCAACATTATTATTATGTTTTCTTTAGGCTTTGAGCCCTGGTTTAAGAATGTTCATTTATTTTGCACGACAAGACTTTATCTTCTCAGCAAGAATGTATTAGCATCTCCCCAGGAAGTCATAATTCTTTTCCCAGCAGCATTATTGCAACTCCTTCTCATAACAACATATGACAGGTCTCTTTATTTGAGCAACTTGTACATCTCCAGTAAGTCTGTTAGTTCCTAGAGAAGATCAATTTGTTACTCTATTGAATGGTAGTCTTGTCATTATGGGAGATAGTTCATTGTTGAGATTTGTTTACTCCAATGGATGGTAATCTCATCATTGTGGGAGATAGTTCGTTGTCGATATCTATTACTCCAATGAATGGTAGTCTCGTCATTATGGGATATAGTTTGTTATTGACATTTTGTTACTCCAATGGATGGTAGTCTCATCATTATGGGAGATAGTTCATTTTTTAGATTTGTACTCCAATGGATGGTAGTCTCGTCATTAAGGGAGATAGTTCGTTGTTGAGATTTGTTTACTCAATATGGATGGTAGTCTTGTCATTATGGGAGATAGTTTATTGTCGAGATCTGTTACTCCAATGAATGGTAGTCTCGTCATTATGGGAGAAAGTTTGTTGTTGAGATTTTGTCACTTCAATGGATGGTATTCTCGTCATTATGGGAGATAGTTCGTTGTTGTTATGTTTACTCCAATGGATGGTAGTCTCGTCATTATGGGAGATAGTATTTTGTTGATATCTTTTTTCGATGGATGGTAGTCTCGTCATTATGGGAGATAGCTTGTCATTGATATTCGCTTAGCTCTAAAGAAATTCATATGTTTCTAGTTTTAAGTACTGATGATGGCCATTTGTGACCTACCCTGATATTGGTATTTCATGGTAGTATACTTGATTCAATTTCTTTGGCCTAATGAGTGGTTTAAAGCTTCCAATTGAAATTTCTCATACCATGAGTCGTTAGCGGAGTATTTTTTTTCCTTGTATAGTCTTGTATCTTCGTGCATGACTATCACATGATGATTCAGATCTTACTCGAAGTTTTCCGGGTTTCTCTTCTTTGCTTGTTGTGTTACAAACTCTTTTTCGTTTGCTATCATTTTTCTTCCAGTTTATCTTTTCGCACTTTACCACTTTTATTGAAATCGTGTGAAGTAGGGCTTTACTTCTTTCTGATACCATGAGAAGTAGGGTAGAGATGTATGACAGGGGTCTCTGTTGCTGATCATGTCAGGAACCCCTATGGTTTATTTAAAGACCCGTTTAGGGCAATTCCTCATTATGTGCATTATATTTTCTACTTGTGTGTGGTTTATTTAAAACCCTACCTTTGTGTAGGTATTCTGCAGGTGTGTTTATATTTGTACCCACATTATTCCCCATCCATTATTAATGTCCTAAAAAGGAGGCGAGCGGGGAGGCTTAGAAATTAACCCCCACAATTTTGTTTGTGTCATCCTTAGCTCGTGACGCACCACGATGCTTCGGAGTTGTGCCTTCTCTTGTTTATCGAGTCATCAAGTAGGTAAGGGTTCCGCAATTGAACCCTTACACTTTATCAAGAGTTCGCATTGGTCGATGCTGATACTTCATGATTGTTCATATCGCCTTCTATCGCCTACCTAGATATCCTATATCTTGGTTAGGTGTTCATTCGCTTTGAACATCACATTTTTGTTTTACTTCCCACTCCCGCTTGTTTGTCTCGGGTGATACGCTCCCCTTGTCTAAAGCAATTCTCTTCTTTTCCTTATTCTTTTATGTGTGTGCTTTTTCAAGCTTTCTTGCTTTATCCTTGTATATACCATGTTCCTTTAGGACGTGCTTGCTCCGTTCAAATGCGAGTTAGACCTTAGGTTGTAAGCCATGCATTCTAAATTTAGGTAGAGATTTCCCTTTTATCATTGACGTAGGGCTACCGCTGTATGATAACATTAGGTTAGAAATAGGCTAGTCTCCCTTAGACTCTTTTCTTCTTTTTTTGCATCCTTGCATTTAAAACTAAAACCTTTTGTTTAGAAAATAAAAAACATGCTAATAAGACTTAAACCCTTTTTCAAGGTAACAAAATACAAACCAAATCAAACCTTTTTGTGCGCTCGAGCACCTTTTCTCTAAATCCCTTTTCAGGTAAGGACATGATTAATTTACTTTTGTGTCAATGCATAAGTCTCCAAAGGTCGAGGTGTGGCAGAAGGCGAAATTAACGTCGTCCATAAAAAACACAAAACGAACAAAAATATGTGATCCTAACTACGATAGCTCTAATTCCTCAAAACGGATACGTGGGCATTAGGGTAGGCCCAAGCGAGTGCAACTTTATTTTCCCTACATTATTTTCTCATTTCTTTTGCATGCATTCTTCCTCAGTAATAAACAGTAAGCATAGTTTAAACACACCCATAAGATAGAACAATAAGAGTGGATACCGTAGAGTATTATGGGCGTGTGGGGTGCTAATACCTTCCCCTCACGTAACAAACTCCCTTACCTGATCTCTCGGTCGCAAGACCGTGACTTCTCCCTTCTCAGGTTTTCTCGATGTTTACCTTTCCCTTCATGTGGGATAATAGACGTTTGATTGCGACTTCATTATTTGATTATTTTCAGCCGATTGTTTCAATAAGGTATCATTCGATTGGTGCATACAAGCTGTATTCACCCAATCGAAGACAAATTAGTGATCAGTAAAGATGGTCTTGTAGACGAAAGAAAAGGGTGGGATTGGAGTTGAAGTTCAGTTCGACAAGAAAGTGAACAAGTTGATACTTTGACTGGTCAAATCGAAGAATCACATGTACAACTGAATTCGAATGAGATGAACAGAATGAAGCTTCGACAAGTAAAAATGAACAAAGTGATACTTCGATTGGTCAGGAGATCAAAAGGAACAAGAACTGAGTTCAACTAGGCTGATTGGATGTGAGATTTTTCCAGATCAAGCATCCAATGCACTTAATCGAAGAAGCCATGATGATGAAGCCTGAAGAACTTCGAATTGGAGTTCAAAACCAACATAAGAAACCATTGGATGTGAAATGGATTTACAGGGGCATGTAAGCTTTCGATTCCCATCAAGTTGGAGGCCCAAACAACTCATAGCAAGTTGGAAAAAACGCATAAAATAGATTGGCATATGATTGGGTCAAATATACCAAGTTTCATGAAAATCAAATGTAATCTCTCCATAATAATGTGCAAAGATATGAAGCCCAATTGTTGACCTAAACCCTTTGTCTATATAAACCTAATAATCTCAGAAGCAGGGGACACACGAAAAATTTCCTAAAACACATGCGCAGCTAGCCTCACCAAATTACCAAAAAAATTCTAAAGTATTTCAAGAACCATGAGGTTTTCAAACCCTTATTTTCATTGCCCTTCACTATGAGCAAAGGATCCCGATCAACTTCAGTCTCTCCGAGGGTAAGATTCAATCACTTACAGTGATCTAAATAGCCAGAAAATACGCAGGAATGCATCCAAATGACATTCATGTTTGAGATCCTGTATTTTTATTTCTTTGTTGCATTCTAACGTTTGATGATGATTGTAATATTTTCTGAGATTCATTAGTACATGTTTGGATCATTGAACAAGTCTCATACACCCTGATTGTGCTCTTCCATTATCATACCGATCTACCTCGTTTTGTTGACAGCGTATGATACATTGATTTAGAGTCAAAAATAAGGCCTCTATTGGATTCTTGGGATTTAGACATTATTTTATTTTAACTTAGAGCTCTCTGGGATTTAGACATTATTTTCAATTCGCGCGTGTTATTTCCTTTCCCACTTTTCTCATATTATTGTACGTGCTTCCTGGTTGTAATAGTTTAAAATAGGACTTTTACATTTACTACTTTATTTTCTCCCATGTTTTTGGATATGTAATTAATCTCCCCCCCCCCCCCCCCCCCCGAAGCCGTGTAATAGTTCAGGATTTACATTTCCGCACTTTTAATTTCTACAAACTATGAACTATTTAGATGCATGCTAATTAGGATTGTGTGGCAAGAATAAAATAAAACGCTAGAAAACCTAAATGCAAAAAGATAAATAACTGAATACAACAAAATTGCACATGCGCACCTCTAGGGTACCCCCACTTCAGTTGTCTTCGGAGAAACAGTCACAACTCTCGAAATGTGAGATATTTTAGTAGCTACCCTCCAGTTTAAAGATCGCAAGTCCCTCTATGACCCTCTCGATGTTGTCTCGGTAAAAGTGATCTTAAAACCCTAGGGTAGTTACTAAGGTTTTTTGCCTAATTTCCTTTGTGACTGTATAAACGTCCCTTAGAATATCCCTCAAACATCCAAAGACTAGGGCTACCTACTCACTAATAGTAGGATAGCATTGTCCAAAGGAAAAGAGGAAAAGAACAATCCTTTCGAGTAAAGTAGATAGCTGTTAGATGCTTGCTTAAACAAATTTTTACACTTACACTAAAACACTTTCAAAAACATTTTCAAAACGCTTTATCAACACTCTTGAGGACTGATACAAGAGTTATCATAAAGCAAACTGCCTTGCTATTTGGCATTTTAAAATACTTTTCAAAAACACAAAGCACAAGGTATTTCAAAATGAGCTAAGAATCTAAGAGCCCGTAGAAAACTTTGGATGGAAAGGGTACTAACACCTTCCCTTTCAATAATCTACCCCCATTACACAGAAAACTCTCGAAAGGTCTTTTTCTGTTCTTTTCACCCTTTCCTTTGTTGGATAAAAGAAAAGTCGGTGGCGACTCTTGTTTACCGCAACATTTACAAACACAAACGCAAAACCAATATACCAGTCAGTTCTCCCACCTTATTACAGAATGGTTTATGATGTTAACTGATGCTTGCTATTAACTTAATTTTGGTGAATCAATATGTTTGATACTTCTATTTTCAATTTCAAATTTTTTAAAACATCTCTAATTTTTTCCAAATCGAGTAAGATGTGTTACATATAAATTTGGGGCGAGGATATGGTTGTGATCGTCTTGAAGAGACGCATCTGGTGATCCAACTATGAGCGTCTAAATTTACAGATTTAAGAATCATGGTTTCCACATAGTTGTTGGGTAGCTGAAGATTGAAGATGACCTACGTAGCCTCTTCAACCAATCAGAGAAAGACAATTGAAATGATGTGATTGGTCTGACTTTCGTGACATCAGTGCGTGCTTGTTGACCGTGGATCACCATACCTCATCACTTTTGAGCCATCAGATGTGCCAATGTGTTTTAATGAACTAGATCTAACGCCTCACATTATTTCTGATTTATTTATTTTTACAATATTTTTTTTAAATTAGTTTTATATTTCAAAAAATCGTAACTCTCTTATTTTTTATTCAAAAATTAAAAAAAAATATACAAAAATACTTTGAATTATTTCTGATTTTGTGAATACTTTTTTATATTTTTATTTTAATGTTTGATATTTTTCATAATTTTTGTTTTGTTTGCATTATTTTAATTATTTTAAAAATACTTCTTGGCATTTTTTAAATTCTAAATAATTTTATCAAGATCATTTTCTCTATTTCTGACTTTTTTGAAATTTTTCTAGAATTTTATTTTGACTTCTACTATTTTTGATCTTTTTTCATTTATTTGAGAGATTTTAATTAATTTAAAAATTCTTTTCTGTTATAAAAAAAATTATCAAAAATTTTATAAAAAATATTTGAGATCAGTTCTGACTTTTCTATGGTTTCTTCTAATTTTACTTTGACACTTTGAATCTAGTTTGCTATTTTTCCTTTTATTTCCATTAAAAACCAATTTAAAAATCATTTTTCTTCTTTTTATTTTGTCCATTAAATGCAATTTATTTTTTAAAAATATATTCTGACTATATTATTTTTGATCATGAACTTCATTAACATCATTGGATCTTGGGTGTTGAGTTTAACTCCACCAAAATGGATGGGTGATTTTAATGATAGTTTGATCAAAATATTTGATTCAAATACATCCCCTCCCTCTTCATCTTATCCTTTTCTTACATGTGCTACATGTTGTTAGAAGATGATCTACATATCATATCTCCAAACATATGGCACATAGATTGCTATTAATCGGCCTCAAAATAGGTGCAACATCTATATAAGTCCACTTATAATTGCTTAACATAGCGCTAAATTTTGTCCCGATTCGAGAAATGATCATTTGTGGCCCAAACCTATGTTTTCAAGCACAAGTATGTTTAATTTGAAACCATTGATCCAACAACCTTGAGGTTCATTGTTAGGAGGCTTTGGTCTTATCAATCCTCTAATGAATCATCATAAATTTTGGACCAAGTGAGTCGTTTAAACATATTTGATCATTTATTGTTGCCTTGAGATTTTTAAATGAATGATATACTTGACAAAAACAAAATAAAACTTGTTGTTGAGAGGCTTTAATTTTATCAATCTTCTAATGTGTTTTCAAATTCAAGTTTCAAGAGGGTCATTCAACTAACCTCTAATTTCTAACTCATTAACAGTTGTCCTTTATTTTCATGCTTTAACTTTACGCCTTTACTTTTATGCACCATTTATCTTAGCATTAACATTTCATGCTATTTTAATCTTTGCTCACTTGAGCATTTATGTTTATGTTATTTTTATTTTGCTCACTTGAACTTTCATTTTCTTTTTGAAGACACTTAATAATCAACTTGAACAATAAAATCTTTAATGTTACTAGGACTATTTGGCTACTATCCTTGGCATTTTGGAGTTATGGACTTCTTAGACTTATGATTAGAGACCTTGACCTACCTGGAGACCTTGGTGACTTCTATTTCTATTTTGTCTGGAGTTCTTGGCGTTTACCCCAAGACACTGAGTTGTTTGTTTCTTTTTGTGCAGGTTATTCTGATTATGTATTTTGTCTGTGATTGGGTATTCATCTACATACAAACATTACTCTGCCTAATTTTTTAGAAGACTTAATACACTTGAAGTTTGGTATTCTTAAGATATTTAATATTTTTTCTTGTTTGGTTTCAATCCAAAGGATTAGAATTCTATATTGACTCATTGTGTCAAGTGTTGGCTTCTTATTGGTTAGACGGTTCTTTTCCCTAGATTTTACCTTTATGCATTAGGATAATCCTTTCATCTCCTATCATCTTCTTTAATTTCAAAAATCTTCTCCCTCCTTTTCAAAACTCTTCTTGTTTTCTAAACTTGAACCACTTTCCCAATAAACTTGGACTTAGGTGTATGCATTTTCAAAAACATTTTCTTAATTAAACTTTAACGAACTTATTCATACTTTGAATTTTTTTGTGAGAAGAATAAAAGTCAATCAATCTCATCCAAACCATTTTTTGCCACTTTGGCTTTTTAATTTAAAATTTTCTCAAAATATTAGACTCTTGTCAATCCTTGTAGTGATGCGAGCTATTATACTTCTACGATATGTAGTAAAGTGAGATATTTTCCACTTGGGTGATGGGCGAGGCTTTGTTGATTTTAAAGTTTAAGCTATATCCTCCACTTTGAGATGATGAAAATTCTCCTTTCTCATGATCGTGGGTAGTAAGTATGTTCTTCCTCTCGGATAAGACGATGATGTAACTTCCCTTAAATTTAACTAACACACTTGTGTTTTAAAAATTTTAAAGGTGAACTACGAGTACCCTGATCCCTTATTAGACGGAAGGTGGTACGTAGGCACTAAAGGTTCGCAATTGCGGCAGGTACAAAAATTGTAAAAAATACTTCTTTTCTCATCCCCACAATCTATTTTGGTATACAACACTTATAGCCAAAATACACCAATTTACAAATAGGTTCCTGCAGAGTATCGTAGATGTTTAGGGTGCTAATACCTTCCCTTTGCAAAACCATTTCCCGAACTTAGATTCTCTCCCCCTCTTTTGGGGTTATTCGCTCTTTTCCCATTCCTCTAGAAATAATAAAGTGCGGTGGAAATTTTTATTTGATCTGTGCGAGTTAAGTATCCTCTCAGGCTTTGCACTCTTACCATCTTCACCCTGGTTATCATCTTTGTTGACGGGATATCACAGTCTTGAGCTTGCTTGATAGGACCTCTGAACCTTATTCCCATTTTGAGGATGCCGATTGGTTTCCTTATCTTTTTCTTCCTCTCTTTGGTGATGAGGGTCTTCAGTTCATCTTGTCCTTTGGCTAAGTTAAGGAACATTTGTTAAAACTAAGCATTCTGAGCTCGAAGATCTTTGACAATTTATTTGAGAGCCATCTTTTACTGAAATAAACAACAAGAAGATTAGAAAACCTGACTAGAAAGTACCTTTTATGTGATGATATGCAAGATATGTAGATGGAAATTCTATGTTTTCAAGGATCTTGCAGGGTAAAAGAGATTAAGAAGGAATCTTGATTGCATCTTTGACTTATGGGACTTCGAGTCTTCATTTTGTACGTCCTTATATTTAAATCAAGCTCACCATATCTAGTGGGTCATAGCCTCTGACTCAAATGAACATATTTTATCTTTGACAGTGTCGAGCTAGAGGAAAATAAATCCCCTTGCCCCCTTGTTAATAGTCTCGCTTGAAATTCTGCAACAAAGATCCCTAAGATCTTTGAAATGGTTAGTAGATGTCATGTTAGATGCCATGATGTGATGATGATATGTTTATGTTTACACAAATAGAAATCACAAACAAATCACGCAAAAACCATAGGTTTAAAGGCTTGTATGGGGTCCGTAGGTAAGTACCCTTTTCTATTTGAAGTTAAGTTGGCTCAACATGTCCTAAAATAGTAATCGGGTTCTAAGGATCTCATATCACGGATCTTTCTCGAAAGTTTTATTTTAGTACAACAACTTATTTGCCACTAAAACATCATGCGAGTCAAATCTCAATTAGTGTAGCATCGAGTATACACCAACTCTAGACTGCACCAAAGTCGGCTATCTCACAATCTTCTAATGGCCAAGATGGGTCAATTAAGGTTCTAAAATTCAGTTAATGCTTATGACACCACACGACAGCCCAATGTTATCCTTGACTTACTCAAGGAACATCGTTAGAAACCAAAGTGTCACACTAACGTAGCCATCACTTCAACCATATCGGTCGATGACATATAGTTTCCATGATCTATTGCTACTTACCTAAGGTACCCTAGATTCGGGTGTAAGATCTTTTAAAGAAAGTAAACCCAAGCAACCCTTAAAATAAAGAAAACAATGCTAACAGTTTAAAGCAAGTAAAAGTGATCTAAGACTCTAAGGTAACCCCTCTTTTTTAAGTATGTAAGTCCCCGGCAGAGTCGCCAGCTACTGTAATTGGTAGGAGACCTGACCTTTTTGGTTTTATCCAAATATTGAAGATATCTAGAGTCGCCATCGACTTTTCTTATATCCATTAAGGAAAGGGTGAAAAGATTAGGAAAAACCTTGAAGATTTTGAGTTCGTGGGGTAGGTTATAAAAAGGGAAGGTGTTAGCACCCTTTTCATTCGTAGTTATCTACTAGCTCTTAATTGCTTAGCTCACTTTGAGAACTTGCTTTTTTGTATGATTGGTTTGAAAATATTTTGAAATTTGAACTTTATAATGATTCTTGTATCAGTCCTCAAGAATGCGTAAAAAGTGTTTCTTTGAAAATATTTGTTTGTGAGAAATGTTTTGTTTTTAAAGAGTTTGTGAGTAAGTGGTTAACAATATTCTACCCACTCAAGGTTGGTTTTGTACTTTTTCCTTCTCCTTTAGAAACAGTGATATTCTTACCATTAGTTGGTAGGTAGCCCTGTCTATTGGATGTGAAGGTACATCGAGGGTTGTTGTACGGTCATCGAAGGCAACTTGTAAGGATGCTTTAGCAGTTTAGTACGGGACTTGATCATTTATCGATAGGAAACATCGAAGGGTCATTGAGGGACTATGATATTTTATTCGAGGGTCTTTTCTAAAGCATCTCTACGTTCGAGGGACATGACCGTTGTTTTTCCGAAGGAAACTGATGGAGGTTACCCTAGAGGTGAATATGTGCAAGTGTGTTGATTCGGTTATGCTTATCTTGAGATTAGGGTTTTCTAGTGTTCACTTTTATCTTTCGATACAAACCCTTTTTACTGAACAGTAATATAACAAATATAGTAGCAGAAAAAATAAAGTGTGGAAACGTAAACCTAGACTATTACAACGGAAATTAAAACCTACAATATTACCTCCCGGAGAAATTACATGATAATAAAAGTAAGCGAAAAATAAAATCTAGGCTATTACATTCGCGAAACCTATACAGTCGATCTAAGAAATATAAAAGCAAGAAAAAAATAGAAAAGGAAAATATTTATAGTGACTTTTATGAAAAGAATGATTTATAATAATTAAAATAAACCTAAAAATTATAATGTATTTTAAAATTGCAAAAAAAGTTAATTAATTAAATTAAAGGGTTAATTAAAGAAAAACTAAAACCTAATTAATTTTAATTAATAAAAAGGTTAGTTTTAAAAAAAGGGTTAATTAAAAAACCTAAAACCTAATTAGTTAGGGTTTTTAAAAAAAAACTATTTTTAGGTTATGTTAAAAATGATTAAGGTTAAGAAGGAATTAGGGTTAAGGAAGAATGACAAACACTGTTAGAAAATAGAAAAAAAAACATGAAAAATGCTAGGGGTTGGTGTTGAACCCATGCCCTTTGCCTTACAAGTGCCTCCCTTTGCCACCAAGACAACGCTGCTTTTGTGCTAGCAGAATAGGTATTAGGGAAAATATAACAAAGACCTGTAAAAATTGAGAAAGCATGAAGAAAAGTGTCAAAAGACAGGGATCGAACCCACGCCCTTCTATACAAATTCCTTATCATGCGCACACTTGCCACTGAGCCATGCTTCGCATCTGGTATATTAGTGAAAACAATCAGATTTATAATAAAACAAATAACTAGGCCAGAGAGGCGCCAGAGTCCTAGCTCCGGTCGTCTTCTCCGGCGAGCTTCTTTCTTGATTCCTACTAAATAGTGCAAGTTAGTAGTAAAATATAACCCTACCCCCCTAAATCAAGGGTTGCGAGTTCAATGGTGCCATCTGTTTATCCTAAAAGGCTTGTATATAGAGATACGAAGAAAATGCTCCCTCGTGCCCTAACTATGGCATACTTTGATTCCTGCGTCAAAACTTAAAAGCAACGGATCCAACTGGTTGATTTGAGGTGGTGACTCCAGGCATGAACAAGCTTGCTTTTGGGCTTGGTAGTGATCCTAGGAACTTCAGGGATGCGTTTAGATGCTTGGTTTTGAATGAAGGAGGCTGCAAATAGGGTTTTGTGTTTTTCCTATTTTTTGATAATTTTTAGAATTTTGGAATATTGATATTTGCAAGGTTTTTTCGAGCAAGGTTTCGTATGTCTTCTCTTGTCTGAATGAAGAATATATATAGCGGAGAATTAGGTCAAACAGACGGGCTTGGACCTTGTCATGAAAGCTTTGGTTTTATCTTTTTTAATTTTGAGCTTAAATAAATAAAATAAATAATAAATAGAATAAAAATCATAGGGGTGTATGAATTGGTTTAGAGGTTCACAATGAGGCCTAATACACGTTTGGACCTTGAAATAACAGCCCACTAGCCCAAAATTTCATGCTTCTTCAATTTGGGTTTTATGCATTTTCTCAAATTTTCCAAACTTGCACAAATCATATCTCTCTCAATTTTAATTATTTGAAGCTGATCTATGACTTTTTGGAAAGATGAAGATGTTCCCTACAATCTCTATGTTGGTCGTTTTTTCATTTGAAGAATTTATTTTGATGTAAGTTGCCTTGATAAAAAGTGTCTTTTTGTTGACATTTGAAATGAACTATAATGTTTTGGCCCATATCTCTTAAATGAAGCATTTTTTGGACTTGAGCTTAGAGATGCCAAGGGGTAGATAATTGTATTTCTTTCAAAATGAGTTTTGGTTGAGAAAAATCTGATGAAGCATGTGAAAGTTATGCTTGGTTAAAATTCTGTTGACTTCTCCTTAAGAAAACCCTAATTTAGTAACTTTTTACTTTTGATGAATATTGAGTTTTCTTAATGAATCATGAGCAACCCTTGATCAAATAATGAATATAACTTTAAAATATTTATATTGACCAAAAATCTTGAAGTTTGGCTGTATGTTGACCATAATTGACTTTTTGCCCAATATAGTTGATTTTTAGTCATCTGAGCAATTGATTGAGCAAACATGTGATGCAAGGCTTGAAACTTGAAATGATAATTCCTGGAGACATATGAGGAACCATGAAATCCACTTGAGGCATTAGAAGCCTAATTTTTTTGAGAATCACAAAACCCTAGTTGTAGATCATTTGCTTGGGGGAGGGTTTGTCTGATCCAAACTTGAGAAGTCTTGAGCAACTGAAAACTCTAGAAGCGTGAGGAGATATCTTGAAGAAAATGGGAGGGAAAATTTTGGGGTAAAACAACATGAAAAATAACACACGGGGAAAAGAAGGAAATATTTAGAAATTTTTTCTCAGCTGAGCCCCATGACTAAATGCCTACATATCCCTCTTAAGAAATTAGAGCTATGTAGTTTGGATCAATAGTTTCCTTTTTTTATGTGTATTTTATAGACAGTGCTATAGAAGCATGTCCTTTTTAAAAAGGTTTTAAATAAAAAGTCCAGAGACAAAAAGGTTTGCAATGGTTTGTGTTTTTACCTTGAAAAAGGATTTGTTGATTTAAACCACATTAAAGTCTACGACATCAGAGACTTTGGGTGGTCGAGCCAAATGTATCATACCCAAAGGACTCATGTAAGGCTCATGGCACATGGTTTGTATCATTATTGTTAACTGTTTTGAGAGTTTGAAAGAAAAATAAGTTTTAGTCTCATTGAGATGCAAAAGAAGAAGAAAACATTTTAAGGCGATACTAGCAAAATAGTTCTAAAGTTATCATGCAATATTGATCCTATCATTGGGATAGGATGGAAATATCTACCTATTAATGTCATGCATGGATAAAGATCCTATGGTCTATTTAGTTCAAACTTAGAGAAGAGTAAACTAAAGATCCTATGAGGAGTATACAAAAGAAAGAAGCAAGCATAAATGGGAGAAGGGATGATAAAAAATCACGTTCATCACAAAACATCACATTGATTAAAAAACATCACAAAGATGAAAGAACATCACAAATTTGACAATACATCAAGATAAAAGATGATAAAACATCAACCACACACAAAGTTCATGTGACGAAACACATAAGAGATGAAACTCTTACAAACAAACTTGAAGAAGTGAAGAAGAGAGATAAGAGTGAAATAATAAGAAAACAAAGATACATGGCATAAATACACATCAACACATACCGAATAATCAAGACAAAACTCAATTAGTGATTAAGATCATGATATAAACACCAAAGCACACAAACTAGATCAAAGCAAAATTGTGAAGTGTAGTGAAAGCAAGTGTATGATTAAATGATCATGGAAAGATAAGTGGAGTATATGTAAAGTCAGAAGTAACATAAATATGTATCTCACATGAAATACTTATAAACAAATATTGAACATCACTATCAAATCACACAGAAAGGTTAGCAAAGAGAAAGATCAAAATTAAACCCTACAAACATACCTAAAAGGGAAAGTGAAGAAAGAATAGGATAGATCTAGAGGGAAAAAGTTATAAGAAAGAGGAATCATAAGAATACCATGTCAGTAGCATACCATACTCAAAATATTAGCCTAAAAATATGCACACCTCTAAGTCAAAATTATGTTTAAAAAGTGAAAATGACTTGTAAAATTTTTAGGTTAATGAAAATCCTATAATAAAATAAAAATCCTAAAATATGATTAAAACACCTAATTATTTCATATGAATTATTTAATCATGAAAAAATGATAAAATATGAAATAAAATTCAGAATATGAAATATACTAAAAATGAAGTTTAGAATATTTTTGTGGTAATTTTTAAATCAAAGAAAATATTAAAACAAAATTAGAGAAAACCATTAAAAGTGAATAAAAATTCAAATAGATCAAAGTCTATTACACCTATTTTAAGCACACAAAAAGCTGCAAAAGGTTCTTAAGCATGCTCAATCTTACACGGACATATCATCATCCCTACCAAAACAACTCAACCCTGTTTTGTTTCAGTTATATCTCACTGACTTCAAGCCATTATTTTTCTCTTGTTTCTCATTAAAATTAAGTGAGATAAAAAACAAAAATCAAGATCACAAAGAGTAGAACACCATAGGATCATGAATTTTTCAAAACAATGAATGGATCACAGAGAAATCAAGGCGCGAAGTTCACTGATTACAAGAAATCATGCACATAGTTAAAACAGAGTTATCAAACGATTTTCAAATCTAAATTTCTCATACATTTATCAACCAAATAACTTGATCTAAACATCAAAATTATTCTCAAAATTTCAAGGAACACTAAGATTCATTTAGATTTTTCAGATCATGCAAGATCAAACATAAATGTGAGCACAAAATCACTACAACAAGCAATTTTCACACAACTTGCAGAGCAAGATTCAAGCAACTAATTCACATAAATTTATACATCAAATCTAAGATCCGACTAGCTAACTCAGTATGAACAAGCTCTATGACGAGGATCCAAGTGGAAATGATAGATTTAAGTTCAAAGAGAACTTACCTAAAATTGAAAAATAAATTCACTATGCCTCTGGTTTTAGAACTTCAGAAACTCGAATTCCTTGATCTCTTAGCTTCAATGATGATGAAATGAAGAATATTTGAGTGCTGGAGCAAGGATATTCAAGGAAGTTTGAAGAATCAAGTTCTGACTTTAGAGAGAGAGAGAGAGAGAGAGAGAGAGAGAGAGATGTTTTTGTGATGAAGAGTGTCTGTTGTGAATGAAGAGACGATACTTATATAAAAAGAGAAAGAGCGGGGAGGAAGTTTCCTATAAGGGCAAAATGGATAATTGGCTTTAATACCCGTTGGAGGACTCTTTGGTCCAAAATGAAAAGCAAGCATGACAATTATGTTTTGTGTTGAAGTGTTGTCACATTTCGTGTGTTTTATGAAGTGAAAAAAGAGAGGAAATGAGTGAAATAAGCGTGATGATAGTGAGCTGGAATTCTGCACTTGGGATCACAAATTGAGTGGTGAAAAGTTGCTTATTTTGGCAATACTTGGTGAAATTCATGACCTGTAATGCTTAGTTTGATTTGGTAAGAAAACAATGATGAGATCATGATGTACATAGTGTGCAGGGGATGTATAATAACAATCATTCAGCGAGAACAATGCCCTCGGAGGCACGAGAACCCTTCCATAAACTTTTGAGAGTACCGATGATGTCATAATGAAATATGACAAAGCCTTACATAAATTCTTAGCCATAAGCATAGGGAGAATAATATTGGCTTATATGATCTATAGGGTGAGCAGAAATGAAACCAATGGTATTGGTTATAACTCCTATGACGAATCTAATTCTGATAAGGAAGACAAACCTAATACTTTCCACTCTCATTTTGTCTCTGTTGGGTCTGTGCCTAAAGATAATGGAAAAGAAAAAAAGGAATTTGCTTCTGAACCTAAGGCAAAACATTTGGCTAAATCATTTAGGATTAATTATTGCAAATATGATTATTCTTCTGTTAAACCCAAAGTTGTCAAAAAATATGGGAGAACTAACAAGGGAGGACCCAAGAATTTATGGATACCCAATAATCAAATAATCTATGCTGCAGATCTTCTTAGCGGCACATTTGAAACACTTGTTATGGTACCTGGACACTTGCTACTTGCAAAACATGGAGGAAAGAGCCATCATGGATCTCATAGGTGATCAAGAAAATATCATGCGCTATGAAACAATTGATTTAATGATAATCTTGACCTTAAAAAGTCAAAGCTACTCAGGCACAGAAGCTAAGGAAGTCATTACAGGAGGACCTAGAGTCAAAATCTCAGAAGAAGCGTATTGGAACAAATATCGGGTTCTGGCCTCTCAAAATGAAATATATTGCTTCTTAGAAAATGATGACATTTGTGAAAATAAGTTCACTCTCAGCATATAGTTCTCCAAATGAATAAAACTCTAAGGTGCATATTATTCCAAATTGTTGGTTTATGGGTTATGATACTTTAACCTAATAAAGCACTCTAATATGGTGGGAGAACTGACTTGTTTTGTGTTTTATCACAAATGTTGCGGATGGAAAGAGTTTCCACCGAATTTTCTTTTATCCAATAAGAAAAGGGTGAAAAGAACAGGAAAGAACTTGAAGATTTTGAGTTTGGGGGTAGGTTATGAAAAGGGAAGGTGTTAGCACCCTTTTCACTCGTAGTTATCTACGGGCTCTTAATCGCTAGCTCACTTTTGAAAACTTTTTTTTGTGTGATTTTAATTATTTTGAAAATGACAATGTAAGGCTAACTTTGTAATAACTCTTGTATCAGTTCTCAAGAACGCATACAAAGTATTTGAAAATATTTTGAAAGTGATGTGTGAAAATGTTTTGTTTACTGAGCAAGCAATTAAAAGTATCCTACCCACTTAAGCTCGTTCTTGTAATTTTCCTTCTCCTTTAGAGATAGTGCTATCCGTACCATTAATTGGTAGGTAGCCCCATCTATTGGATATGAAGGGACAATGTAGCGTTATCGTTCGGTCCTTGAAGGAAACTTGTAAGGATGCTTTAGTAGTTTCGTAAGAAACTAGATCATTTTTCGAAAGACAGCGTCAAAGGGTTATCGAGGGACTATGATCTTTTATTCGAGGGTCTTTGCTAAAGCATCCCTATTTTCGAAGGGCATGATCGTTATTCTGAAGGAAACGAAGAGATGCTACCCTATAGGTGCAAGTGTGAAAGTGCGTTGTTTTCGGTTATTTAATCTTGAAATTAAGTTTTCTAGCGTTTGGTTTTATCTTGCCATACAAACCCTAATTACTAAGCATTAATATAGTAAATATAGTAGCAGAAGGTAAAGGTGGAAATGTAAACCTAGGCTACTATAGAGCTTTAAGGCATTTACATAATAGAGGTGCGGAAAATAAATCCTACAATTATTACATACTAGGAGAAGTTGCATAATAAGGAAAATGCGAAAAATAAAACTACGCTACTACAATCCAACGCGCCCTATACACTTTATCTAGGAAAATAAATATGAATGAAAGAAATAAGGAAAAGTGGTTTGAATGTTTGTTAGGGTTTTTGTGAAAAACAATTTATGATGATGATTAACTAAATAAAATCTAATTAATATTAATTAATTAAGAAATTTTAATAAATTAGTTGATAAAAAGGGTTAATTAGTCCTAAACCTAATAAAATTAGGGTTTAAACCAAAAAAAATGTTTTTTAGGTTAAAAAAACATTAGGGTTAGTCAAATAAAGATATGGGAAGAAAAATCAATAAAAAAGAAGGTTAGAAACCAAAAATAATACAAATGCCAGGGGTGGGTGTTGAACCCACACCCTTTGCCTTCACTAGCGCCTCCTCTACCACCAAGCCACACTGTTGTTAGTGTTAAGATAATCAACGTGCTTCACAATATATGTAACATTCAAAAGAAATATGAGAAACAAAGAAATTTTGCAAAAGGAAGGGATCGAACCCACGCCCTAGTGTAGTAATGTGTTAACGCGCGTGCTTCTACCACTAGGGTGGCTATACATCCGTTCATTTTATCAAATAAAAAATATAATATAAATTAAAATAAGATGATTGGAGAAGCGCCGAAGCCCTAGCTCCAGTTGTCTACTCCGTTGAGTTTGTTTTCCACTCCTGCAAAGTAAAGCATGTCAATGATTCAGAGATACCTTACCCCCCTAATTTGGGCCTTGAAATTCAATGGAGGCATTTGTTTTTGCTAAATATCCTTATAGAAAGAGATCCAAAACAAACAAATTCAAACATTGTAAACATGGTAACACGCGATTCAACCATTATGGGGGCCATGCGATGGCTCAATCTTGCACATTGACATCTCAGAAGCATGTTAGTGGTGTTAGTTTCAATTAAAGCACGAAGAAAAAAATATGAATTTACAAAATATATGGCAATCAGAGATGCATTGGATGCTGATTTCGTGTGCTTTGGATGATCAAGATTGATCCATTACTACCCTACAATGCTTCATGGATCGATTGGAAGGGTTGGTTTGCTTTGAGAGAGGTTGTAAATAAGGTTTGTAGTTTTCCCTAGTTTGTGAGAATTTTTGGAGTTTTTGGAATATGGTTTCTTGAAATCTTTTATGGTTCTCTTTGATGTCTGGAGGAAGAATATATAGAGCTTAAATTAGGTAAAAAAGATTGGGCTTGGACCTTTGTATGAAAGCCTTTATTTTTATTTAATTTAATTATGAATTTAAATAAATAAATAAAAAATAAATGGAATAAAAATCAAAGGGGTGTATGAATGGATTCAGAGGTTCACTATGAGTTACAAAACATGCTTGGACCTTGAAACATAAGCCCAATAGCCCAAAAATTCAAGTTTGATCAATTTAGGTTTCATGCATTTTCTCAAAATTGCCCAAGTTGCACCAATCATAATTCTCTCAATTTTTATCATATGAAGGTGATTTTGGAATTTTTAGATATCTAAAGATGTTCTCTAC
The DNA here is from genome assembly GCA_948472305.1 of Vicia faba. Taxonomy (NCBI): domain Eukaryota; kingdom Viridiplantae; phylum Streptophyta; class Magnoliopsida; order Fabales; family Fabaceae; genus Vicia; species Vicia faba. Next base: position 116,506,289 of record OX451739.1, on the reverse strand, counting down.
AATCTCTATGTTTATCATTTTTTCATTTGAAGATTTTATCTTGATGTAAGTTGCCTTGATAAAAAGTGTCTTTTTGTTGACTTTTGAAATGACATATAATGTATTGGTCCATATCTCTCAAATGAAGCATTTTTTGGACTTGAGCTTAGAGAGACATTGATGTAGAGAATAAAATTTCCTTCAAAATGAGGTTTGGCTGAGAAAAATAAGATGAAGCATGTGAAAGTTATGCTTGGTCAAAGTTCAGTTTACTTCTCCTTAAGAAAATCCTAATTTAGTAACTTTTGACTTTTGGTAAATCTTGAGTTTTCTTGATGAATCATGACCAACCTTTGATCAAATGATGAATGTGACTTCAAAATCTTGATGTTGACAAAAATCTCGAAGTTTGATTGTATGTTAAACACAGTTGACTTTTTGTCCAATATAATTGATTTTCAATCATTTGAGTAATTGATTGAGGAATCTTGTGATGCAACGCTTGAAATTTGGCATGATAGTTCCTTGAGATATATAGGGAACTATGAAATCAACTTGAGGCATTATCAGTGCAAATTTCCTTGTGAAAAGTGAAACCCTAGTTGTAGGTCAACTTCCTAGGAGGGGAATTTGTCTAATCAAACCTTGAATAGCCTTGAGCAATTGAAAACCCTAGGAGCATAAGGAGATATCTTGAAGAAAATGGGAGGGAAAATTTTGGGGTAAAACAGCTGCCCCTGTTCAATCTTCTTAAACTTGAAATCATTTGGTCATGTAGATAGTCGCCCCGTCTTGTTTATGGATTTGATATGCATTCTGGTTTTCATTGGTAAACCCATCCTATTTCAGGAATTCATACCGCTTAGTCATATAGATAGTTGCCCCGTCCTGTTTCGGGAATTAACCTTTTTCATCGGTAAACTCGTCCTGTTTCAGGTATTCATATCGCTTGGTCGTATAGATAGTTGCCCCGTCCTATTTTGGGAATTAATCTCTGATCCAATTTTTTATTGGTAAACCCATCATGTTTCGGGAATTCATACTGCTTGGTCGTATATATAGTTTCCCCGTCATGTTTGTGAATTTTACCTGAAAATACAAAATTTTCTTTATGTAATATCGTGATACATGTAATGCATTAATGATGCCCTCAAGATAAATGAGGGTGTTATATGCGTTTTGGTATGCATATGCTATGATGTATTGTGAAATGATGTATGGACGCCATATTTTGTTGAAGCATATCGGTAGCTCTTTGTAACAATGACTAGCTCTGGAAAATAAATCTCGAACGGTTGCTAGGAATGTAGAAAGTGATTCTTTAACTTTTGTTGGGAATAATTTTGCTATGGATTCTTGCTATCTATTTGAGGATACTCCGCTGGGGATCTTCAACTTCTGCTTGGGAATAGAGTCATTCAAGGAGAGTCGGTCGTTCGCCATTCTTTTTTGTTGAAGGATCTGGTTCTTATGCACCCTGACTAGGGATAAAAGAGATGGATATTCCTTTGGTGTGCTATCTTCCCCGGTATCAGATACCGTAACAACTCTTTTGGGGATAACAACTTTGATTAAACCCAACTGGAGAAGAGAATTTTGTTGGATTAATAAACTTTGTTGGGGAATTATGTTCCTGTAAACTGTGTTCATGAATGACTTAAATATATTTGTAGAGTCTTCGATAAACGCTAACCCTGTTTTCATGCATATATTTGTAAATGGTAATCATATTCAAATGCATATGTTTATTTAATATCAACAAAACAGAGAAAATAAAATAAAAAAATATTTTTTTCCTGAAATTGAAACTGATTGTATTGATTTTGAAGATTTATCTATAAATAGATAGTTTTATACAAAGAGATAGAAGTCCCAGGAAGAGGAAATCCTCGTGAGAAGAAAAACTGTGTACAAAGAGAAACAAAGAAAAACAACTATGTGGAAATGATCCCATTGAGTTTCAACTCTACTATTGCCCGTATGTTTTCAAGAATCTCATCCCTTGTCGTCGAAAGAGGTTGACTGAATTGATTTATACCATTTGAACTTGACGTTGGCGATAATGTTGGCTGTAAGTAGAAGATCCGACAAGACATAGTCGTACGCTTTAATCCCTAACTTTTTCCTGAACCACCCTTTCGGGTTTTTAGTCCACCGGGATACCCTTTTTTGCCCAAGCCTCCTTTTCAGGTTTTAGACTTGCCAGGTGTATAATTGTTTTACATATATCCCTAATTTTTTCCCGAACCCTTGGTTCGCCGAGATGCCCTCCTTTTTGCCAAGGCCAGTCAACCTAGCGGGTCTCTTTTTCTTGCGTAGTTTTTTTTAACTGTGTCTTTGTTCACAAGATGTTCAAGATCCTCATCATCCATGGCGGTAAGTATCATAGAACTGCCAAAGAATATCTTATTAATCACAAATGGCCCTTCATATGTGGGAGTAAATTTTCCCCTAGGATCAACTTGTGGTAAGATGATGCACTTTATTACTAAACCGCCAACCTGATGCAATTGAGTTTTGATCTTCTTGTTAAAGGCCTTGATCATGCACTTCTGATACATCTGACCATAACAAACCGCTGCGAGCCTCTTCTCATTAATCAAATTTATCTGGTCTAGCCTAGTCTGAATCCACTCGTCTTCGTCTAAACCTGCGTCTTTCATAATCTTCAGGGACGAAATCTGGACCTCGATAGGTAGGATAGCCTCCATACCATAGATGAGAGAGAATTTGTTTATCCCAGTTGATGTACATGCTGAAGTGCGATAACCATGAAGATAGAATGGTAACGTTTTATGCCAGTCTTTGTAGGTCACTGTCATCTTCTGCATGATCTTCTTGATGTTCTTGTTGGCAGCTTCCACTGTGCTATTCATCTTTGGCCAATAAAGAGAAGAATTATGATGTTTAATCTTGAATTGTGTATAGAGTTTCGTGATCATAGTGTTGTTAAGATTGGTACCATTATTAGTGATGATCCTCTCGGGTATGCCATACGGACAAATAAGGTTGTACTTAATGAACTGGGACACGACATTCTTGGTAACAGAGGCAAACAAGGCTGCTTCAAGCCACTTTGTAAAATAATCACTAGCGACCAGGATGAAATGGTGCCCATTAGATGTGGTAGGCTTAATCTCTTTGATCATATCAATGCCCCATATTACAACCAACCAAGAAGCAGTCAAGACATTTAGAGGAACCGAAGGCACATGTACTTTGTCAGTGTAAATATAGCATTTGCGACAAGTTCTGGAATAACGATGGCAATCATTTTCCATGGTCAACTAATAATAACCCACTCTCAAGATTTTCTTAGCCATTGTATTCCCGCTGGAATGAGTGCCAAAGACTCGTTCATGTATATCTTCCATAATCTTCTCAACTTCCTTCTTGTCTACAGAACGAGTTTTCTCGAGCAGTGATTATCTTGTTTCACAATCGGTAAAAATTTTGCTAAGGTAGTATATTGCATGCTCTTTTTGACCAGAATCGTCATGCGACCCCAGTATACACCCCATTGAGTTCTCTAATATTGTAAAGTACATGATCAGGGGTCTATCATCAACTCGCGGTATCAGAATCAGAGGTTCTTGAAGGTTCTCCTTGATTTTGTCAATAGTTGTCTGGCAGTCGTTGTTCCACCTCACTACTTGATCTTTCTTCAGTAATTTAAAGATTGGCTCAAAAGTAGCGGTCAAATGGGAAATAAATCTGGAAATGTAGTTCAATCATCCGAGGAAACCTCTGAATTCCTTCTCAGTATGGGGAGATGGCATTTCTTGAATGGTTTTAACCTTGGCTGGGTCAACTTCAATACCTTTACTACTAACCACGAAACCTAGGAGTTTACCGGATCTTACCCCAAATGTGCACTTGTTTGGATACAACCTTAACTTGTACTTCTTTAATCTCTCAAACAGCTTGTGTAGGTGATCAAGATGTTCTTCTTCAGTCTGATACCTGGCTACCATGTCATTAATTTAAACCTCTATCTCATGATGGATCATTTCATGGAACAAAGATACAATGGCACGCTAATATGTTGCACCGACGTTCTTAAAACAAAAAGGAATAACTTTATAATAGAAAGTACCCTATTGCGTGCCAAAGTTAGTCTTCTCCATGTCTACAGGTTTCGTCTTGATTTGATTATAATCGGAGAAACCATCCATGAAGGTAAATACTTTATTCTGAGTGGTGTTGTCAACCAAAACATCAATATGTGGAAGCGGAAAGTCATCTTTGGGGATTTCCTTATTCAGATCCATGTAGTCTACTTACATACGCATTGTGCCATCCTTCTTAGGTACTAGCACCACATTTGCAACCCACTGAGGATAGGATGTAACAGCTAGGAAGCTGACATTGAGCTGTTTCATAGCCTCAGCTTTGATCTTTTCATACATCTTATGATGCATACGACGAACCTTCTATTTTACCAGAGAACTACCTTCATTCATTGGTATACGGTGAACCACAACATCACTATCAAGACCTGGCATGTCTTCGTATGACCAAGCAAAAATCTCAATGTAGTCACGCAACATCAAGATTAATCTATTTTTGACACTGTCTTCTAGATTGACACCTATCTTGACCTCTTTCTTGTCCTCATCAGTACCCAAGTTCACAACCTCGATTGGCTTTTCATGCAGCTGTATGGATTTTACTTCTTGCTCTAACAGTCTAGTAAGTTCTCCAGGTACTTCATAATCTTCCTCACCTTCATGCTCGACTTTGTAGTTCGGATTTTTAAAGTCATATTTGGCAATAGCATAATTTTTATCAATGGGATCCAGGGTGGATATGGATATGAAATTTGTCGTACGGGTGTATGTAAGAACTCATAGCTATTTTGAAAGCAATAAAGTAAAAGAAAGACAAAGAGCGCAAAATTTGAATGCAAACTTCCAATGATTTATTGAATGAAAATATTTGAATGAAAAATGACAACCCTAACAAGTGGACCGTTATGCCCTGGGTAAGGCACAAGGCTTAAAGATATTGTTTTAAAAATTACATAACCAAAAACTTGAAATCAAGAAAACAGAAAATGACATTTACTCCTGAATAAAGGAGATTGGTACAACGTCTTCAGTCTTCCAATTGCTGAGCTGTTGCTAGTGGTAGGAAAAATTCAACTGTCTAGGTCATAGTCATTATCAACATCTTCTACCGCGTTGACTCCATTGTTGTTGATGCAAAATGTTGGTCTCCCAGCATGAGAACACTGAATGTCCCTCTGAGCCTCTAAAGTGAAACCCAAACCAAATTTTTCGGACTTGTAAGGAATGTCAGGAAGCTACCCCCAAGTAGCAACCACCTTCTTCTACCACAACTCTAGCGTCTTTCAAAGGGTCTAAAAGAATATGGATATGGAAACCCTATCAAATGGACCGTTGTGCCCCGTTAAGGCACAATGCTTAAAGTTATTTTTTTTAAATTACTTAACAAGAACTTAGAAGCAAGAAAATAGAAAATAGCATTTACTCCTGACTAAAGGAGATTGGTATAACATCTCCAGTCTTCTAATTGATGAACCCGTTACCGATGGTATGTGTTGTACCCAAAAATTTGCCCTCCCATTTTCTTCAAGTCATTCTCCTAGGGTTCCCAAATGCTCAAGGTTGCTCAAAGAATTGACAAGACAAATTCACCTCTTAAGCAATGGACTTAGAACTAGGGTTTTATTTTTATTAAGGAAGTTTGGGTTTCTAAGGCCTCAAGTGGTTTCCATGGTTTCCTATAGGTCTCTAAGAATGTTCATACCAGCTTTCATGCCTTGCATCACAAGTTTGCTCAGTGAATTTCTCAAATGACTGAAAATCAACTGTATTGGGTAAAAAGTCAATTATGGTCAACATACAATCAAACTTCAAGAATTTTGGTCAACATAAACATTTTTAAACCATATTCATCATTTAATCAAGGGTTGATCATGATTCGTCAAGGAAAACTCTCAAATCATCAAAAGTCAAAAGTTGCCAAATTAAGGTTTTCATAAGGAGAAGTCAACTGAATTTTGACCAAGTATAACGTTCACATGCTTCATCAGTTTTTCCCCAACCAAAGCTCATTTTGAAGAAAATTCAATTCTCTACAACTTTGTATCTCTAACCTCAAGTTCAATAAATTCTTCACTTGAGAGATATGTGTCAATACATTACAGGCCATTTCAAAAGTCAACAAAAAGATGCTTTTTGTTAAGGAAACTTACATCAAGATAGACTCTTCAAAAGAGAAACTGATCAACTTATAGATTGTAAAGGACACCTTGGGCTTTCCAAAAATTCATAGATCACTTTCAAAATATGAAAATTGAGAGAGCTGTGATATGTGCAAGTTGGGAAATTATGAGCAAATGCATGAAGTTCAAATTGAGTAAACTTGATATTTTAGGCTATTGGGCCATTTATTTAAAGTCCAAATGTGTATCACACTCCTCATACACCTCATATCTTGTTCATGAACCCCTAGGTCTATTTTAATTATAATTATATTGATTTATTCATTAGTAACTCAAAAATAAATAAGATAAAATATGAGGCTTCTTACACAAGGTCCAAGCCTACCATATCTTTGACCTAATTCATGCTATTTAACCTCCACTCTTCATACAAGCCAACCACGAAACCCTTGCCTCAAGAAACTTGTCCAAAAATCTCATGTTTTTTTCAAGAACCCTAAAAACTACAAACCCTACCTACGGTGCCTTTCACTATAAACTAGCCACTTCATTCACTCCCAACAATCATGCAGAGTATGAATGGATCAAATTTGATGGTTCAAAACTCACGAAATACGCATGCATTCATCCATGATTTCATGATCTTTAAGAAACTCTTATTTTGATTTCCGTTTTGTTTTAAGTCATACTAATGCCTTTAATATGTTTCTGAGATGTGTTTATACAGAATTAAATAATCGTGGAGGTCCCATGCAAGCCAAATCGTGAAACACCATAACTACACCGATCCCATATATTTTTGTCATAGTTCTCAAACCAGCCTGTTTTAGCCCAACATAACCACTCCATTAAATTCACAGGCCCTGATTTAGGGGAGTAGGGTCTCCCCGGGTCTCTAGTGTGTGTTGTTTTGCAGTAACAAGAATTTGATTCACCGGAGAAGACGACCGGAGCTAGGGCTCCGACGTCTCTCTGGTCCATATGTTTTGTTTAATATTTCTTTTAATCGTTTCATTTAAATCAACGGATGTGTTACTTCCCCAACCGTTGAAACACGCGCGCTAAGTTACTATTATACCAAGGCGTGGGTTTGATCCATGCCTTTTGGTCGTTTTCATTTTTTTTCCTGATTTTTACAGGTCATATATAGTGCGTCCTCGAACATCAATCGGGCACCCTTAAGTTGTATGCAGCGCGTCCTCGTGCATCAACCGAGCACCCTCAGTCTTGCAGCCCTCGGATCTAGATCTGACGCTCCCAGACGTGTAAACCTTAATATGCCCCTTTCGGCCATCACAACGGATCAGACGTTGGCACTCGTTGGGGCCTGGACCTCAATTACAATCTGCACCCCCACTGTTTGATAATTCTAGCCCAACTTTTTTTTCTTTTTTAAATATTTTTTTTTTACCTTTTATTATTTAATGAAAATACCAAAAAATATTAAAAATTTTCAATTAAAAATAATTTATAATTTTAGGGTTTTTTAATTATTTATAATTAATAAACTTTTTTATAATTAAGTTAGTTTCTATTTTTAATTAAAATTAACTTAGTTTCTTTAGGTTTTTCACTAAACCCTTTTTCTTAATTAAAAAACAAATTTAGGGTTTTTAGGTTTTAATTAATCAATTTCCTTTTTTTAAATTAATTAAATTAATTAGGTTAATCATCAAACCATTTTTATCAAGCAAAATCACAAAAAAATTTCCTTTTCCTTTTCCTTCTTACTGCTTCGCATATTTTATTGCTTTCGCGTTTTTCCAATTATGTATCTACTTAGGATTTGTAATAGTTAACTAGGGTTTCTATTTCCCTGCATTTTTATTAATTGTACCCCCCATTCCCGAAGCCCTGTAATAGCATAGATTTTTATTTTCCGCACTTTACCGCTTTCATTATTATTTTGTTTATTGCTTAGTAAATAGGCCTTGTATGGCAAGACATAAAAGAAAATGATATATAACCTAATGCAAGATAAATAACTGAAACACAAATCACTTCACACACGCACCTCTAGGGTAACCTCTCTTTACACCTCAGCAATACAGTCATGTCCCTCGAATGTGGGGACGCTTTAGCAAAGACCCTCGGTTAAAAAGATTGTAGTCCCTCGATGACCCTTTCAATGCTGCATTCGGTAAACGATCTAGTACCTTACGAAAGTTGCTAAAGCGCCCCTACCATGACCCGCGCCTATCCCTTCACATCCAACTATATGGCTTCCTACTAACTAATGGTAGGGTAGCACTATCTAAAGGAGGAGGAAAATAACAATAAAGACTTTGAGTTGGTAGACAGCTGTTAATCGCTTGCTCACAAACAAAAACATCTCTCACAATCACACTTTTAAAATATTTTCAAATAAACACTTTGTACGCATTCTTAACCAATACAAGAATCATTACAAAAATTCCTTAATATTGGCATTTGTCTAAATATTTTCAAACACATTCATAAAGCATTTTCAAAACAAAGTGAGCTAGCGATTAAGAGCTCGTAGATAACTACAGATGAAAAGGTTAGTAACACGTTACCTTTTCATAACCTACCCCCCGAACTCAAGAAAATATCAAAGGTCTTGTTCTTTTCACCATTTCCTTATTGGATAAGGGAAAAGTCGATGCTGACTCTTGATATCCGTGCATTTGCAATAAAGCGCCAAACAAAGTCAGTTCTCCCACCGTATTATAGAACTGGCGACTTTGCTGGGGAGATATACTCAAAAGTTGGATTACCTTTAGAGTTAAATCATTTTCAAATGTTTTCCTTATTTTCCTTGTATGCTTTACATTTGAGGTGTCATTTGGGTTTATTTTCTTGCAAAGATCCTACACCCGGATCTGGGGACATTTCAGGTAAGTAGCAATAGATCATGGAAACTAAACGGCGTATACCGGTATGGTTGAAGTGAAGGCTATGTTAGTACGACACATTGGTTTGTACTGGTGTCCCTCGAGTCAGTCGGGGAGAATACTAGGTTGCCGTGTGGTGTCATAAAGCACTAATTGACCTTTTGAACCTTAATCGACCCAACATAGCCATTAGAAGGTAGCGAGATAGCCTACATTGGTGCAATCCGAAGTTGGTTGATACTCGATACTAAGCTCATTGATATTCGACTCTATGGTTTTTGTTGGATGGCAAGTCAGTTACCGTGCTAAACAAAACTTGCGGGAAAAATCAGTGATATTGAGATCCCTAGAACTATATTACTTCTTTAAGACAGGTTGAGCCAACTAAACTTCAAGAGGGTACTTACCTACGAACCCCATGCAAGCCTTAAACATAAGGCTCTTGTGTGCTTTGTTTGTGTTTGTTATCTGTTTAAACATTACATCATAACTTCATAACATCATATCATGTCTAACCATTTCAAGGATCTAGGGGATTTATCTTTGTTCTGTGTTGCAGGGTAATGGCTTCTAGTCATAGGAATAGTATCTGAATCAACTCCTTCAGAGTACCTTCAAAGCTTGAGGAATTAGTCTCAAAGGTTCCTGCCAATTCTCAATTCACCAAGAGACATGGTCATCCACTCAGTTTGGTTACTACTGGCTTCCAGGAAGACATGATGATTGTTCTGTTCCAGTTCTTTGATCCTAAGCATCACTATTTTACCTTCCCAGATTATCAGTCGGTGCCCACAATGAAAGAATTTGGTAACTTGCTTGAAGTGTCTATTCTTGATCAGATACCCTTCACTAGTCTAAAGCATGTTCTGAAACCTGAAGACATTGCAATAGCCTTACATCTGAAATAATTTAACATTGTATCTAATTGGGAAACAAGGAATAAAGTCATGGGTTTTTCTCCTAATTTTCTGATAGATAAGGCTCAGTGGTTTCTAGATGCCATGAATATTCTTGCTTTTGAGGATATTTTTGCTTTGCTGATATATGTTTTAATATTTTTTCCCTAATTCAGACCAATTCATTGATGTGAATGCCATTAAAATATTTCTCACTCATAATCTGATACCTACTTTGCTTGGAGATGTCCTGCATTCCCTCCACACTCGTACTATGAAGAAGTGAGGAACTCTCATGTGTTGCATACCTCTATTGTCCAGGTGGTCTCAAAGGTTTATGTCACTCACTCATGCAGATATCCATTAGTGTTCTCGATCTCGGGCATATGTCACTATTATTGATTGCTGTGGGGAATTCCCTAATGTATCAGTCCTTGGTGTAAGAGGTGGAATCACTTACAACCCTTCTCTAGCTCTAAGCCAGTTTGGGTATGCTCGAAGGAATGACCCTCAAGATATTATCATCCAGGGTATTGTGTTAGACTATGAGAAAGATCCTCAAAATTACCATCAAAGGTTTATACGTGCTTGGGGCCTAGTCAACAAGATTGGTAACAAGACTTAGAGACACAAGAATTCCATTCCTCTAGAGCCTTACCTCAGATGGGTGTGGTCTCATGGTCAAAATATTAAAATTTCATATCCTACTAGCCTACCAGTGATTGTAGAGCCTATTGTTGAAGGGGGTGTTCCACACACCCTTCTTCAACCAGACATGCCTGCTGACTTTGAAGAACTACAGAAGTCCTAGATTCAACTCAAGGAAGAAATGGATACCTTTGAAACTCAGCTATATGCTATTGAAAAGAAAGTATTACAGTTGACAAACGACTCCACGAAGAACAAAGCCTTAATGCATATGTCAACACAAAGAGGAAGGGCCTCTGGGAGACTTGAACTCATATCTTGTTTCTTTGCAACTCTTCTTGTTATCATTATAAGCCTAGGAGCTATCAATAATTTGAGCTCGTTACTAAAATATCTTTTGTTTCCTTTTTTTTTAAAAATTTAAATCCCGCAAAGGTCCTTGAAAACATTTCATTTGCATTTACATATCATGCATATTATCACATAACAGGTACTTTCTATACAACGTTTCTCATTGTTTTGGCTATTTATTTCAGTAAAAGATGGCACTCGAGAAAACCGTAAAAGAACTTTAAGCTCAGAACACTCAGTTTCAACAGATCTTCTTGGACTTAGCTAAGGGTCAAGATGAGCAGAAGACCCTAGTCACAAAGGGGAATAAGAAGAAGGCTAAAAATCCAACAGTCTTTCTTAATATGGGCAGAAGATTCAAAGGTCCAGTTAGAAGGGATCTAGATTTTGAGGTCCCCGTGAATGAAGAAGATAACCAAGAAAAAGATGACGAGAGTTTGAAAGCTGAAGAGAATAACAAAGTTGGTTCTGGCCAAGATTTTGATGAAGACTATTTGGTCGAACAATATCCTCCTAATGATGACAAATACAAGCAGTTGGACGATCGACTTAATTCTATAGAGATACAGAAAGTGCCTTGGCTAGACTTTGAAGAGTTGGGTCTTATCTCAGGGGTTGTTATCCCTCACAAGTTCAAGGTTCCTACCTTTGTCAAATATAATGGTGTGTCTTGTCCATAGCTTCATCTGAGAACTTATGTTCGGAAGATCCAACCCCATATTGCTGACAGAAAGTTATGGGTTCACTTCTTTCAGAAAAGGTTGTCTAGGACACAACTCGAGTGGTTTTATCAGTTGGAAGGAACCAACATCCGCACTTGGGAAGACCTGGCTGCTGCTTTTTACAAGAAGTATCAATACAATGTTGATCTTACAACGACTCGTGTGCAGTTAAAAAGTATGACCATGGGCTCGAATGAAGGGTTTAAGGAATATGCCCAGAAGTGGAGAGATTTGGTCGAAAAAGTGCAACCTCCTTTATCTAACAGGGAGCTGGTTAATATGTTCATGGGCACTTTAACGGGTCCTTTCTTTAACCTCTAATCTGAAGTTCTTCATCTGGTTTCACTGAGCTGATTCAAACTAGGGAACATGTCGAAAGTGGTATCAAAAGAGGAAAAATTCAAGTGGTTGTGTCTTTGAGTGCTGTAAAGAAGACATTTAGCAGAAAGAAAGAAGTTAATATTGTTTATGGCCAGAAGGGTCATGTTAGAAGTGACCTCAATCAGTATGTAGGAGCAGTCCTAATCTCTAATCCTACACCATATCAACAACAACAACAGGGAAATCAGCATAGGTCAGATGCACTGAGAAGACAATTTACCAAGATCAGTATGCCACTGTTCTAGGAATTATAACATTTACTGAAAGAAGAGTTGATTACATTAAGGGATCCTCCTCATGATCCCAACACCTCCTCTCCTTGCTACAATCCAAATGTGAAGTTTGCTTACTGTGATACAGTGGCAGAACCGACTGTTAATACTGGTTTGCGTTTTTTGTTTTCAAATGTCGCGGTAAGCAAGAGTCGCCATTGAATTTTCTTTTATCCAACAAAGGAAAGGGTGAAAAGAACAGAAAAAGACCTTTTTCGAGATTTTCTGAGTAAGGGGGGTAGATTATGGAAAGGGAAGGTGTTAGCACCCTTTCCATCTGTGGTTTTCCATGGGCTCTTAAGTACTTGCTCATTTATTGAAAACTGTTTGTGTTTGTGTGTTTTGAAATTTTTTGTTTGCTTTATGGTAACTCTCGTATCAGTCCTCGAGAGTGTGATAAAGCGTTTTTGAAAGATTTTTTGAAAGTGTGTAAGTGCGAAAATTTCAGATTTGAGCAAGTATTTAAGAGTCATCTAGGTACTCGAAAAAGGAAATTCTTTTCCTCCTTTCCTTTAGATAGTGCTATCCTACTATTAATGAGTAGGTAGCCCTATCGTCGGATGTTAAGGGACTGTCGAAAGGGACGCTGTGGTCATTGAAGGTAACATGTAAGGATATCTTAGCATTCGAAGGGACTATTATCATATAGGCAATATCGAAGGACAAGATCATTTCTCATAGGCAACTCGAGGGACGTTTAGGGACCATAATATATTATGATGACTTTTATACCGAGGGTCTTTGCTAAGATATCCCTATGCTCAAGGGACATGACCATTGGTTTTTGAGGCAACCAAGTGAGGTATACCCTAAGGGTGCAAGTGTGCAACAATGTGTTTTTTCAGATATTTGAGATTAGTAATCTAATGGTTGATTGATTCTTGTCATGCATGCCTAAGTTACTAACAATTATATACAAGCATATAAGAACATAAAGAGAGAGAAATAAAAGTTCCTACGCTATTACAGGGATTTGGTGTAGATACATAAGTAATGGACTGAAAAATAAAATGCGAAAATAACCCCTAATTAACTATTACAAACAGGGCGCAATTACATAAATTGTAAGAAATTAATGTTATGGAAAAAATGATAGCGCGCAAAATTAAGACGGGAAAAAGTCTTAAACCCTAAAAAAGCCTAATTGCTTATTAAAAATATTTTTTGTATTTTATGAAAAAAATATTTGAATTTTAACCTAATTCTTCTAACTAATTTTAATTAATGAAATAAGTCCAAATAATTAAGTTAATTAATTTGCAAAAAATTTATTTATTAAGAAAAAATACTAAATCCTAATTTTTTGTGATGATTTTCTGATTTTATGAAAAAAATAATAAAATGAATAAAATAAATAATATAAAGCTAAAAATAAAAAAATAAAAAAAAATGAGAAATGGGCCTGAAGGGGGGTGTGAAACCCAGACTGGGGTAGGCTGTTGAATTTTTACAAATCCCAGAAATTGTTGGACCATTGTTAGCGTGTGATTTGGTGTTGTTGTGCAAGGGGGATCCATCATGGGGTAGCGTTTCCAGGGGCGCTGGATCTGGGGATGATAGGTCTGATGGTGATGATGTGGTTGGCCTATGATGCGCGTCTGGGAGTGCAATGTACTGGATCTGCAAGAAATAAATTAGAAAACATAAAAGGTTATACCTGGGACTCGAACCCAAGTCCTCTCCCTTCCAGCGCGCTTCCTTTACCATCTGAGCTAAGCGATCAGTCGCTTATACAAACAAACACAAAATAATATAATAAAAAAATTCCCAGAATTTTATTTAAGAAAAAATACGCGCTGTTTTCAAATGGTCCAACCAGGTTGTGCCACGCCTTCATCTTCTTCAGTTGTCCGTCGTTTTAGCTTATGGACTTTTACCCATGGACAGTGTCAGTCACTAAATCACCTGCAAATTTCAAAAATCTTACACAAGCAATATAAATTCAATTCAAGGTCATGGATCAACTGGGTTTGATCCTCTGAGCATCATGGTATTCCTCTTATGCCTTAATTGTACCTATATCTGAAAATCCTAAAACGGACGTTCAAACCCTAACAATGGCAGGTTATCATATATGCATTAAAACTAGAAATTAACCATTCAGACACGTTCTAAATGCTCATACAAACAAGAATGCATACTAAAAATCTATTTCTAACGCATGTATGATCAAAATCGATTTCAAAAAATATTATGCAAATTATGATGATGTAAGTGATGATTTTGGGTGCTTTGATTCTTGGGAATGATGATGTTAGCTTCAGAATGTGCCCATTAATGGATTGCAAACGTCAAAACTTCTTGAATCTCTCTACAACTATCAATCTGATTGCCACTTTTTTGTGAGAAAATAAGAACTTTCTGTGTGTGTTCTATGCGGCCAATCCTCCTTTTTTGGTCTAGAAATGTTATGCATATATACTAGGATGCATTAGGTTAACAAAATTGGACTGAATCTTTGAGATTTATGTAGAAAAGAGTTGATTTCCCTATGGAATTTTAAGTTTCTAAATTTCGCCAAAATATGCTCTTTTCTTTCCAATAAACCCTTTCACCAAATCATGATTTGCTCATCAGATTCTAGACTCATTATATGATCATAAAACAAATCTTTGGACTTTATTTCATTATTTCACTATTTTATTTGAATTATTATGATTTAATTTAATAAAAGTTCAAATAAATAAAAACAAATCTCATAAAAATAAAATAATGGATTTAAATATTTTAAATAAGTCCATGGATATGTTTGAGATCTAAAACCCACGCCCATCAGTCCAAAAGATCCAATTTGCTGACATTGACTTTTGTGCATTTTCCTAAAATTAGTCAACTTTAAAAATGCATATCTTTCTCAATTTAAACCCTATGAGGGAGTTCTTTGACTTTTTAGAGATCTTATGATGTATTCTAAACAAACCTTTCGGCTTCATCTCAGTTGGATCTTCCATGTTCGTGTAAGGAGCTTTGACCCAACAGGTGTTTTTGTTGACTTTTTGAAAGGACCTGTAATGTCTGACCTTTTATCTTTTGATTGAGCCATTTCTTGAACTTGAGGGATGAATAGAAGTTATAGGGAACTGTATTCTCTTCAAAATTAGCCTTGGAAGAAAAATTTCTGATAAAGTATGAGAAAGTTATGTCTGGTCAAAGTTTGGTTGAGTTTTCCTATATAAACCCTAATTTGCCATTTTTTACTTTTGATAAGTTAGGAGCATTTCTTTAGGAATCGTGATCAACCCTTGATCAAATGATGGATATTACTTC
Organism: Vicia faba; assembly: GCA_948472305.1. Taxonomy (NCBI): domain Eukaryota; kingdom Viridiplantae; phylum Streptophyta; class Magnoliopsida; order Fabales; family Fabaceae; genus Vicia; species Vicia faba. The sequence continues at coordinate 116,490,728 of OX451739.1, read as the reverse complement.
AAAATGTTGATCTTGACCATAAATTTGAGGTTTGACTGTACATGGGCCACAATTGACTTTTGACCTAGTATAGTTGATTTCTAGGCATTTGAGCAGTTGATTGATCATACTTATTGTTTAAGGCATGAAATTTGGCATGGATGATCTTGGGGACATTTTAGGTCAATGGAGAACATTTGGGATCCTTTGGAGTCATACATCTTGCTTAAAATTGAAACCCTAGTTTGAGATTCAGTGCCTTAGGAGGAGAATTTGTTTAGGCAATTCTTGGTCATCCTAGGGCAATTGAGGACCTCTAGAGGCATGTATTGGGTGAAAATGGGAGGGAAAATTTTGGGGTACAACACTTACCATTGCAATAGTCCTGGGCATGACACCAATAACTACTAGGCCTTGAAAAACACAATTTAGGATATGATTGACAACAAAGAGATTGAGTTTGATCCTCTGGAGACTTCAAATGTAATTACTGCACCAATGATGAAGCATGACAAAGGCATAAGTGCTATTGATGATGTTATTTATGTTTCTACTGTAAGTGAACTGGTTACTCCCATCCCAATCATCTAATAGAATCTATTGCAGGTCGGTTTATTTCCGGGTTGTATTGAAAGATGTTACTACTGTGTAGCCCAACCCATTGGCTGCAAGTTACTGAAGGAAGGCATTAAATACCTAATGGACAATCACATAATTCTGTATCAGAAGATTTTGTCTACTGAGAACCTATTTCAAGAATTATCTGTAATATTCGGCCTTCCTATCAGTATCACCTCCAAAGGTCTTGTAAGGATTACTACCAATCCAAAAGCTGCTCCTCTGATAATCACGACACCTGGACCTATTCCATACTCTTTGGACAAAGAAATCTCGTGGAATTATGGATATGACATCTACTACCATGGCATCAAGCAATAAATATTTATTACTAAAGGTGAAGTTATTAAAGCTACTGATTCCAACATCGACAACATTGTTCGGAGTAGTAAGGTTACTACAAGTGGAAGGGTTTTCTCCCCAGAAATCTCTCTGAAGTCTGTTTCTACACCAGTTCGAGTTACTGCTACCGAGTCAACTACTGAGACTCAGGGAAAAGAGAAAATAACAGAGCATGCCCGGATGGGGGCACCTAAAGAAGTTGCAGTAGAAGACACCTCTAGGAAAGAATTGAAGGAGGTTCCAAATATTATCCATAAAAGAGATTATAAGATTTTTGAAAAGCTGGCGCAGACCCCCTCAAAACTCTCCATGTTGTTCTAGTTGTTGTGTTCTGACTTTCATGCACAAGCTTTGGTGAAATTCTTGAAGTTTGCTCATGTGCCACAAGAGATTTCTGCCGATCAATTTGAGACTAAGCCATTGGATTGACTTGACTTGCACATATCAAATAAAAATCGCCACCGAACTTTATTATTTCCAAAAGGAATGGGAAAAGAGAGAATACCTCAAAAATAGGGGGAGATAATCTAAGTTCGGGGGTTGGTTATGCAAAAGGGAAGTTTTAGCACCCTAAAAAACTACGGTACTCTGCAGGAACCTTCTTTGAAAATTTGTGTATTTTGGCTATAAAAGTTGTATACAAAAATAGATGGTGGAGATGAGAAAAGAAGTACTTTTTACAATTTTTGCACCCGCCGCAGTTGCGAACCTTTAGTGCCTACGTATCACCTTACATGCAATAGGGGATCAGGGTACTCGTAGTTCATCTTTAAAAATTTTAAAACATAATTGTGTTGGTTAATTTTAAGAGACAAGACAGCATGATCTTATCCGAGTGGAAAAACATACTCACTCCCCATGATTATGAAAAAGGAGAATATGCATCATCTCAAAGTGGAGGATATAGCTTGGTTTTTAAAATCAACAAAGCCTTGCTCGACACCCAAGTGGAAAATATCACACTTCACTACATATCGTAGAAGTATAGTAGCTCGCATATCTACAAGGATTGACAAGAGTCTAATCTTTTGAGAAAATTTTAAGGTAAAAAGCCAAAAAAGGAAAAAATGGTTTGAATGAGATTGATCGACTTTTAGTCTTCTCACAAAAATGTCAAAGTATGATTAAGTTGTTTAAAGTTAGATTAAGAAAATGTTTCGAAAATGCATAGACTTAAGTCCAAGTTTATTGTGAAAGTGGTTCAAGTTTAAAAAGAAGAATAATTTTGAAAAGGAGGGAGAATATTTTTGAAATTAAAGAAGGTGGGAGGAGATGGAGAGAATATCCTAAACCATAAGGTAAAAGCTAGGGAAAAGAACTGAATAACCAACAAGAAGCCAACACTTGACACAATGAGTCAATGTACAATTCCCATCCTTTAGATTTGAAACCAAACAAGCAAAGATAATAAACCTCTTAAGAAAACAAAGCTTCAAATGAATTAAGTCTTCTAAAAATTTGGGCAGAGTAACGAGTATATACAGATAAATCCCGAATTACAAAAAAATCATATAATCAGGAGAACCTGCACACAAAGAAAACAATTAACCCAATGTCTCGGGATAAACCCCAAGAACTCTAGACAAAATAGAAATAGAAGTCACAAAGGTCTCCAGGTAGGTCAAGGTCTCTAATCCCAGGTCCAAGAAGTCCATAACTCCATAATGCCAAGGATAGTAACCAAATTGTCCAAGTAACCTTAAAGCTTTTTATTGTTCAAGTTGGCTATTAGGTATCTTCAAAAAGAAAATGAAAAGCTCAAGTGATCAAAATAAAAAGGACATTAAGATAAATGCTCGAGTGAGCAAAGATAAAAATAGTATGAAATGAAAATGCTAAAATAAATGGTGCATAAAATTAAAGGCATAAAGTAAAAGCATGAAAATAAAAGTCAATTGTTAATGGGTTAGAAATTAGAGGTTAGTTGAATGACCATCTTGAAACTTGCATTTGAAAACTAATTAGAAGATTGATAAAATCAAAGCCTCTCAACAACAAGTTTCATTTTCTTTTGGTCAAGTATATCATTCTTTTCAAAATTTCGAGGCAACAATAAATGATCAATGATGTTTAAATGAATCACTTAGACCAATCTTTTTGAAGGTTCATTAGAGGATTGATAAGACTAAAGCCTCCTAACAATGAACCTCGAGGTTATTGGATCATATGTTTAAAATTAAACATACTTGGGAAGGAAAACATGGGTTTAGGCCACGAATGATCATTTCTCAAATCGGGACAAAATTTAGCGCTATGTTAAGAAATTGTAAGTGGACTTATGTAGAAGTTGCACCTATTTTGAGGTCGGTCAATAACAATCTATGTACCATATGTTTGGAGAGGTAATATGTATATTATCCTCTAACAACATGTAACACAACAAGAAAGGGATAAGATGAAGAGGGAAGGGATATATTTGAATAAAAAAATGAAACTATCATTAAAATCATCCATCTATTTTGATGGATTTAAACTCAACACCCAAGATCCAATGATGTTAATGAAGTTTATGATCAACAATCACATAGTCAGAATATATTATAAATAAATAAATTTCATTTAATGAATAAAATTAAAAAAGGGAAAAATTATTTTTAAATTGTTTTTAAAATGAAAATATAAGGAAAAATAGCAAAGTATATTCAAAATATCAATAAAAAATTAAAACAAACCATAGAAACGTCAGAAATAATCTCAAATGTGTTTATAAAATATTTGGTAATTTTTTAAAATAGAAAACTATTTTTTAAACTAATTAAAATAACACAAATAGGTGAAAAAAGATCAAAAATAGTAGAAGTCAAAATAAAATTCTAGAAAAATAAGGAAAATCATAAATGAGGAAAATGATTTTTATAAAATATTTTAGAATTTAAAAAATATCAAAAAGCATTTTTAAATAATAAGGAACAAGTCAAAATAAAGGAAAAATTATAAAAAATATCTAATCTGAAAATAAAATCTTAAAAAAATTAAAAATCAGAAAGAGAATATTTGAAAATATTTTTGTGAATTTTATCATAATTTTTTTGTCAAAATGAATTTTCTATGATTTTTTGAAGTTTGGTGTAAAACACAGAAAATAAAATAAAGTTTAAAAAAATGTGGAGCATTGGATGAGAGTCAAAATGCACTAGTAATCAAATCCAAAGGATTAGGCACGTTGTGCATATCATGGTCAGCTTTGGAAATTGCACCGGATCACCTTTTAATATTTAAAAACAACTAAAATTTTGGTGCGTTGAATGAAGTCTGACTAATAAAAGTAATCAGATCCAAGGGCTCACAAAGCACGCGTATGATAAAGTAAACACATTGAATTGAATTTAAAAAAATTACATGTCACGCCTTCATTGGTTGAAGTTGTTGCGACTGGATTTTTAGTTAGAGCCGCCACTATTAGTTTTTATCCTAGGGAACGGAATCTAACAGAAAACCCTAATTCGCTGATAGAGATTCTAGGTTTCAGACTCAATTAGACGAAAGGAAGGTGTTAGGAACCTTTCATCCATATTGTTCACAAGGATACTAAGCTTTGGGTTTAGGTTTGGGGTAAACTGGATTTTAAATTTTAATTAGAAAGACTCGCCACGATTTTTGTTCGCATGCCTACGTATCCTCTTATGAGGAATCAGAGTCCCAATTTATAGTTCGTATGGGGTTGGTGTCTTTTAGGGGTTCACAAACATATTTTGAATCACTTCGCACTCAGTCGGGAGTAGTGATTGCGGAGATTTTGACTGAGAACATAGTAAGCCAAAATTAGTTTGAAACCCATTTGCAAAAAATGACTGTTAATTAGCTTAGTTTTATTCGCGAAAATAGTTTGAGATTTGTTCGTGTTTTTTCATAATATTAATCGCAAAAAGTCTTGATTAATGCATGATAAAAATAATATATGTACTTGAGTTTTTTGAGAAAATAATTTATATGCTAATATAATAATATTTGATAATAAATATATTAATAATATTTAAAAAATGATAATAATAAAAAAGGATAAATAATTAATAAAATATAATATAGAAAATAGTATAAAAAATAAATAATAAAAAAATTAATAATTTAGGTAAACTGGGGGTGGGGGTGTATTTTCTTGTTAAGAAGTAAATACTGGTGGTGCTAAAAGTAAGCTGGCCAAGCCCATTAATGGTCCAGACAAGGGGGTGCACGTTGTTGCTTTGTTTTAGTAATAAGGAAAAAGGGTGCAAATAGCGCGTGGGCTAGGCCCAACATAGATGTTGAAGGGGGTATGGTTAATCGTGTGAGTGAGGGAGTACGAATTTACCATGCGCCTTGGCCTAACGGCCATCTGATGCGTATCCAGCGGATGAGATCGAGGGAAGATAATAACTATTATGTGCCAGAGCGTAATGGATTTAAATGGAGCAACACATGTTTTTCCTATTTCTCAATTCATTTTCATTACTGTTTTTTGATATCATAGTTCCTCTTCCTCGTGAAACCCTAGTCCAGTTTCTCTCTTCTCAAACCCTATCCCTCCAATACGGTGGCGCTGGAAGAACAAACTCTATCATTTATTAACCTATCACCCTTAGCCAAACAACAACAAAAAGCTGAGTGATTTTACCCCTATTGTGTTTTCCGCTTCTGAATCTCTGAGCTTCTTCTCCGATTTTTTTCGCTAATCCCACTCCGTCTTGTTTGATTGGCAAGTCGCGGGGAAGATTGATGAAGATGGTGGACGAGGCTCTTATTCTTCATGTTTTCTTCTTTAAACCACCCTCCAACTTCACGGTTATCCTATATATTATTGTGCTTCCCCCCTCTCTCTTCTGTTTATTTCTGCTTCTTTATAGTTTAGAATTTTAGGTTTTTACGGATGTAATTTGGGCTTGCCTTAGATTTACAAAATGATTAGGGCTTTAGAATTATTATTGATTGATTCCATCTTCTGTAATCTTTGGATTTAGTTATGTAATTGAGGTTTTGATTGGATGTAACTTTGAATTATATATATATATATATATATATATATATATATATATATATATATATATATATATATATATATATATATATATATATATATATATATATATATATATATATATATATATATATATATATATATATATATATATATATCTTCCGGTTCTGTATTTGAAGATTCATTCTTTAGTAAGATCTGATTTGCAACATAATACTTTAGATCTGATTTGGATTTCTACAGTACTTGTTTAATGATACAAAACACATTGATCTAGGTTAAATCTGCACAGTAGTTGTTGATTAAAAAAATATACGCAAGTTCCTTCTTGATCGAAACAGTAACTATTTATCATTTGGGCCTGGCATATGTGTTATTATTTTAGCCCAGGAAAACCTTTTTTTTATTCCAAATTTCTACAGTAATTGTTAACAATAATAAAAAACATGCATAATCTTGGTAAGTAACCATTACTTTCTTTTGGGTCTGCCAGCACTTTTATCCCTTAGCCCAACCGTCAATATTTTTATTACTGTCAATATGCTTTAATAAATTGGGCTTTTTTTCTCTTGTATTATATTTTTCTTTGATCCAAACAGAATTTTTTCTACACAAGAATCCTTAATAAAGTCAAATTAAATTAAACTCTTTTAAAATTATCACCAAGTAATACTAATCATGTTTTACATATTATTTATAACATATCTTTTTATTACAACAGTAACAAACAACAACATCTAATGGGCCTAAAAATATTAATGGACTTGAATATCTTTTAAAGCAAACAAATTTTAGGACCCAAAGTTACTAGTAAAATGTTTTAGTCTTTTTCTTTAAAAAAAAAGATATATTGTTTATTTATTTACTTAAAAACTATTAAACAATTTTCTTTAATATAAAAATGGAACTTGTCAGCAATATAATATGCATTTATCTTTAATAATAAGACCAAAGAGTCTCGCTAATAACACCCTTTTCAAAATCCTTTATTACATAATAAAAATGATTTAAAACTCTTACTCAAAATCAAACTAATAATTTTGCTCCCGAATTCCAAGTGGGTTAACTTAGCGACTGTTTAATTTCCCATTTATCTTCTTAATAACAATTGTTCTATAATTAAGAACTTAATAGTTTCTCGAATAATTGATTTTTCGAATTGCATGGGCTATTGACCAACATGCCTCACGAACGGATTTATGAGTCTTTCCGATTTAGAAAGCCCCATTTTCCTGAATTAAAATGCACCCCTAAGCCAGATAAAGATTGACCATCAGATACTGTTGTACCGTCTTAAGTTTTATCTTTATTTCAAATCTCAAAAAATATAATCGTCGTAGTAGGAAAAATTTGGGGTACGACAGCAACACGACACATAAGGTCAATTGGCTATTAAAAGCTTGTGAAAATGTGTGGAATAGAGCCTGTATTTATAGGAGAAGTGAATGGAATCAAGAGGAAGGGTGAATGATGCAATTTCCCTTGAGTTCGTGCACACCTGTGATCATGAAGAAAGTGTGATCACATGTGCATCAAAACTCAATTAAACAATGCATTTTATCATTCTAAATGACCAAAAAATATTTTATAATCATGTTTAAGTGGAAAATGCGTGGAAATTTAGTGATTAGAAGCCAAATTATGAATTCCAAATTCTGACTTTGGAGAAAACTTCAGTTTCAAGGTACCATCTTTGAATCCATGGTGTTCACAACTCAAGGAGTCTTAGGGCATGATTCTTGAAGCATTTGAAAGATAAGGTCACAAACTTTACAATGTGTAAAGAGTGAGATCAGCTGGATGCTTGAGCTAAAAGTTGTCACGAGTCAAAGTTGATAAAAAGATGCTTGCTGACTTTTTGTACTTAGAAAAATTCTAAGTTTTTCTTCAAAAGTGACCTATAATGTTTTGAGTTCAAACAAGGTCTTCCTACAAAATTGAGCTTTTAAAAATGATGATAGTTGAAATAGACTTCCCAAAGAGAACTTTGAAACTTGAATCACTTAAAAATACCAATTATTGAAAAAGTTATGGACTTGTGATATTGGTAAAAATCCATGAGGTGACATATAATCTTTTGAGTTCTTAGGGCATCTTCCATCCATTTTCAAGTCTTACACATAAAAGAAGAGTTGAAGTTCACATAACGGAATTTGATGGCCTATTTAGAGGACTTGTAATCTTTCTTCATCATTAGGAATCTTCCACACAAAATTATCTTTAAACTTTTGAATTAGTATTTTGATAACCCTTTAAAGAGAAGCATATCTTTGGAATCACTCAAAAAGCTCAAAAGATGAACAAGATATCGCCTTTGGAAGTTCAAAGCCCTAGCTCCTCAAGCACAAAAAAGACTTGGAAACCCCTTTCAATTTTGACAAACTTTCTTCCACAATCACTTTTTCCATGTGAATAGAAGTTGTTTTGGATGGTAATAAGAAACTATAGCAACAAAAACCACTTTCAAATATTAATAATTGAAAGAATTATACACTTGTGATCAAGGAATCAAGAATTTGTCCAATTAGGTCAAACTTCTTCAATCAACCCTTGTATCTTTTGAAATTATTTGACAAATTAAGGCATGATGAATCATAGTAGACCTTGTCATGATATTACTTAAAGCATATTTAATGATGAGGCTAAAATCTCAATGAAGTTTTGTTGAAGGAGGAATGGTAATAAACTCATGAACCTATAGATTAACCTAATGAAATGTGTTGTGCCCTCACCTATAGTATCATCAATTAGAGTAAACATTTGTTGTATTGATTAGTTAAAAGTTAATCAATACAACACATATATGATCATAATATACAAATCTAGGTGCTTGGTGATCCCTCATGAGCAAACCTAAAGATAGGGAGAAGAGCCAAACCCTAGTGTGATCTTGTTTTGATTGAGTTGATATAAGATGATAGAGTAATCTTAGGGGGAAATATTGGGGTACAACAAATTTGTTTCTAGCTTAACGATTGACAATGGATTAGGTTTTTATGATGGTTACCTGACTCCGGAAGAAAGTAACCACAATAAGGCCTTGTATATCTCCATTGAATGCAGGGGCACTACTTTGGCTAATGTATTGGTTGATACCAGTTCCTCGTTAAATTTTCTATCGAAGGGTGCTCTTGACAGACTTGATTGCGAATGGGTTATATTGAAACCTAATGATATTATTGTAAGAGCCTTTAATGGTTTGAAAAGGATGGTGCACAGAGAAGTGGATCCCCCAATCAAGGTAGGTTCACAAGTCTTCAAATCTACCTTCTATGTAATGGATATTTGGCTAGCTTATTCTTGCTTATTGGGACACCCCTAGATCCATGGGGAAAGCACTGTTACCTCAATCCTACAGCAGAAGCTGAAGTATCCCATGCAGGAAAAGGTTGTTTCAGTCTGTGGCGAAGAAGAGTATATGATTAGCCACTTGAACTCATTACGGTATGTAGAGATGAACGGAGAATTCATTGAGACTCCCTATCAAAATTTTAAAGTTATCCCTCCAGCCGTTACTGAAGATGTTTATGCCATTCCCAAGGTTACCAAGGTTCCACCCAGAATGGCTTCTTTGAAGGATGCTAAAGCTGCTGTAGAAGAAGGTGGTTGTACTATTTGGGGTCAGCTTCCCGACATTCTGTACAAAAATCTGACATATTTGGTTTGGGTTTCACTGTAAAGGGTTAGAGGACTGTTCATCATGATTGTGTTGGAATATCACCATTCCGCATTATCAACAATAGAGTCAACGCTATAGAGGATGCTGACAGTGATTATGACCTTGACAACTGGATCTTTCCCACCATCGGCAATGGACCTGCCAACTGGAAGACTCAAGACATCATCTCTATCTCCTTTAGTCAGGAGTAATTACCACTTTTCTGTTTTTTTTGCTTTCAAAGTTTGGTTATGTAATTTTTAAACAATGACTTTAAGCCTTGTGCCTTACACGGGGTACAATGGTTCATTTGTTAAGGGTTGTCATTTCTTAAACATATCTTTATTTAACAAAGCATTGGATGTTTTGCATTCAAATTTTATGCTCTTTGTCCTTCTTTTACTTTTATCACTTTCAAATACCTATGAGTTCTTACACACACCCACACAATACATTGTAGATCCACATCCACTCTGTATCTTGTTGATAATGAATCTGCTATTACCACTTATGACTTTGAAAATCTGATCTACCAAGCCAAGGAAAAAGGCGAGGAAGATTGTGAAATACATGTAGAACTCGCCATATTGTTAGTGCAAGAGGACAAGGCTATTAAACCACATGAAAAGCCAGTTGAAGTTGTAAACTTAGGTACTGAAGAAGACAAAAAAGAAGTCAAGATAGGGGCCAACCTAAAGACAATATCAAGAATAGGTTAATTCAGATGTTGCATGATTATGTTGAGATCTTTGCTTGGTCGTACGAAGACATGCCAGGGCTCGATACTGATATTGTGGTTCATCGTCTATTAATGAAAGTAGGTTGTTCTCCAAAAAGCAGAAGGTGCGTCGAATGCGTCCCGAGATGTCCGAAAAGATCAAGGCTGATGTTATGAAGAAATTTAATGCATGATTCTTATTTGTTACATCTTATCCTCAGTGGGTTTCAAATGTGGTGCTAGTACCTAAGAAGGATGGTCAAGTGCGTATGTGTGTAGACTACAGGGATTTGAATAGGGCAAGCCCCAAAGATGACTTTCCACGGCCGCATATTGATGTTTTGGTTGATAACACCACTCATCACAAGGTGTTCTCCTTTATGGATGGATTCTCAGGTTATAATCAGATCAAGATGGCACCTGAAGACATGGAGAAAATTACCTTAGTCACACAGTAAAGCACTTTCTTCTACAAGGTTATGCCTTTTGGGTTAAAGAACTTCGGCTTAACATATCAATGTGCCATGGTAGCTTTGTTCCATGACATGATTCACCACGAGATAGAGGTATACATCAAAGATATGATAGCCAGATTGCAGATTAAAGAAGAGCATCTTGACCATCTGCACAAGCTGTTTAAGAGACTGAAGAAGTACAAGCTGAGATTGAATCTGAACAAATGAAAATGTAGGGTGAGATCTGGTAAACTCATGGGTTTCTTTGTTAATGGTAAAGGTATTGATGTTGATCCTATCAAAATTAAAATCTATATAAGAAATTTTGGCTCCCCATACTGAGTAGGAAGTCAAAGGTTTCTTGGGATGACTGAATTACATTGCTCGATTCATTTCTCATTTGGCCTCTATTTGTGAGCCAATCTTTAAGCTGTTGAAGAAAGATCAGGTAGTAAAGTGGAACGACGACTGTCAGACATCCTATGACAAGATCAAGGAGTACCTACAAGAACCTCAAATTCTGGTGCCACCAGTTGAAGGAAGACCTGTGATTATGTACCTAACAGTGTTAGAGAACTCAATGGGGTGTGTACTAGGCCAACATGACGAGTCTGGTCGAAAAGAGCATGCAATATACTACCTTAGCAAAAAAATTACGGACTATGAAACAAGGTACTCACTACTCGAGAAAAATTGTTGCGCTTTGGCATGGGCTGCTCGCTGACTAAGACAATACATGTTGACCCATACCACTTTGTTGATCTCTAAAATGGATCCCATCAAATACATATTCGAGAAGCCAGCTCTCTCTGAAAGAATAGCCCGATGGAAAATGGTCTTAACAGAATACGATATTTAGTACACCACTTAGAAATCAATTAAAGGAAGTGTACTGGATGATCATTTGGCTCATCAAGCTATAGATGACTATCAGTCTATGAACTTCGAGTTCTCGGACGAGAATATTATGCTAGTAACGAATTGTAAAGAACATGGACTGTATGAAGGACCTGAGCTAGGATCCCGATGGACTATGGTTGTCGAAGGAGCTTCTAACGCACTGGGCAATGGAATTAGTGTTGTAATTATCCCTCCCCAGGGTTTCCATACACCCTTTACTGCCATACTTTGCTTTGACTGTACCAATAACATGGCCGAATACGAAACGTGCATCATGGATATCAAAGCTGAAATTGATCTAAGAATCATGTTCTTGGATGTATACGGGGACTCAGCCCTGGTGATCAGTCAAATTAAAGGAGAATGGAATATGAAGCGCCTGAATCTCATTCCTTTCTGAGAGCATGTGTTGACCTTAATCCCGTACTTTGAGGAAATCACTTTTGAGCACATCCCAAAAGAACAGAATCAGCTGGCAGGTGCATTAGATACCATGTTGTCTATGTTCAAAGTCAGATGGGACAACGAAGCTCCTCGAGTTACTATTGAGAAACTAGAAGAACCGGCACATTGCTACAAAGTTGATGTTTATGGAGTAAAAGAGAAGCCTTGGTTTCATGAAGTGAAGAGGTACCTCAAAGCTCAAGAGTATCCTGAAGGAGCATCTATCAACGATAATAAATTCCTATGGAGGTTCTCTACTAAGTTCTTCCTGAGCAGCATAATTTTATACAAGCGCAACCAAGATTCGACTCTGCTTCGTTGTGTAGACAAGAAGGAAGGAAAGAAAATTATGGAAGATATGCACAAAGCTATATTTGGTACTCACTCCAGTTGACATACTATGGCTAAGAATATTCTGAGAGCGGGATACTATTGTTCGACCATGGAAACTAGCTTCCATCACCATTCAAGAACTTGTCATAAGTTCCAGATATATGCTCAAAAAGTACACGTGCCTCAAGTACCTCTGAATTTATTAACTACTCTTTGGCCGTTTGTAATGGGGGCATTGATATGATAGGAGAAATCAAGCCTACGGCTTCCAACGGACACGACTTCATCCTCGTCGCCATTGATTACTTCACAGAATGGTTTGAAGTAGCCTCGTTCGCCTCTGTTACTAAGAATTTTGTCGCCTGGTTCATTAAGCATAACCTTATCTGTCGGTATGGCATCTCCGAAATGATTATCACATACAATGGTACCAATTTCAATAACACTATGATCACGGAACTTTGCATGCAGTTCAAAGTCAATCACCACAACTCTTTTCTATATCGACCAAAGATGAATGGCACAGCGGAAGCCGCCAAAAAGAACATCAAGAAAATTATACAAAATATGATTGTGACGTATAAAGATTGGCATGAGATGTTACCATTTTCTATTCATGGCTATCGCACTTCAGCTCGGACATCAACTGGGGCAAGCCCATTCTCTCTGGTCCACGGTATAGATGATGTCCTACCTGTTGAATTTCAAATTCCATCTCTAAGGATCATGAAAGATGCATATTTAGATGAAGGAGAATGGATTGAGACTAGGCTAGACTAGATGAATTTGATTGATGAGAAAAGGCTTGCGGCTATTTGTCACGGTCAGATGTACCAGAAGCGTATGATTAATGTTTTTAATAAGAAAAATCAAGCATCAGGTATATTAGGCTGGTGAATTTGTAATAAAGCGTATTATCCTGCCACAAGGTGATCCCAGGGGAAAATGGACTCCAACCTTTGAAGGTTATTTATAGTCAAGAAGATATTTTTTGGCAGTGCTATGATACTGACCACCATGGACGGTGAAGATTTTCCGCACCCTATAAATGCGGACATAGTCAAAAGATACTACGCATAAAAAAACGACTCGCTAGGTTGACTTACCTAGGAAAAAATAAGGGCATCCTGGTGAACCAAAAGGGTTCGGGAAAAAATTAGGGATATATATAAAGATTATACACCCGACAAGTCGAAAACTTGAAAAGGAAGCTTGGGCAAAAAAGGGAATCCCGGTGGACTGAAAACCCAAAAGGGCAGTCTAGGAAAAAGTTAGGAATTAAAGGGTATGACTATTTCTCGTTGGATCATCTATTTACAGCAAGCTTTGTTACTGAAGTCAAGTTTAAATGGTACATATCAATTCAGTCCATTTCTTCCGACAGTGAGGGATGGGAAGTTTGAGGACATACATGAAATAATAGTGTCGAAACCCGACAAGATCATTTACACATAGCTACATGTTTTGTTGTTACTATGTACTCTTTTCATTGTTCGACGATTTCCTCTTAATAGGATTTCCTTCTCTTTGTACAATATCGCCTGTTTATAGGAAAATTATTAATACAATTTCAATTTCAAAAATTCACAATTTTGTTTTACTTTTTATGTTTTGTTTACAAAAACGTCCAATGATTAAATTGAATGAACACGTGCATATGAATATGATTACTATTAACAAATATATGCATAAAAATAAGAATAAGTTTTTTTCTAAAGACTTCAGGAGTTGGGATAGCGCCCAAGTCATCCACAAATCTCCACACATAGATCCCCGCAGTGATATCTTCACAAGCTCTTCTTCAACAAAAATACATTCCCCGCAAGTCCAATATCCTTCCAAGATAGGAATTAGGGCATCTTCCACTAATTAACCTAATCATACTCCCCAATAGATCCCCCTAGCGAATAAAGAAGTATGATCTTTTCCCCCACAATGTCACCAAACTACGGAATCCCAATCCTCATCAAAGATTATGTCATCAGGGCCTTTCATAGAAACCCTCTTCTACAGCTGAGTTTATTTCTCCAAAACTATAAAACCCCCTGCAAAATTCTCCTCTCCAGTAGGGCTCATTTCCTTAGCAGAGTATATTTCTCCAGCAGGGTTTATTTCCCCAACAAAATTCAGTCTCCCCAGCTTAAGTCTATTTCTCTAACTACTACAAATCATTGGGAAAATTCCTCTCTTTAGCGAAGGATAGTCCAAGCTGTTATCCCCGGAGAGTTGTTACGGAATCCGAAACCGGACCAAATATCGTTTAACTTTATCCTCCCCAGACGAGTCGAAATCCTTATCAGAAAGTCGGTTAGAAAGCACCTTAGAAGGTTATTCATCTCTTTTATCCCCATTCAGGGTATATATGAATTAAATTCCCCAGTAGAATAACGAACGACCAATGTTCTTGAACTCTTCCCCACAACCAAGGTCAACATCCCCCATCGGAGTTTCCTCAAACAGCAAGCAAGAATCCCCAGCGAAAACATTCTAGGAAAGATTGAAGATTACACCTATTCTTCATCCCCAGTAATCATCAGGGATTTATTTTCCCCAGTCAAACATGTTATGCGAAGCTACCGTACGTTCCAGTGACATCCCACATTCATACATTATTTACAAATATCATAACATATGCATACGATACGCATATAGCACACTCTCATTTACTTTGATAACATCATTATGTAGTGCATTACATACATCACGACATTTCATACAACTAACTTTTTATCTTTTCAGGTAAAAGTCTACAAACAGACAAATATCATAAACATATCTCGAACAGGTCGCATATTAATTCCCGAAATAAGACGGGGCAACTATTTGTTTGACCAGATTAAAGATTAACTCCCTAAACAGGACCGGGAAAATATCTATATAACCAGCCAGATATTAATTCCCTAAATAGGATGGGGAAACTATTGATATGACCAGATGGTATGAATTCCCAAAACAGGATGGGTTTACCAACAGAAAAACAGATTGTAGATCAATTCCCGAAGCAGGACAGGGAGACTATCTACATGACAAGCACTTCCCTCAGAGACTTAATTCTAACAAGCATTTCCCTCAGAGACTAAATCTAACAAGAAACTATTTAAGGATTTTCCCCAGAGGTTCATTCTGGAAAGCATTCTTTAGATGCAGTCAAGTGTAGACTCATTCTGATACTCTTACCAATTGTTACCTTTGATGGAATCTAAAAGCCCTTCTCTGAAGAAATTTTGTCACCTATCTGAATGGCATCTTTAATCCCACTCAAGAGATATTATCAACCAAGATCATTTCCTCCTGCACATATGAGTGCAAATATCTGGGCACTTAAGTATTCAATCCTCTTCCAACTTCAGATCACGAATGGAGGACAAGCCAATCTATCTCTTCAGGTTTAATAAGATTGAATAGGGGAAGTTATTGTACTCCAAAATTTTACCTCCCATTTTCTTCAAGACATTCTCCTAGGTTTCTCAAATGCTCAAGGTTTCTCAACGAATTGATTAGACAAATTCTCCTCCTAAGCAATGGACTTACAACTAGGGTTTCATTTTTTCTCAAGGAAGTTTAGGTTTCTAAGGCCTAAAGTGGTTTACATGGTTTCTTAAAGGTCTCCAAGAATTCTCATACCAAGTTTCATGCCTTGCATCACAAGTTTGCTCATTCAATTGCACAGATGACTGAAAATAAACTATATTGGGTAAAAAGTCAATTATGGTCAACATACAGTCAAACTTCAAGAATTTTGGTCAACATCAATATTTCTAAGTGATATTTATCATTTTATCAAGGTTTAGTCATGATTCATCAAGGAAAACTCTCAAATCATAAAAAGTCAAAAGTTGCCAAATTAGGGTTTTCTTAAGAAGAAGTCAACTGAACTTTGACCAAGTATAACTTTCACATGCTTCATTAGTTTTTCCCCAACCAAAGCTCATTCTGAATAAAATTCAATTCTCTACAACTTTGTCTCTCTAATCTCAAGTCCAAAAAAATGCTTTATTTGAGAGATATGGGTCAATACATTACAGGTCATTCCAAAAGTCAACAAAAAGACACTTTTTGTCAAGGCAACTTACATCAAGATAAAGTCTTTAAAAGCGAAAATGATAAACATAGAGATTGTAGATGACACCTTGGTATTTCCAAAATGTCAAAGATCACCTTCAAAGATGAAAATTGAGAGAGTTATGACTAGTGCAATTTGGGATTTTTTGATCAAATGCATGAAGTTCAAATTGAGCAAACTTGATATTTTGGGATATTGGGCCATGACTCTAAAGTCCAAACGTGTATTACACTCCCCTTACACCTTATATCTTGTTCATGCATCCCTTGGTCTATTTTATTTTTAATTATTTTGATTTATTCATTAATAACTCAAAAATAAATAAGATAAAATATGAGGCTTCTTACACAATGTCCAATTTGTCCATATCTTTGACCTAATTCATGCTATTTAATCTCCACTCTTCATACAAGCCAACAACGAAACCTCTGCCTCAAGAAACTTGTCCAAAAATCTCATGTTTTTTTCAAGAACCCTACCTACAATGCCTTTCACTACAAACTAGCCACTATATTCACTCCCTGCTGTCATACAAAGTAAGATTGGATCAAATTTGATGGTTCAAAGCTCACGAAATACGCATGAATTCATCACAAATATCATGATCTTTACAAAACTCTTATTTTGATTTTCGTTTTGTTTTAAGTCATACTAATGCCTTTAATATGTTTCTGAGATGCGTTTATACAGGATTGAATCATCATGGAGGTCCCATGATGGACAAATCGTGAAACACCATAACTACATCGATCCCATATATTTTTCTTATAGCTATCAAACCAGCCCATTTTAGCCCAAAATAACCACTCCATTGAATTTGCAGTCCCTGATTTAGGGAGGTATGTTCCCCCTAGATCTCCCTGGTCCATATTTTTTTGTTTATTACTTCTCTTAATCGTTTCATATAAATCAATGAATGTATTACCACTCCAGCGGTTGAAACGTGCATGCTAAGTAATTATTATACGAAGGCGTGGGTTCGATCCCTGCCTTTGGGTCATTTTCATGTTTTTTCTGATTTTTGCAGGTCGTATACAACGCGTCCTCGTACATCAACCAGGAACCCTAAAGTTTTTCAGTCGTTCGATCCCTGCCTTTTGGTCGTTTTCTTTTTTCTGATTTTTGAAGGTTGTATGCAGCGCGTCCTTGTGCATCAACCGGGCACCCTCAGATCCAGATTTGACGCTCTTAGATGTGCAACCCACAATATGCCCCTTTCGGCCATCACACTGGACCAAGCACTGGCACTCGTTAGGGCTTGGACCTCAATTGCAATCTACACCTCCTATTGTTTGCTAATTTTGGCCCAACTCTTTCTCTTTTTTATATATTTTTTTTACCTTTTATTATTTAATTAAAATAACCAAAAATATTAACTTTTTTCAATTAAAATTAATTTATACTTTTAAGGTTTTTCAATTATTTTCTAATTAATCAACTTTTTTTATGATTAAATTAGTTTCTTTTTTAATTAAAATTAATTTAGTTTCTTTACGTTTTTCACTAAACCCTTTTTCTTAATTAAAAAATCAATTTAGGGTTTTTAGGTTTTAATTAATCAATTTCCTTTTTTAAATTAGTTAGGTTATTAGTTTAATCATCAAACCTTTTTTATCAAGCAAAATCACAAAATAATTTCCTTTTCCTTTTCCTTCTTACTGCTTCGCATATTTTATTGATTTCACGTTTTTCTAAATATTTTCAAACATATTCACAAAGCATTTTCAAAATAAAGTGAGCTAGCGATTCAGCGCCCGTAGATAACTACGGATGAAAAGGGTGCTAACACCTTCCCTTTTCATAACCTACCCCTCGAACTTAAAAAAATCTCGAAGGTCTTTCCTATTTTTTTCACCCTTTCCTTATTTAGTAAAAGAAAAGTCGCTGGAGACTCTTGCTATTCGCATATTTGCATGTGAGAAAATGGTCATGTTATGCATGTGATATGCCTTAGCAAAAACAACCAAAAATATAAGATCATAGTCCCTCGATGACACTATGGATGTTGCCTTACAAATGATCTTAGACCCTTAAGAAAAATCCTAAGGTATCTCAAAACATTTCTTGATATGACTATACGACGACCCACGCTCGTCCTTTCACATCCAAAGATAGGGCTTCTTACCAATCAATGGTAAGATAGAAATGTCAAAGGAGGAGGAAATGAAAAAAAGACTTTTTAGTAGGTAGAACGTTCTTAGTTGCTTCCTCACAATCCATCTTCAAAAACATATTTTAAAATACATCAACACATTTCAAAAGAAAATATTTTAATAAAGTCAACACTTTGTATGCATTCTTATAGAGACGAAAATCATTACAAAGTTCTCCTAAACGAAGGCACTTTTCAAAAATACTTTAAAAACCAATCACATCCATCTTTAAAACAAAACATCTTTCCAAAACACACAAAACACTTTCAAAAACATGAAATATTTTCAAAAAGTCCAACACTTTGTATGCATTCTTATAGAGACGAGAATCATTACAAAGTTTGCCTAAAAGAAGGTGCTTTTCAAAAATACTTTCAAAAATCTACCACAAACACATTTCAAACAAAGCAATTTCAAAAGTGATCTAGAAAGCAACTAAGAGACCATAGATAACTATGGATGAAAAGGGTTCTTACACCTTCCGTTTTCATAATCTACCCCCCGAATTCAAGAAAATATCTCAAAGCTCTTTCCTGTTCTTTTCACCCTTTCCTTATTGGATAAAAGAAAAGTCGGTGGCGACTCTTGCTATCCGTAACAATTGTGATAAAACGCAAAAACAACCAAGTTAGTTCTCCAACCGTATTACATGAAGTAAGATCAAGTATGTTGTTCTTAATCAATGGGTGTCTTGATTAAGGTGTTTTTAATATTTGAAGGATCGTCGATACAATAACTGGGACTGGGACTGTTAGACAGCATTGTAGTGATTGGCGGTGAGGTGGGATTTCTCATATCTAGGGAGGACGGAGGTAGAAGTTTCACAGGGTATTGATTAAGTTATAACTTGTAAACTTGGGACTAGGTTAACTTTGAATTAATATTGTCTAGTTGATTTCCTTCCTGGCTTGGTAGCCCCAGAGTAGGTGTTGTTTTGTCACTGAACTAGGTTAATAAATATGTGTGTTGTTATGATTTTTAGTATTGTTTTATATGTTTATACCTTGCCTCTGTTAATTAAGTCAGATTTAGATGTCTCAACATGTCATAGGAAATCTGAAGTCTAATGTACCCGAATTTTAATTGGTATCAGAGCAGGAATCATGTTTTGTTTCTGGGTGAGATCCTAGGAAGATACTTTTTGGTCATGGGAAATGAAGGAGGTTGTTACTAAAAAGTTGTTTGAACTTGGATAGTTCATATTTTTGTTTGAATTGTCCCTTGAAGTGGAAGATGGACTATTCGTGACAGGGTGTGTATTGGCCCTATTTGATGTTGTTAGGCATGTAGGTTTGATGTTGAGCTGGTTTGTGGTTTGATTTATTTTCAAACCAATGTTGACCTGTTGCATTTGGAGTGTGGTTTTTTTGTGCAAATGTTATGAAGGTGTGTCTGAAGGTTGTTGATGAGTTGGTTTTGGTTTGTGTTTCTGTTGCACGGTATCTTATGTAACCCATGTTGTTCCTTGTGGCTCTAGTGTTGAGATTTTTAGTAAGGTATGTATCAGGAATACCAATAAGGGTGAGCATTATGGTTTTATCTGCTCAACAGGTTATACTACGATGATGATAGATGTGGAAGACACCTTCAACCAGCTTTGTAACGTTGCAAAGATACTTGAGGTTCATCTCAAGTCCACTCATAAAGGCACTTTTTACATGAGTTTGTTGAAAAGATCTGAAGAATGTTAGAAGCATTTTTTTCTTCCGATCCTAAAAGGTTAATCTCCAGCCTTTGATAAAGGATCTCTTGGTGAGTTTCTCAGAAAGATGTTCTACTGGATGATGGGACATCTTATCAGCAGGTGTGCAAATTTCTGTTTACGTAGTTGATGCTTTGGAAGCTAAGAAAATCTGTCTTAATCATAGATGTTTATAACCTTCTCCTGATTTGGAATAGGAGGTGTGCGGGATGTGTATCTAATCTGTTTTATCCAGGAAACATGTCTTAGTCTTGTGTGTTAATTAAGGAGTGCAGAGGCTGAGCTCTATTTTTGAGTGGAGATTTTTTAAAGGAATCCCAACCAAAGTCTTTATTTATGTCAAGATCAGTGTCAAGGCTGGTGTTTCTCTTAAACATGATAGACTTTGTATACTCAAACTTGGTACTTTTTATCAAGTCTATGAGAGCATGGAACTCTTGTTCTAGTATAGAGGAAGATACACTCAAAGGATCGTTCACCTTGGATGTATCAACCAAATTTGTTGATTGGTGTTTGGTTTTTGGAATGTCATCTAAACCACCTAGGATGAGCATTTCAGAATTTGTCTGGAGTAAGGAGGAGTTGGTAGTCCTTATAGGGACCAAAGGTCAATGGTTTTTAAGATAGGGTTCAGTTATGTAGTGTCCTCACATGATGAAACGTTTACTTTTGCAAGGATTAAAGGGCATCCTTGTGTGTTGAAGAATTGGGAGAAGCAGACTTTTCTAAATAGTATGTATGGTATTATGATCAGTCAATACCCGATTATTATTGTGATATGCTCTAGATACCTATTAGAGGGAATCTTCTCTTTAGATGCAGAAGGATTATGTTCAACTCCTTATTATTAGACATGAGGTCTAGACATGGTGTGTATTAGAAGGATCATTTTGGAGTTGTGTAACATGTAGGTTACTGCATGTTTCTATGGTCTGATCCTAGAGGTTGATCAGCTGCTGGTGAGTTCTGGTGTGATTCTCTTGTTTCCATTGCAAGAGTTGTATATGAATTTCCATTAGTATTGTCTCCAAATCCACGGTAAATGTTAAATCCATATGTTTTAGGCTGATGTCTGAACTGATGTCGGAACATCATTTTAGTTCCTTGTTTCTTTAGCCAGGGAAGTTTTTTTTGGAGCTCATGGTGGAGTGTAAGGTTAGTCCTATGGCCTAATCCAGCATGATTTATGGTGTGAATGGATGTCATAATTGGTTGTCATGAAGAAGATTCTAATGGTGCTAGATGTGTGCAGAAGAAGGATGTTAGGTCAAATGTTCTACCTTTTGAGAAGAGGACAACATTATCTGATTTTTATGTGTGAGGAAATATTCCTCTAATGAAGGTGTGCATACAACTGATGGTAAATACTTTAATGGGAGCTGAGTATTTTTCAGATGTGTTAATGCAAGTTTGCATTTGTACTCTTAGGTTCATAGAATGTGTGATAGTTTATCTCTCTCCATGGTGTTCAGGTGGTTGTGTTAACCTGAATGAGCTGCACTGGCTGTGTTTTATTAGAGCATCTTGAAATAATTTTATGCGTAATGTCTCCTTTGGTTGAAATCTGAGGTTGATGTCCCAAATTATGTTGCAACATCATGTTTGTTGAATATGATTCGGACTATGGATGGGGAGTTTGATGCCCAACATTATTGTCAGAAGAGGCATTTTTGACGTTTTGGATTAGAATGAGAAGATTATGATCCTATATACAGTAGTATTCATGGTGAATGCATGACTACTATATTGAAGACTTCACTAGAATCAGAAATTTCTAGTGGATGTAAGGGTAGAGAATTGTTGTGGTTTGATCATAATTTTTTTTGGTGTTTGCCTTCTGCTATAAGCAACTCTAGGAAAGAGTTTGTTAGTCTGGATTTTAGGGAAGCTTCTAAGCAAACTAAGGAATTTTTTCGATGTCAAACTGAGAGTGCATGATATATTGGCCCCCTAAGAAACATGACACTATGAATGGATCTGTAAGAACATTTATCAAACGTGTCCTTGTTAACGTGAAGAAGTCAAAAGGCCTGAATATACTCTAAAGGAGCTAGAGTATCTGGTTCAGAATTGAAGTTCCAGTATTTGAATGTGTTTAGCAGGCGTTTTTTGTTGTTCTTCACTATTAGGATATGAGATCATTCATGTGATTTTGTCTGGTGCTCAAATGATCTTTTTCAGCAGGAGCATTATTTATCCATGAGGGGGGAGTCAAGTGATTTTCTATGGATTGATGCTGCAATGGTGCAACTATTTTGAAGCTTGTGTGTGTTCCAAGCTTGTGGATATAGTGTACCTCTTGTGAGGATGTAATGTCAGAAAACATGTTATGACATTTTACTACTATGAGTAGTTATTTGGTGCTCTTAATAAAGCATGGTTGGCTCTAGCCATGTGAAGATGGGTGATTGAATCAAGAGTAAACAGGTCCCTTTGGAGGACATTATTTGTGTCTGGGAGAATTTATTTTTCTCTGAAAATTTTTGAAGGACTCTATAAAGTGTTCTGTTTGATGGGAAGTGCCAAATTTTTGATGTCTTGTTACAATTATGGCTGAAAGGAGTTTATAGTAAACACCCCCATTGGATGTGATGATGGCCATGCTGAAGATTTTAGAAAAGTGATGTTGGTATATGAACTAGAATTGGATATGGTGAATTTCTTTTGCAAGTTCTAAATGGATATCATGTTAATGGTGATGTTGCTCCTGTTTGAGTGTTGTTTTTGGTGTTTGGTGGTGTAAGAGTTAAATGCCTGGGAATTGTTTATCACTTGTGTGCATTCTGTGCTACTAAACTGTATGTTCTATTATGGTTTTTTATTGGTTAATTGCTTACCTTTGTCATATTATGCTAAAAAGGAGGATAAGTGTGTGTGTGTGTGTGTGTGTGTGTGTGTGTGTGTGTGTGTGTGTGTGTGTGTGTGTGTGTGTGTGTGTGTGTGTGTGTGTGTGTGTGTGCACTAACCACTGGTTGTTGGCTACTACTGAGGGGGAGAATTTTTTATTCTCTAAAGTGCTTAGCAGTTGTTGAGGGGGAGTGCATGTTGTTCTGGACTGAATGGATCTTAAGAGATGTCGAAAATGATGTCTTAACATCATAGTGTTGAGAACTTAGTTTCTCTATTTGCTATAGTTGTATTTAGTAGACTGACTAACTACTAATTATTTCTCTGTTTGTGTTGCTGCTCATAACTTTGTTATGTTATGTTTCTATTGTTGTGCCTCTAATGTGTGTGCATGATTTATTTTTAAACATGATTATGGTGTTTTCTTGTGCAAGGGTTATTTGGTTGTTTTATCTAAAGTTTGCCAAAGGGGGAGATTGTTATTTCTATGAATTTATGATTGGCATGAATTTTGGTAAAACTAACTTTGCAGCAACATGTTGAACAAGATGTTTCAACTTGTAGATTCAACATGTTGAATGTGATGTCCTAACCAGAAGTATAGGACATCTGGTCTGCTACAGTTTTGCAGTTTGGAAAATGTTTCAACTTGCAGTTTCAACATGTCGAATTTGATGTCCTAACAAGAAGAGCAGGACATCTGGTTTGTTACAGTTTTGCAAATTGAAATATGTTTATGTTAGAACTTAGTTTGGTTCTACATCCTTGTAAGAGTTTTGATGATAACAAACACTCAAAGAACAATTATGCTTCCTAAATAAGTATTTTTTTTGCAGAGAAGTTCTGATGTAATAAGTACAGAAGAGATGGATCATTGTTAAAACTCTATTATGACCATCTTATGTAGAAGCAATCTGTGCAACACGTTTAAATAAAGAAGTTCTGGTGTTACAACTTTTGGGTGCACTAAACGCTGCAAACAAAGAACTATGTTATTCTAATAAGTAATGTTCTAGAAAGAAGTAAAGGAGTCTCGACGGTAACATTCAACTTCTGATGTGATCTTTAGCAAGCATGTTCTGAAGCGTTACCTTTTATTCATGGCTATTCAAAAGTAACGGTTTAAAGAGGACAAGAATCTTTATGTTTGGAAAGTTCATTAACTACTATTTATCAACATTCCAAAAGGACCTCTCATGCATTGCCTATATAAACAAGACTTGAAGAAGAAATCGTTTACGATTTTGGCTGTGCACTACAAACGAAAAAATATCACTACCTTCAATCCTTTGTTTTTCAATTGTGTAATACATCACTTGTGTGATACTATATTTGTTAGAAAACATATTTTGTACACGCTTTCAAATATTGTACTATGTAATACCTTGAGAAAACTGGGTTGTGGTTTAACCTCAAGATGATTTTCCCAGTTGTCATTGTATTTGTGTCATCAAGCTTAATTAGTGGATTAAGACCTCGTTTGAGAAAGGGGAAATAACTTTGGTGGTTGGACTAGAGTAGTTTAAGTTCAAACGAACCAGGATTACCAACGTGTCTTTTACTTTAATTTTTAAAAACCCATTTCAACCCCCCCCCCCTTCTTGTGTTTTTCCATTCTTCAATTGGTATCAGAGCGCCTGGTTCTGAGTACATACACTTAAACATGTCAGAAAAAATATCCAATCAAGAAAAACACTATGGTGGGACCAAGTCATAACATCAACAATGAATATCATGATGAGAAAGACAGAATCAACGGCAAACCTCCAATCTTTAATGGTGAAAACTTCTATTTGCTGGAAAGACAGAATCGAAAGTTTCTTTCTAGATCATGGCGTTGATCTCTAGGATATGGTGACTGATGAGTACATACATCCAGTTGACGAAAGCGGTCAGAATATCGGGAAAAAAATGACAAATCATCAAAAAAGAGAATTCAGAAATCATCACAAAGCCAGAACAATTCTCTTGAGTGCTATCTCATACACATAGTATGAGAAGATCATAAACAGAGAATCAACAAAACACATGTTTGACTCCTTGAGAATGACACATGAAGGCAACATACAAGTAAAATAAACCAAAGCTCTTGCTCTCATTTAGAAGTATGAAGCCTTCAAAATGAAAGAAGATGAAACCATTGAAACAATGTTCTCAAGATTTTAAATTATGGTTGCTGGACTAAAAGTTCTGGATAAAGGATACTTAACTGCATATCATGTAAAGAAAATCATCAAAAGTTTACCCAAGAAATGGAGACCCATGGTCACAGCCCTAAAACTGGCCAAAGATCTGAACAAAATATCTCTTGAAGAACTTGTCAGCTCCCTGAGAAGTCACGAGATAGAACTAGAAGAAGATGAGCCCCCGAAACAAGGTAAGTCTTTACCACTTAAATCTAACAAAAAGTATGAACCTAAAGTTTTGCAGGCAAAAGAATAAAACTTTGGTGGATCCTCATCAAAAGAAGACGAACTATCTCTTCTCTCCAGAACAGTCAATCATCTGTGGAAGCATAGGCAGGACTTCCAGAAGAACAGGAAACCATTCTAAATCATCTTTTGGATTCAGAAAATCAAGCAACAGAGATATTGTTTGGTACGAATGCAATGAACAAGGTCACTACAAAAGCAACTATCTAAATATTCAAAAAGATAAACCTAAAAAGAAGTTCTTTAAAGAAAAGAAGAAAATCCTCATGGCAACATGGGATGAATCAGAATCTTCTGAAGTTGAAATAGAATTAGAAGATGAAAGAGCCAACATAGACCTAATGGACAATGTATCAGATGACACTAGATGATCTTAATCAGAATCAGACTCAGAGGCAGAAGAGGTATTCTCTAACTTTTATAGATCTCAATTAGAAAAAGTCTGTCATAAATTCTTGAAAGATATCAGTAACTTCGAGTCAAAAATAAGACCCGCAAAAAGGATCTAGTATTTGACTCTGAAGAAACTAAGAAACTAAGAAACTGAAAAGAGAAAAATCTGAGCTTAAAGAAACAATTTCTAAACTCAAAAATAAATTACAAAAGGCTCAGAAAGAAATTGTCTCACAAGTTTCTGGTACCTCTAATAAGATTATAAGAGAATATGATCATAGATTTCAAAATATTCTTGCTAAAAACATAGATAGAAGCAAGATGGCTTCAATGGTCTATGGAGTTAGTAGAAATGGCACAAAGGGGATATGATATAAGGGTAAAGTATCTCAACCTAAGAAGGTTAAGGATATGGTCATAAAACACACAACCCTTTATTCTCACTTCACCTATGGGCATACATATGACATAAAGTATACTAGTAATGCTTTTTCTACTAAACCAAAATTCAAACAGAATTTTGGTAACTCTAACAAATAGGGACCCAAAAAGATATGGGTACCTAAGGACAAAATTGTCTATGTTGCAGATGTCTTTAACAGCAAAATTGAAACACCAATCTTGGTACATGGACTATGGATGCTCTCGACTCATGACTGGAAGAAAGCATATGTTCCAAATCCTGGAACTTAATTATGGAGGCCATGTAGGTTTCAGAGGCAATCAGAAAGGAAAGATTATTGGCTCTGGAACTATTGGTAACAGTACACTTCCTGCTATAACTAATGTTCTGTTAGTAGATGGATTAATTCATAACTGTATCGATAGAAATGTTAAGACTAAGCCAATTGATTGACTTGACTCACACATATCAAAATAAAAATTTCCACCGCGCTTTATTGTTTCCAAAGGAATGGGAAAAGAGCGAATAACCCAAAAAGAGGGGGAGATAATCTAATTTCAGGGGTTGGTTATGCAAAGGAAAGGTATTAGCACCCTAAACATGTACGGTACTCTGTAGGAACCTCTTTGTAAATATGTGTATTTTAGCTATAAATGTTGTATAAAATAATAGATGGTGGAGATGAGAAAAGAAGTATTTTTTATAATTTTTGCACCCGCCGCGGTTGCGAACCTTTAGTGACTACATACCACTTTCCATGCAATAGGGGATCAGGGTACACGTAGTTCACCTTTTAAAAATTTAAAAACACAAGTGTGTTGGTTAAATTTTAAGAGACGAGATATCATCGTCATTATCCGAGTGGAAAACATACTAACTACCCACAATTATGAGAAAGGAGAATTTGCATCATCTGAAAGTGGATGATATGGCTTGGATTTTAAAATCGACAGAGCCTCACACAACACCCAAGTGGAAAATATCTCACTTCACTACATATCCTAGAAGTATAGTAGCTCGCATCACTACAAGGATTGACAAGAGTCTAATATTTAAAAAAAAATTTAAAGTAAAAGGAAAAAATGGCAAGAATGGTCTGAATGAGATTGATTGACTTTTAGTCTTCTCACAAAAAATGTCAAAATATTATTAAATTGATTAAATTTTGATTAAGAAAAATGTTTTGAAAATACATGGACCTAAGTCCAAGTTTATTATGAAAGTGGTTCAAGTTTAAAATCAAGAAGAGTTTTCAAAAGGAGGGAGAAGATTTTTTTGAAATTAAAGAAGATGGGAGGAGATAAAGGGACTATTCTAAAGCATAAGGTAAAAGTTAGGGAAAAGAACCATCTAACCAACAAGAAGCTAACACTTGACACAATGAGTCAATATAGAATTCCAATCCTTTGGATTTGATACCAAACAAGCAAAGATAATAAACCTCTTAAGAAAGTCAAGCTTCAATTGCATTAATTCTTCACAAAAATTGGGCAGAGTAAAAGCTGTATACAGATGAATTCCAGATCACAGACAAAGCATGTAATCACCATAACCCGCACACAAAACAAACAAACAACCCGATGTCTTGGGGTAAATCCCAAGAACTCCAAACAAAATAACAGTTGAGGTCACAAGGTCTCAAAGTAGGTCACAGCTTCTAATCCTAAGTCCAAGAAGTCCATCACTCCATAATGCAAAGGATAGTAACCAAGTAGTCCAATTAACATTAAATTTTTTTATGGTTCAAGTTGATTATTAGGTATCTTCAAAAATAAAATAAAAATCTTAAGTGAGCAAAATACAAATGACATAAAAGTAAATGCTCAAATGAGCAAAGATGAAAATAGCATGAAATGTAAATGCTAAAATAAATGTGCTTAAAGTAAAAGCATAAAATAAAAGTATAAAATAAAGTCTATTGTTAGGAATTAGTGGTTAGTTGAATGACAATCTTGAAACATGCATTTAGAACTTATTAGAAGATTGATAAAATCAAAGTATCTCAACAACAAGTTGCATTTTCTTTTTGTCAAGTATATCATTCATTTAAATCTCAAAGCAACAATAAATGATCAATGATGTTTAAGTGATCCAGTTTGACCAAAGTTGATAAAAATTCATTAGAGGATTGGTAGGACAAAAGCCTCCTAACAATGAATCTCAATGTTATTGGCTCAAAGGGTTTAAATTAACATGCTTGGGCTTACAAACATGGGTTTGTGCGACGAATAATCATTTTATCAAACTGGGACAGATTTAGAGATATGTTAAGCAATCGTAAGTGGACTTATATAGAAGTCACACCTATTTTAAGGTCAGTCAATAGCAATGTATGTACCATATGTTTTGAGAAATGATATGGAAATCATTCTCCAATAACATTTAGTACAATAAGAAGGGGATGAGATGAAGAGGGTTGGGGTAAGAATTAAACCACATTTGAACCAAAAAATTTAATCAAACTATTATTAAAATCATTCATCCATTTCTTGTGGAGTCAAACTCAACACCATAGATCCAATGATGTTAATAACGCTTATGATCAAAATTTCATAGTCCAAGATCATCCAAATGTAATTCAAAATAAATGGTATTTTAAAATAAAGAAAAAATATTTTTAAAATGATTTTTAAATGAAAATAAAGGGGGAAAACAACAATTATATTCAAATCAACTAAGACCATAGAAATGTCAGAAATAAGCTCAAATATTTATATAAAATTTTTGGTAATTTTTTTTAAAGTCAGAAACTATTTTTAAAATTAAAAGAAATAGGCAAAACAAACCAAAAATTGTGAAAATATAGTAAAGTCAGAAATAAAAATAAAATGAGGTCACCAATATTTGTCAAAAGGTCATTGAATCCTTCCATATTTTTTAAAGAATTAAAAAAATTAGGAAAAGTATTTTTAAATATTTAAAATAATTCAAATAAAGTGTAAAATTATAAAAAATATCAGAACACAAAATAAAATTATGAAAAAATAATAATCACAAAGAGAAAAATCAAAAGTATTTTTCATTATTTTTTGAAGTTAAAATGGATATTTTATGATTTTTTGAAGTTTAAAACAATTTAAATATAAAAATCAGAAAATAAAATAAATTCAAAAAAATATGGACCAATGGATGAGAGTCAAAATGCATTAGTAAGCTAATCCAATGGATCAGGCGATGTGCATATCATGGTCTTTACTGAATAATGCATGGAATCATTTATTTAAATCATATTTTGAAAAATGCGTGGCACGCCTTCATTGGTTGATAGATGACACGTTGGTCATCTTCAACCTCCAGCCAACGAATCTACAGGTTTCAGAAACTGTAAAATTAGGACACGAGACCAATACCATTCGCTTCGTCTCTTCAGGACGATTCCAATGGTACCTTCACGAAAAATTTATATAAATTGTAGCTTAGTCGTTTTTGAAAAAAGAATTTTTTAAAAGGGATTTGAAATTTCATGTCCAAAACGTACTTCCAGTTGAAAATAAGTGTTGTGACTAGAATCAGAATGATGAGGGCTTCATAACAGTATCAAATTTTAAGAGAATTGGGGAAGGAATCTACCTATTGAAGTTAAGTTGCAGAGCTCTGAAACTGGACTTGGCTAGCACGATTTAGGAAGTCTTAAAGCTTAATTCTTCTTCTATTAGCTTCAGTGAGGTTCAAGGAAGGTGAATTGACAAAGAAAAATGATTGAGAAAGGATGTAAGAGAAAATTTGAAGTTGAAAAAACTTGAGTTCAAGAGGAAGTTTGGTAGGGTGATTTTGGCTCTCTATGCTTAAGAAAATGAATGAGGGATGATCCTCTATTTTTATGGAAGTTGATTGAAAGCTCAAGCATGTGAAGTGATGAAGTTTGGAGGGAAATCGTGTGAAGTTTCAAACAAGAAAAGTGTGACTTGTAATTTGATCAAAACTCATCCAAACTTTGAGTTTTAATATGCTAATCACTTCTGGAGGTTTACTAAACATATTTAGAAGCAAAAACACGTAGAAAAAATGTGTTTAGAAGCTAAATCAAGAATTTCAAACTCTGACTTTTGAAGAAACTTCAGTTTTAAGTTACCAAGTTCAAATAAATGGAATTCTCAGCTCAAGGGGTTTTAGGACATGATTCTTATATATTTAGAAAGATGAGATCACGTGATTTACAATGTGCAAATAATGGAATCAAATGGATTCTTGAGCTGAAAGTTTCAATGAGTCAAAGTTGAGAAAAAGAGGTTTGACTTTTTACTTAGAAAATTTCTATGTTTTTCTTCAAAAATGACTTATAATCTCTTGCATCCAAACATGGCCTTCCACTTGAAATTTGCTTTTGACAAAAAAATATGGCATGAAGTAGACCTCTTGAATGACATTTTTAGCCTTGAACCATTCAACATATCTAAAAATTGAGAAAGTTATGACTTGTTGAAATTGGCAAAAAAATCATAAAATGACCTAAAATCTTTTGCATCCTTAGAGTATCTTCCATTAATTTTCACACTTTGCACTTAACAGAAGTGTTGAAGTTCACATCTTTAAGATCAATATGGAAATATAATGGGCTAAAGGTGATAAAAATTGACCAAGTTATGATCTTTTGAAGTCATGTATGGGAATTTGATGGTTTGTTTAGAGGACTTGTAATATTTCTTCATCATTAGGTATCTTCCTCACAAAATTTCCTTGAAACTTTTGAATTGATTTGTTGATATCTCTTTGAAGAGAAGCATGTCTTTGAATCACTCAAAAATACCAAAATATGAGCAAGATATACCCCTTTGAAGTTCAAAACCCTAGATCCTAGAGCAACAAAATGCCTTGGGAACCCTTTTCAATTTGGATCAAATTTCTTGCACAAATACTTTTATCATGTAAATATAAGTTGTTGAGGATAATAATGAGAAGCCATAGAAACCAAAAACACTTCCAAATATTGAGAATTGAGGGTGATATGCACTTGTGATCAATGAAACCAAACACTTGTCCAACTAGGTCAAACTTCTTCAATCAACCCGTGTACCTTTGAACAATTTTTGTCAACTTAAGGAATGATGAATCATAATAGACTTTGTCATGATGTTATTTCAAAATATATTCAATAGTGAAGCTGGAATATCCATGAATCTTTGTTGAAGAAGGCATGGAAATAAGATCATGAACCTATGGATCAACTTGATGGAATGTATTGTGCTTTCACCTATGATACCAATAATTAGAGCAAACAAACATTGTATTTATTAGTTAAAAGTTAATCAAAACATAGATGAGAACAATATACAAATCAAGGTTCTTGGTGATTCCCCATAGGCAAAGCTAAAGATGGGATGGGGAACCAAACCCTAGTGTGTGATCTTGTTGTGATTGAATTGATATGATATGATAAAGGAATCTTAGGGGCAAAAATTAGGGTACAACACGTGCCCTTATTTAAGTTTCTTCTATCCAGAGATGCGAAGGTTAAAAATCTTCGTGTTGACGCGATTGAAGATACTTAAATATAAAACAAGCCCTACTTTTGGCCGTAAAATTCCATGCAATGCTTATGATTATGAATGCAAATGAACAAATCTAAAAGGACGCAAGACTCGGCTGGGGATGTAGCAAATAAAACAGGATCAAAAGGAAGGCCCGACCAGGAAAATAAATCACTGGTGAACCAGAGACCCGACTCTATAGGGGTAAAGCCCAAATAGGAGATAAAGCATCATCAACTCAAATATTAAGGATAGAAAGTAAAGGATAAAAGTGATCGATAGATAACTGCGAACTATCTGCTCACTGAGGAGATAGCGAAAAGGTCATGTCGTCCCATCGGGGAAAGAAGTGGTAAGATAATACCACTAAATACCAATATTAGGGTGGTAATGATAATCAACACCATTACTCATGATTGGGAACAAATGAACTTCTTCAGAACAATAGAATCAGAATGACGAATTACCTTCCATAATGACAAGGCTACCATTCATCGGAATAAAAAATATTAACAACAAACTACCTTCCATAATGACAAGGATACCATTCATTGGATTAACAAATCTCAACAACAAACTAACTTCCATAATGATAACGCTACCATTCATTGGAGTAAAAATATCAACAAAAAACTACCATCCATAATTACCAGGCTACCATTCATTGGAGTAACAAATCTCAACAACAAACTACCTTCCATAATGACAAGACTACCATTCATTGGAGTAAAAAAATCTCAACAACGAACTACCTTCTATAATGACAAGGCTACTATTCATTGGAGTAACAAATCTCCACAACAAACTACCTTCCATAATGACAAGGATACCATTCATTGGAGTAAAAAAATCTCAGCAAAAAACTATCTTCCATAATGATAAGGCTACCATTAATTGGAGTAACAAATCTCAACAATAAACTACCTTCCATAATGACAAGGCTACCATTCATTGGAGTAAAAAAAGCTCAGCAACAAACTACCTTCCATAATGACAAGGCTACCATTCATTGGAGTAACAAATATCCATAATAAACTATCTTCCATAATGACAAGGCTCTCATTCATTGGAGTAATAAAAAATCTTAGCAACGAACTACCTTCCATAATGACAAGGCTACCATTTATTGGAGTAAAAGAAATCTCAACAACGAACTACCTTCCATAATGATAAAGCTACCATTCATTGGAGTACCAAAATCTCAGCAACGAACTACCTTCCATAATGACAAGGCTACCATTCATTGGAGTAACAAATCTCAACAACAAACTACCTTCCATAATGACAAGGCTACCATTCATTGGAGAGAAAAATATGAATCTTCTTTGGGAACTGTCGGACTTTTTAGGGAAGTACATATTTGTCAAATAAAGAGATCTGCTTCTTCCTGTTATGATGAGGAATTGCAATAATGTTTTCCTGAGGAAAGAAGTATGGCTTCCTGGGGAAATGAAATATGGCTTCCTGGGGAAATACCAATGTATTCCTGTTGAGGAAATAAAATCTTTAGGTACAAAATAAATGCACATTCTCAAACTAGGGCTCAAAACTTGCAAAAATCAAGATAATAATATTGTCGGGGACCATAGATTTAATCCTGAAATATATCGGGATGAATCAGTCAACCAAAATAACACCTTATGAGAAATAAACTCAAGAGGGAACCACAATCCATCCAGACAAAGTACTGTACAGGGAGGCTAAAGCAAAAATACTGCACGAGGGATAACTCAGTTGGGAAATTGAAAGAATATACACTTTCTGCTTAAGGTTGACAGTCTATTGAAGAGAGGATAACACAACTCTGCAAAACAGGGTAATATGCCAACAATAATATTAATGAATTCAACTATCCATTATGTATGTAGGAAGGTATGCATGTTACATATATATGCTGACAAAACAGACATATAACACTGGGGATAACCAGACAAAACCAACTTCGCTACAATCAATACTCGGCTAAAACACATCCAAGATGAAAATTTAATGAGAAAGTAAGCACCGACTAAGGAAACAAATCCCTACTTCATGGCTTAACTCCACTAGGAAGGAACATAATCCAGAAATAATCAAATTATAGCGATAAATAAGCACACATACAGGGGTATAACATCCTCCTCTAGGCTTCACCGAGTAATATCACACAGACTTCAAATGGGGAAAACAAATGTTTCATGGTCTGTACTTCTATTGGAGATTGCGATACTCATTCCAATGGGGAAAAATACCATATTGTTGATACATCAACTGCAGATATTGTACTGACTTTATTGGGGGGCAATAACACATTACCGAGGTGAAACCAAGATACATTCTTCAATACTGAGAGCGAGGATTGCACCAACTTCTCTAGGGAGAACTTATGAAACTTCACGGGGATGGACCTATCCAAGGATTTAAGAAGTCAAATATTATAGAAAGGAATCAAACTTATGGGGATTTTAAATCAAATCCAGCACTTGGAGGGAGAAAACCCAAAAAGTTGACAATTGTTTCAATATTTCTTATAAAAGACATTTCCCTTGTCTAGATGCCAAATTGGGGAAAAAGGGATCACAAACCCAACACCGCACCATACATAAATTGGTATCGTATTCAAATATTTGAGAAAAAAATGAAGAAAATACTTAATCCAACAAAAGTTCCTTTGGAGAAACTTCTTGGGGAAATCAGACATCCAAAATTAATGAGTTCGTCTGTTCATGGAGTCACTATTTTTGTTCTTCTTGAGTCACAAAATCTAAAGCAATAAGTAATTTGTAAACTCTTCTCAAAAAATAATTTTGTTATTTAATTTGTTTTCTTTGAAAATTACTATCAATAATAAATGAAGTCTTTGTAAGTTAAATAAAATAAGAATTGTAAAGAATTGGATAAATGTTAAAACTTTATTAATAGAATGGTAGTCTATGAATGGAGAAACTCCATAGATGATTAAAAAGTTTGGAAAATGGTAATATATATTGGAAAAGATAAATTGAAATATAATGACCACAATTCTCCTTAACAACTTTGAATTCCTGAGAAGCGACTTTGGTCGAAGAGTGATGAGGATTCAAGAAGATTGTTGCTTCAAATTATCGAGTCTTGTCTGATGAGTTACTTGCCAAGAAATCCCTAGATTTTGCCTAGGTTTCCCTTGCCTGCACTCAACCTAACGGGAAAATTTATTTTGTTTATGTCTCTAATTTTTATCTAGACCGCCCCTTCGGGTTTTCTACCTATCGAGACGCTCCTATTCGCCCAAGCCTCTGTTTCGGGTTTTCGTCTTAGTGAGCTATTCTTTTTATTTTTCCAGGCAAAGTATTTCTTGACTGCATCAACACTCACAGGACGTGGGAACTCCTCGATATCAATTGTTTCAAGAATCAATGCACCGCAAGAGAAGGCTTTCTTGACAACATATGAGCCTTCAAAATTGGGAGTCCACTTGCCTCTAGAATCAGCGTTGAAAGACACGATCTTTCTAAGCATGAGGTTGCCTTCTCTAAATACACGAGGCTTGACTTTCTTATCAAAATCTTTCTTCATTATCTTCTTGTATAGCTGGCCATTACACAAGGCCATCATTATTCTCTTTAATCAAATTCAACTGGTCAAACTTATTATGGACCCATTCAGCCTCTAACAATTTGGTTTCCATTATCACGCATAAAGAGGGAATATCAACTTCAATAGAGAGCACCGCTTCCATTCCATACACAAGAGAGAAAGGGGTTGGCCCTATTGAAGTGCGGACAAATGTTCGATACCCATGCAAAGAAAAAAGGAGCATCTCATGCCAATCTTTATAAGTGACCACCATTTTATGGATGATCTTCTTAATGTTATTATTAGCAGCTTCAGCAGCCCCATTCATCTCTGGCCTATAGGGAGATGAATTCTGATGGACAATCTTGAATTCTTTGCAATGTTCTGTCATCATCTTATTATTCATATTTGAGTCGTTGATAGTGATAATCCTGCTTGGCACACCATACCGACATATGAGATGGTTTTCGATGAAGTACACCACCACATGCTTAGTAAAATTAGCATATGAAGTTGATTCCATCCATTTGGTGAAGTAGTCAATTGCCACCAAGATGAAACGATGTACGTTTGACGCCTTGGATTCAATCATTCTGATCATGTCAATACCCCACATAGAGAAGGGCCATGGGGAAGAAATAACATTAAGAAATGTCAGAGGCACATGGATTTTTTCAGCATAAACCTGGCATTTATGGCACTTCTTTGCAAATTTGTAACTGTCAGATTCCATTTTCAGCCACTAATAACCTGCCTTAAGTATATTCTTTGCCATTGAATGTCCATTGGCATGGGTACCAAAGGAACCTTCATGGGCTTCATGCATCAACATATCTGCTTCGTGTCTATCCACGCATCTGAGCAATACCATGTCATAATTTCTTTTATACAACATATCTTCATTAAGGAAAAATCCACCTTCCAACCTTCTCAATGTATTTCTATCTTTATTTGATGCACCAGCCGGGTATTCCTGAGTCTGGAGAAAATGCTTGATGTCATAATACCAAGGATTTTCATTTGTTCCTTCCTTTACCGCAAACACATGAGGCGGTCTATCCAAACGTCGCACTATGATACGAGGCACATCATTCCAAGTATTCACTTGATATATAGAAGCCAAAGTTGCCAAAGCATCTGCCATCTGATTCTCATCTTTGGGAATATGATGGAATTCAACTTTGTTAAAGAAAGGTAATAATCTTCTAGCATAATATTTTTAAGGGATCAAGCCATGGTGACGAGTATCCCATTCTCCTTTAATTTGGTTAACGACCAAATATGAATCACCATATACATCTAGAACTTTGATTCTAATATCAATGGCTTCCTCGAGACCCATATTATTGGTACAATCAAATGTCAGACTTGCAGTAAAAGGATTATGTGATCCATGGGGAGTGATAATCACAACGCCAATTCCTTTTCCATAAGCATTCACAGCTCCATCAAATACTATACCCAACTTGGATTCAAGATCAGGACCTTCCCCCGGAAAAGGTTCATCACAATACTTTGCTTTCAGAAACATAATATCCTCATCCGGGAAATCATATTTAACAGACTGATAATCATCTATCGGTTGGTGAGCAAGGTAATCTGCCAGCATACTGATTTTTATAGCCTTTTGAGTACGGTATTCAATATCATATTCAGACAATAACATCTTCCAACGATAAATTCTCCCAGTGAGAGCAAGCTTTTCAAAGATATACTTAATTGGATCCATTTTGGAAATCAACCAAGTAGTATTATTCAACATATATTGCCGCGATCGCTTTTCCGCCCAGGCCAGAGCATAATATGTATTTTCCATCATAGAATACCGTAACTTACTGTCAGTAAACTTCTTGCTGAGATAATAAATGGCATATTCCCTGTTCCCTATTTAATCTTGTTGTCCCGAAATACAATCCATAGAATTATCTAACATTGTCAGATACATGATCAATGGTCTTCCTTCAACGGAAAGGAGCAAGATAGGAGGTTGAAGCAGATACTCTTTAATACTTTCAAATTCCCTTTGGCAATCATCTATCCACACACAACCCTGATATTTCTTTAACAACTTAAAGATCGAATCACATATTGCAATCATGTGGGAAATGAATTTGGAAATCTAATTCAACCGCCCAAGGAAACCTCTAACTTCCTTTTCAGTTCTTGGCGCATGCATTTCTTGAATTTCTTTGACTTTATCAGGGTCAAATTCAATTCCCTATTGGCTGACAATGAAACCTAGCAATTTTCCTGATCGAACACCTTAGGTGCATTTGTTTGGATTCAAGCGGATACGATACTTCCTCAAACGCTAAAACAATTTCAACAAATCTTCTGCATGCCCTTCTTCAGTCTATGATTTGGCATCATGTCATCAACATATACCTTAATTTCTTTGTGCATTAAATCATGGAATAGGGTTGTCATAGCCCTCTGGCACGTTGCATCAGCGTTCTTCAACCCGAAGGGCATCACTCTGTAACAGAATGTTCCCCAGGGTGTGATGAACGTGGTTTTTTCCATGTCCTCATGAGTCATTCTTATTTGATTATATCCAAATAATCCGTCCATGAACTAGAATACTTTGAATTTTCTTGTACTATCAACAAACATATCAATATACGGCAACAGAAAATAATCTTTTGGACTAGCTTTATTTAAATCTATATAATCAACG
This sequence comes from Vicia faba, assembly GCA_948472305.1. Lineage (NCBI taxonomy): Eukaryota > Viridiplantae > Streptophyta > Magnoliopsida > Fabales > Fabaceae > Vicia > Vicia faba. The sequence goes on along the minus strand of OX451739.1, from coordinate 116,452,658 downwards.
CACATGAAAACTTTTCCGTCTTTCTTTGGTACTGGGAAAATATTGGCAATCCACTGAGGGTACACTTATGTCACAAGAAAAACGACATTAATTTGTTTTAAAACTTCTTCTTTAATTTTCACTACCATATCAGGGTGAGTTCTTCGCAATTTCTGCTTGACTGGCGGGCACTCTGGCTTCAACATAAAATGATGCTCCACAATATCAGTATCTAGACCAATCATGTCTTGGTAAGACCAAGTAAAGATGTCCACATACTCTTTCAACAATTAAGTCAATTTGCTCTTCACGTCACGGTGCAGTAATGCTCCAATCTTGAGCTCCGATGGCTCTTTATACGGTTGAATGGCACTTTCCTCGTGCTCGAGCTACCGTGAAACCTCTTCTGGAATGTCATCATATTCTTCTTCTTCGGCCCCATACACAGGTTAATCAAATTTGGGAGAGGGTGCAGGGTCATTGTATTCAACAGATTTATTAATTAATCTGCACATATGATTTATAATTGCTTTTAGAAACTGACACATATATCAAGTGATTATGCAAATTTATTTACAATTATTATTTATTTCAAAAGGTTTTTTTTATTACCATTTTCCAAGAAAAAGTAGAAAATAAAAACACAATTTGGGAATCAAAGACAACTTTTATTTATGATTTTAATGAGTAAAGAAAAGAGATGCGCCCGTACAATATTAAAGTTCACCTTGGGCAGAGTGAAAGATTTTTGCAAAGATAAACAAAATCAAATTACTTTGATACATGGATGCAAGAGGGAATATCAATAGTGACCAAGTTCTGGACTCGGACTTCAGGCGTCAGATAATTCGAAATTTCCTGCTCTTCTTCATCCTCCATAATAACATTGATTCCAAAACCAGTTGGATGGAGGTAACCTCTACTGTGGAAAACATCCTGATAGCTGCTCACAGTATACTTTGACTTCAGGGTCTTAACTTTTCCATTCTTCAATGAGTATCCTAAACCAATTTTGTTCCTATTCACCGGCGGATCAACAATCTTCCCCTATACTTTACTAGGGCCATTGCGCACAACATGTTGAGCATCTTTGAAAGAAGCCATAGAATTCTCATTCTCTCTCACGTTATTAACAGACAAAGCTTGGAACTGTGTTCCAACAACAACTTCATCTGCTTCTACAACACTGAAACATGATAGATGGGAAATCAACAATGCTTGCTCTTCATTTATAATAACCAATTTTCCTTCACGTACAAACTTCAGCTTTTGGGGTAGAGTTTAAGTGATAGCCCCTGCCTCATGTATCCATGGCGGTCCCAATAAACAGCTATATGCGGGCACAATATTTATGAATTGGAATGTTATTTGGAAAAGGTGTGGACCTATGTGAATAGGCAGATCCAATTCCCCAATAACTGACTTCCTTGATCCATCAAAGGCTTTTACAATAATACCACTTGGGCTCATGGGAGCCCCTTGATATTTCAACTCCATCAGCATGCTCTTCAGTATAACATTTAAGGCTGACCCAATATCAATCAGCACATTTGATAATGAATCATTTTTACAGTTCATGGATATGTGGAGGGCTAGATTGTGATTCCTCCCTTCGTCAAGAAATTCATCATCGCAAAAGCATAGGTTATTAAAAGATGTAATATTACCTACCACACTAACAAATTGATCTAACAACATATCACACTCCATGAAGGCTTGGTCCAACACCCGCATTAAAGATTCTCTTTGGGCAGCAGAATTCATCAACAATGCTAGGATGGATATCTTTGAAGGAGTCTGCAATAGCTGATCTATAATTCTGTAGGTGATCAATTTGATAATCTTCAAAATATCATCCACGTCTTTTTCCAAGGTAGCACCACTGGACTCCCTACAACTTTCTTATTCTCAACACTTTTGACAACTTTCTTACCAGCATTATCATTTCCCTGAACAACCGGTGCAAATATACGACCACTACGGGTAACCCTACCAATCTCAGCAATATTCTAGATGCTAGACAACGGATATATGGGAACTTACATAAAACCCTCTAAAATATTAGCATTGTATTTGTATGATACGATTTTGTCTGATTTGTAAGGAACAGGCCCTGGAAAGCAAATCACTATTGGGGAAACAACTGACTTGGTACAGTATTCAATATTAACGGAGGAAGAATCATTAAAACAAGGCACAATTACGTACACACCTTCAAAAAAATTGGGTATTAAAGAATCATCGCTGGAGAACATATCCTCATCTGAGGAAAACAATTCATCCGCTGAAGAATATTCATCATCTGATTCAACCTCAGCCAAGCAAACCTCAATCTTGTTAACCTTATGGTAATCATCTCTTTGGCTTAAAAATTTGATAGTTCCATTATGCAATAACAACTGAATATCTCTTCTTACAATGGAACATCCTTGGGAATCCCTGCAGCAAACCCGGCAAGATCCATAGTGGTGTTCTACCTGACCAGCCATGTGGTAAAAGGTAGCATGCAATTGCACGAGATCAACATTCATATGGTCCACATCAAAGATCCGGAACTCTCCAGGACATCCAAAGACCATGTTCACTTCCTCCTCATATTTTTCCCTAGGTTTGATTATATGGATGAGGCCCTCGTCCATTATCTCCTGCAAATCAGCCTTTATCTTATCGCAACCTTGTATATCAGTACTACAAATACCACAACCAGCATGGTCATGAGTATAGTAACTAAACTCGCAAAGGTCTGCATGCATATTTACCAAGTCTCCTCTGACCAAGTTAATATCATAAATATGGAAATCCCCTGGACAACCAGCAACCATGTTAACAACATTCGTTCCTCCATGCTTTGGCAGAGGATTATCATTGACATTTGGGCTGACATCTTTGAAAGATAAAAGGTCGGATCTCACCATTTTTTGTACCTTGGACTTCATAGGATAACAGTTTTCCACATTATGCCCTGGTGCACCCTGATGGAAAGTGCATGTTTGATCTGCCTTATAGTACCAAGGTAAAGGTGATTGTATAGTCGGGGGTGGCCTAGTCTGGACCAACTTTTTTTGGATCAATGTTTGGAGTCACTCTGCATAGTTCATAGGGATAGAGTCAAAATGATCTCTCCTTTGATTCTTCCCTTGATTTGCTTGAGGGGTTGATCTTTGATAAGCGCCTGTAGTCAGAGTTGTATTAACAACTGGAGTTACCTAGACAACATGTTGATGGTGCTGATGATTTCTTCCAGGAGGATTAACACTTCTTTCTTGAATAACATAATTTGTCTCTCCTTCTTTAGTTTTAACAAACCCGTATGATGGTTTCTTCACACTGCCAAAATTTTCCCCTCTTGTCAGACGATCTTCTCTTACATCTTCTTCCAAACGGACACCCATTCCCACCATCTCGGTAAAATCACTGAGTGAACTCGCCACCATTCTTTCATAATAGAATGCACCTAGTGTCTTCAGGAAAATATTTGACATTTCTTTTTCTTCTATTGGAGGAATCACCTGGGCGGCTACTTCATTCCATCTATGTGCATATTCTTTAAATGGCTCCTTGTCCTTCGAGACCATGGCCCTCAGTTGATCACAGTCAGGCGCCATGTCCACATTATATTTGTACTGTCTGATAAACGCTTCACCCAAGTCATTGAAATTATGAATGTTGGCATTGTCCAGGCTCATGTACCATTTCAATGCTACACCTGTTAGGCTGTCTTGAAAGAAATGAATTAACAGACATTGATCATCTGTATGAGTAGACATTCTCCATACATACATCACTAAGTGAGCACGAGGGAAGGTGTTGCCCTTGTACTTTTTGAACTCGGTTACTTTGAACTTTGCAGGTATTTTCACATTTGGAACCAAACACATATCATTCACATTTTTACCAAACAATTATTTTCCTTTGAGGGTCTTCAACTCTTTCTGTATCCTATCAAACTGATCCTGAAAATCATCCATTAGATCATAGACACCAAAGCTTTCACTCGATGGAGGAATAGGGCGATACACTTCATCATTAGCAAATGGTACCACATTCACCGAGGGAGGTGCAGCATAGTAAATCTCATTTCTAGCCGCATGAGTAATATGCACCATAAGAGGTATAGAAGCAGCAGTAGCCGGAGCAATTAGAGCAACTTGTGGATCCTGATTATAACCTCCGGGTATAAAGTTCTTTGGAATTCCCCAAGGATAACCTTAAGGCAAAAGATTCTTAACAAGAACAGTTAGAGTAGCAGAAATAGGAACAGTCGGAGCTTCGGTAGTAACTATTGTTTGTTGAGGCTGAGCAAGTGGAGGTTGATTCTGAGAAGCCACCAAAGATTCCATTAGATCAGTGATATTGGCCATACCAGCCTTCAGAGCAGAAACTTCTTCGCGCAACTCACGATTCTCTTATTCTAGTATGTCCATCTTTCTTCTGAAATTAGCTCGATTATTCTACCGATGATACAAGTTGCTGAACAAAGTAAAGAAGCTCAGTAAGACACCTGGTTATGCTCAAAAAATGCAAGAAGTATGTAAGAGATAATGCATGATATGTAATGCATATGATTTATTTTATTATTAATATTTCAAGGAACTCAAAGATTTATAGACAATTTTGCAAATATTAAAGTACAAACACATTTGAAATACTGAAAATCTCATTATAATAACCTAAAATAGGATTACACTTTTTAGTACAAGTTTCAATAATCCCAAGTACAAGGTGAAGATAAAGTCTAAAAAACCCTAAAAAAGAAAATTTGAAGGAGATCACTCTACACGCTGACGCTTCCCCGCGAGTCTTGCAATCCAAGCCTTCAACCTCTGGTTCTCTTTCGCATACCTTTTGGCGACCTCTTTCCAATCATTAGAGTCAGGAAGTGAGCAGCTAAGTTCTGACTGAAGCTTAGAGGAAAATAAATCCCCTTGCCTCTCCATCATCTCTACAACACAACTCTCAAGAATCTCGATCAAATTGTCTTTCTCCTTCAGGTCTGCTCGGTAGGACACCTCTAGAGTTTGGCGCTTATTCTTCCAAGCTTCCTTTTCCTACTGCATTCTGACTAAGTCAAGCTGGAGTTCTTCCACACCGTCTGTTGTACCCCAAAATTTTCCCTCCCATATTTCCCAACAAATGTCAAGTGAGGTCCCCAAATTGCTCAAAGAAGTTCAAGAGTTGACCAGACAAACTCTCTCCTAAGGCAGTCTACCTAAAATTAGGGTTTCTATTTTCATCAAGATGTGTGAACCACAAAGGACTCAAATTCTCATAATTTTCCTAATATGTTCTCAAGATCATCCATGTCAAGTTTCAAACCTTGCAGAGGAAGTTTGCTCAGTCAATTGCCCAAATGCCTAAAAATCAATTACGCTAGGTCAAAAGTCAACAGTGGCCCACATACAGTCAAACTTCAAGATTTTTGGTCAACATCCTCATTTTGAATTATCATTCATCATTTGATCAAGGGTTGATCATGATTCATCAAGGATTTCTCACAATTCATCAAAACCCAAAAGTTGCTAAATTAGGATTTTGTAGGAAAAGTCAACTCAACTTTGACCAAGCATAACTTCCTCATACTTTATCATAAATGACCCATTCAAAGCTCATTTTTAATAGGATGCAATTACCTACAATTCATCTTCATATCCCAACTTAAGAATATGTACTCACAAAAAGATATGAATTTTGACATTATAGGTCATTTTGAAAAGTCAACAAAAACACCTTTTGGGTCAAAGCTTCATACATGAACATGGAATACTAAAATGAGATGAGACCAAAAGGGTTGCTTAGGGGACAACGTAAGCTTTCTAAAAAGTCCATGAACACCATCCTAGGGTCAAAATTGAGAGAGATATGCATTGTCAAAGTTGGCCATTTTTGGAATTTGCCAAAAGTCAAATGTGCTCAAATTTGCATTGTTTGCTAAATGGGCCTAACTTTTTATGCTTGCACCTCAATTATAATGTGGTCCACGACTCAAATGCTGATCCACCAATTATTTGCTTAATTTTTTCATTTATTTTGATTTTTCATTAATTACAAATTGAATTAAATCAAATAAATGATGAAAATTATCAAAGATTTGATTTGATTGGTTTTTTGACAAGTTAGCAACCAAGATTTGATGAGCTTGCAAGATCAATTCGAATCAATGGTAATTGGAACAAAAAGAGCATGACTAGGCCAAATTTGGAAGGTTTACATATGCCATGAAAACAAAATCAATTCTTGAAAAACTTCCAAAGATGTGATCAGTTTTACAACCCTAATTCATTCAGGGTTATATATTAAGCGCAGCCAAGTCAAGAACAAGGGTTAAGAGTCGTGCATAGCCAAGAACAAAAACTCAATTTTTGGTAGAAAAATGGTGATCTGATCTCTACCCTAGAGGAAGATACAAAGCATTCCAACACTCCTAATCGCATCTTGGAACGTCTCTGAAGCTAACTGGATCAATCGCAAGCCTCCTCGTGCCCAGAATCGACCCATAGTAGTCAAACGATTTGCCTAAAAAACTCGTTTCGATTTCATTGATTTACTCATCATATGCATGTTTTGATTAGATATTCTTGTTCACCATTGAGTTTGCAAGCTAATCATTTTATTCAATTGCATTTTTTATGATTGTATGTGAAACTGCCATGGCTAGGGTTTTGTTTTGTTTTTAGGGATTTGTAGTATAGGCTAAATTGGACGTTGATTCTGGTACCATGGTACTCGTGAGGATCAGACAAGTGGATTGGTACCATCCATGGTCATTTATCTTGCTTGTGGACAATTTTTGAGATGCACATGTCTGTACCTACAATGAAACGTTCGTAGGTAAAGCTTGTTTACCTAAAACGACGGTTTGATGAAGAAGACAATGCGTGGCACTCCTTGGTTGGGTGGTTTGAATTTTAGCGCATTTTTCCAATTAACTATCTTGTTTTATATATTATGCATTATTGTTATTATATGAACAGATGAAGCGCATGGTACAGATGGTTGGGCGTGTTTGGTGTTAAGCATAAGGACCTGGGTTCAATCCCTAGGTCCCCAACTTTGTTCATATTATTTTTCAATAGGTGATCAGGTACACTGCAGACCCCAACGTCCACCATAGGCCATTCAATTTCAACCATCAGATCCATCAGCAATCTGGATCCAACGCTCAAGTAGAAAGAGGTCCATCATGCGCCTCAGGTCAACATGTGCACTGAATCAGGCAACGTCAAAACGGGCTGAGATTCATTTGGGCCCAGACTTTCAATACCCCCCCCCCATAATTTCTAGCACAGACCCGTCATTCTTTCTTATTTCTTTTATTTTATTTATTTCTTTTATTCACTCTTAATTCACAAATTAATCTTTTTTCACAAAAACCATAAAATCAATAATTCATAAAAAAATTAGGATTAGTTTTTTTATTATTATCCAAATTAATTTAATTTAGTATAATTTAGGGAAATTGTAATTTATTTTTGCAAATAAAATCAAATAGAAATTAGGTTAAAACTCTTGATTTAATTTTATTTTCTCTTTTTCTCAAATACATAAAAATACAAAAAAAAATAGGTTTTAGAATAAATTAATGTATTTTCATTTAAAATTAATTAGAACTTAAGATCTTCTTTTTTAATTTAATTTTTTCATTATTTGCTTAAAATAACAAAAACATGACAAACATTTTTTTTAATCGCAATTAGGTTTAGTCAAGGGTCAAAACCCGAGTTGTCTCGTACTTGATTCATCGCGCGTGTGTTAATTATTTTGGCCAATATTTTTGTAATTGTTCATGGTTTGTAATAGTTTAATCTAGGGCTTTTTACTTATCGCTTCTCCCCGAGTTTTTGGCTATGTAATTAATCCCCCTCCCCGAAGCCTTGTAATAGCGTAGATTTACTTTCTCGCATTTTAATTCCCACAAATATTTGACTGTTTAGATGTATGCTAACAGGATTGTATGGCAAGAATGAATGACAAATTTAATATAGTTAGAAAACCCTAATGTGCAAAGATAAATAACTGAAACCAATCATTCACACATATCACTCTTAGGGTATACTATAACTTCGGTTACCTTCGGTAAATGATCATTAAGTATAGGGTGTCTTAGTGGTTGCCCTCCTGTCTGAAAAAGATCAAACGTCCCATTCGAATGTTGCCTCGGAAATGTTGCCTCAGAAACGTTGCCTCGAATATGATCTTAATACTCTAGGGTTATTACTAAGATATCCTAACATTGATTTAGTGATCGTACGTCCCTTTCGAATTGACCCTTACAATTCCAACGGTGGTGCTACCTATTTCTCAATAGTAGGATAACGCTGTCTAAAGGAAACGAGAATAGAAACGATATTTTTTCGAGTAAGTAGATGCTAGTCGTTACTTGCTCAAATCAAAACTTTTCACACTTACACATTTCAAAATAATTTTCGAAACAACATCACACCTTTGAGGACTGATACAAGGGTTATCACGAAGTTAAAACTCTTTTCAAAAACAAAGCACATACACAAGCAATTTTAAAAAGATGAGCAAGTACCTAAGAGCCCATGGAAAACCATGGATAGAAAGGGTGTTAACACCTTCCCTTTCTATAATCTACCCCCATACACAGAATATCTCGAAAAATGATTTTTTCTGTACTTTTTTCCTTTCCAATTGGATGAAATAAAAGTCGGTGGCGACTCTTGCTTACCGCGACATTTTGAAAACGCAAAATGCAAACCAGCATTCAAACAGTCGGTTCTGCCACCGTATCAAAGAACTAGCGACTCTGCTGGGGACTTAATAAGTGGGGTATACCTTAGGATCTAGTTCATCATAATTGCTTCTCTTGAATGCTTTGTTTTCATTACTTTTAAGGGTTTTTGTTTGTGTTTACTATAGATCCTAACCCGGATCTGGGGATACCTTTTAGGTAAGTAGCAATAGACTGTGAGGGAACTGTACGGAGTAGACTGATACGGTTGAAGCAATAGCTATGTTGGTGTGGAACATTGGTTGGTATCGGTATCCCTTGTGGAGAAACGAGGAGAATATGGGGCCGCTGCATGGTGTCATTAAGCATCAACTGACCTTAGAACCTTTAATCGCCTAACTTGGCCATTAGAAAGTAGTGAGATAGCCGACCTCGGTGTAGAGCTGAGAACTGGTTGATACTCGATTCTACATTCATTGAGACCATACTCTCGGAATAGTTTCGGTCGCAAGAAAAGATTGCATGAGCTGAAACCATGACCGATAGAGGACGGTCAATGATATTGAGATCCTCTAGAACCCGATTACTTTTCTATGACAGGTTTGAACCAACTTAACTTCAAGAGGGTATTACCTTTGACCTCATGCAAGCCTTAAACCTAAGGGCTTTATGTGATTTGACTGTGTTTGCAATATTATGTTTGCTATACATGTGGTTTATCATGACATCATGCATCATAACATGGCATTCATGATTCATTACACTAACCATTTCAAAGACCAAGGGAATTTATTTTTGTTCTGTTTTGCAGATCATGGCTTTCGTGCGTAGAAATACCATCCGAGTCAACTTTGTGCAGATACCTGTCCAACTTAAAGAGCTAGCCTCAAGAGTTTTTGAGACTTCTATGTTCATTAAGAGACACGGTCAACTTCTCAGCCTGGTTACTTCAAATCTTGATGAATAAATGATGAGCATACTATTTCAGTTCTTTGATCCCGAGCATCATTGCTTCACCTTTCCAGATTACCAGCTAGTACCCACCTTGGAAGAGTTCTCTCATCTATTGGGCATATCCATTCTTGAACAGGTACCCTTCACGGGTATGGAAGAAGTTCCTAGACCAGAAGACATTGCCTCGACTCTGCATTTGAAACAGGCTGATGTAGTATCCAATTGGGAAACACGAAGCGGGGTCAAAGGTTTTCTAGCTAAATTTTTGATAGACCAGGCTCAACTATTTTGGGATAATTTGGATTTTCAGGCTTTTGAAGATGTCTTGGATCTTCTTATCTATGGTTTGGTTCTCTTCCCTAATCCAGACTCCTTTGTGGATGTGAATGATGTCAAGATTTTCCTTTCTCGCAACCCAGTGCCTATCTTGCTTGGAGATATCTTGCATACTCTCTATAATCGTACTATGAGGAGAAGAGGGACTCTTATGTGTTGCATGTCGTTGCTATCGAGGTGGTTTATTTCTCACCTCCCTAAGTTTGTGCTGAAGAACGAAGATGGTTTGGGTTGGTCATATAGAATAATTTCACTTGCCTATATAGATATTCTTTGGTGTTCCCGGGATATGGAAGACACTGTTGTTATTGACCGTTGTGGGGGATACCCTAATGTCCCATTGCTTGGAATCAGAGGGGGTATAACTTACAATCTTTGTCTAGCTTTGCGACAATTTGGTCGTGCTCGGAGAGATGATCCCCATGAGTTACTTCTTGAGGACATTATATTCTACTATAAGGATGACATTAAGGAGCATCGCCGGAGGTTCATACGAGCTTGGAGCATGGTAAACAGATCTGACCCCTAAGAGTTAGGACAGAAGACTTCCCTTCATATGCAGCCTTATCTCCAATGGGTCCGAGCTCGTGCCCAGAAGCTTGGGATGCCCTATGAGGCCGTATTACCAGTGATTTTGGAGCATACTAATGAAGAAGGCACTCCTTACACGGTTCTCTATCCTTACATGCCCATTGATCCTGGGGAGTTGTAGAGGTCTTGGATTCAGCTGAGGAATGAGCGGGATACTTACCGGGAGAAGTTCCATGTGCAAGAAAGGAAGGTCTTGAAGCTCACCAGGTAGCTCGAGGAATAAAGAGTAATCAATGACTACATCAGCACAAAGAGGAAGCGTCCATGGGACTTTTGATTTTGCTTTTTCTAGTTTTAGATTTGTTTTATTTACTTCTTTGTAATGCCTTAAAGGCACTATTGAACCTTTTAAAATTAAGCTAATAAAGTTTTGTTTATTTTTGGTTTGAAAATTTAAATCTCCCAAAGTCTATGAAATCATTACATGCGTATCCCATTATCATGCAAATCATTACAGGTACCCCTACAGGTTTCTCATCTTCCTCACTGTTTATTTCAGCAGAAATGTCTTCCAATCAAGCCATCAAAGATCTTCAGGAACAAAACGACCAATTCCAACAGATGTTCATAAGTCTGGCTAAAGGGAGAGAGGATCTGAAGACCCTTATTCTGAAAGAGAAGAAGAAGAAGAAGAAGAAGAAGGTCGGTATTTTGAACATGGGTAGAAGATTCGGAGAAAGGTTGAGACAACCAGCTGATCTGACCTCCTCATCCAAGGACGGGGAGAACCAAAAAAGGGAAAAGGGCCCTAGTCCTGCAGTTTCTGACAACGATACTGATTACGACGATGAGAAATATCCTCCTGCTGAGGATATGTACAAGCAGCTAGAAGACCGTTTGAGCGCTATGGAGATTCAGAAAATACCCGGTTTGGATTTCGGAGAATTGGGACTGGTATCGGGAGTGGTCATCCTTCATAAGTTCAAAGCTCTGGTTTTTACCAAGTACGATGGAGTATCCTGTCCAAAACTCCATCTCCGCTTGTATGTCACGAAAATCCAACCCCACACTGCTAATAGAAATTCGTGGGTGCATTTCTTTCAAGATAGTTTGTCAGGGACTCAGCTTGAATGGTTCTACCAATTGGAAGGAGCCAGTGTCCGAAACTGGGAAGATCTTGTTGCTGCTTTCCACAAGAAGTATCAGTACAATGCCGACCTTGCCCCCACTTGTACTCAACTCCAGGGTATGTCCATGGGTGCAGGTGAAGGTTTTAAGGGCAATGCTCAGAAGTGGAGAGATTTGGCTGGAAGAGTCCAACCCGCTTTGTTCGATAGGGAGTTGGTTGACATGTTTTTGGGGACGCTATCTGGTCCATTTTTCAATCACTTGATCGACAGCTCGTCATCTGGTTTCACTGAGTTGATTTTGACTGGAGAAAGAGTGGAGGCTGGCATTCGAAATGGTAAAATTAAGAAGGATGCTTCGTCAAGTTCAGCAAAGAAGTCTTTCACCAGTAAGAAGGAAGCTAGTTCAGTCTATAGCCCGAGGGGCCAAAACAGATCTGAACACCGTCAAACGGTAAATGCTGTAGTGATACCAAGACCCACAGTTTCTCCATAACGCAACAATCAAAAAAGGGTGGAAAGACCACAACGGCAGTTTACCCGCATGAATATGACTTTGGCTGAAGTTCTGCCTTATCTGTTAAAATCTAACTTGGCGACCTTGAGAGAGGCTCCCAAGAATCCAAACACTACTTCTCCCAGATACAATCCCAACACGCGGTGCGCCAACCATTCTGAGAGTCCAGGCCACAATACAAATGATTGCTAGGCTCTGAGGAATAAAGTACAAGATTTGATGGAAGCTAAGGAGATAGAGTTTGATGCTCCAGAAAAGCCGAATGTAATAACTTCTCCCATGCCCAAACATGGTCGTGGAGTTAATGTTGTTGACACTGATTTGTTTGTGACCTTTGTTAAAGAAATTTCTACTCCTCTGATGACTGTTATGAAGAATTTGCTGTTGGCCGGTTTATTTTCGGGTTGTGGTGAAGGTTGCCACATGTGTTCGATTATGCCTACTGGTTTCCGTTTGTTGAAGTCAGGTGTTCAACGCATGATGGATAATAAAGAGATTTTGTTCGAGAAGACTATGATTCTCGTTGTTCCCACTGAAGACGTTGCCATTATAACCATTTCTGCCAATCCTTCTAATGTTTTCTCGAGAAAACCTGTTAGGATTACACCTGTTTCAAGAATTACTCCGCTAATAATTATTGTTCCTGGTCCCATCCCGTACACCTCAGATAAGGTTGTCCCATGGCATTACGGTGCTGACGTGTATTATCATGGTATCAAGCACGATCTGAAGAATGAAGAAGTTAAAACTGATGTCAGTAATATTGTCGGGACTAGTAAAGTTACCCTAAGTGGAAGGGTCTTCTCTCCCAAGATTTCCCCGAAGGCTACCATCAAGCCTACTATTATTCCAACTGCTTCTCCAACCAGCACTCCTAACATTTCTCCTATTCCTACTCCAGTTAGTACACCTGCTACTATTCCTATTCTTACTCCAGTTATCACCACTACTACTGAGCCATCTAGGACTCGGGGCAAAGAAATTATAGGCGAGCCTTCTCGGACAGAGGCACCTAAGAAGATCATTGTGGAAGCCCCTAAACAAGAAATAGAGGAAATAATGAAGATTATCAAGAAGAGCAATTACAATTTAGTCGAGCAACTGGGGAAGAGCCCGTCAAAGATCTCCATGTTGTCCCTGCTTTTATGTTCTGAAGCCCATGTGAAGGCTTTGATTGCATTTCTCAAGAATGTGCATGTGCCGCAGGATACTTCCGTGGATCAGTTCAAAGATTGTGTGGCCAGTCATACTGCTGACAACGGGCTGGGTTTTTCAGATGCGGATCTGAAACCAAAAAGAAGAAATCATAATGATGCTCTGCATGTCTCGACCGAGTGCAGGGGCGCCACTATGGCCCATGTGCTAGTAGATATCGGGTCTTTGCTGAATGTTCTGCCAAAGAAAGCGTTAGACTGTCTGGATTGTGAAGGTTTGATTCTAAAGCCGAGTAACATTATTGTAAGGGCTTTTGATGGGTAAAAAAGAATGGTGCACGGGGAGGTGAACATCCCTGTTAAAATGGGTTCTCAGACTTTTGGGTCCACCTTCTACGTAATGGATATCAGGCCATCATATTCTTGCTTGCTAGGCTGTCCTTGGATTCATAAGGCTGGTGCAGTTACTTCCATACTCCATCAAATGCTGAAATATTCGGTGAAAGGGAAGATTGTCACGATGCAAGGTGAAGAAGAGTATATGGTGAGTCATCTCAATTTCTTCCACTATGTGGAGATGGACGGGGAGTTCATAGAAACTCCTTGTCAGGATTTCGAAGAGGTCCCTCAATTCTCGGCATCAACTGAAGTTACTACCAACAAACTTCCGCTGAAGATGGCTTCTCTCAAGGACGCCAGGGCTGTAGTTGAAGAAGGTGGGTGTACCAATTGGGGTAGGCTTCCTAATTTCACTCACAAAACTGACAAATTTGGTTTGGGCTTTACTACAATGGGCTCAAAGGTCTATTAGGCGCGCACGAATTGGAAGACCTCCTCTACACATCAGCAATCGGGGAGTTAATGCAATTGAAGACAGTGAAGAGGATTCAGACTTCGACAGTTGGATCTATCCAACGACCAACGGTGGATTGAATAACTGGACGGCGAAGGACTTCATACCTGTTTCTTTTATTCCGCAGTAATTGACTTTTGTTTTTAAGATTTATAATAAACAGTTTGAAATTTTACTGCCCGGTTCCTTGCCCGAGGCACCTCGGTTTTGCTTGTGAGGGCTTATTATTTGTCATTTCATATATCATTAATAAAGCATTGGACGTTTCTTGCATACAAATTTTGTGCTCTTTGTTTTTCTTTTTTGTCTCTCACTTTATTAAAACAGCGGTTCTCTTACACACACTCACGTATCATACTGCAGATCCATATCCACTATGGATCCCATCGATAACAACTCTGCTACTGCCAGTTATGACTTTGAAAATTTGATCAACCACGTCGAGGACGAAGGTGAGGATGATTGTGAGGTGCCTGGAGAACTTGCTAGACTGTTACAGCATGAAGAAAGGGCCATACAGCCTCATGAAGAGCCAGTGGAGTCAGTGAATTTGGGTACGGAGGAAGACAAGAAAGAGGTTTAAATAGGTGTGAATTTGGAGCCTAGTGTTAAACAACGGTTAATACAGATGCTACACGACTATGTTGAGATCTTCTCCTGGTCCTATGAAGACATGCCTGGTTTGGACACTGATATTATGGTACACCGCCTACCGACTAAAGAAGACTGCCCTCCAGTAAAGCAGAAGGTCCGCCGTATGCGCCCCGAAATGTCAGATAAAATCAAGGCAGAGGTCATGAAATAGTTCGACGCAGGATTCTTAGCTGTCACTTCTTATCCGCAGTAGGTTGCCAATGTCGTTCCGGTACCTAAGAAGGAAGGTAAAGTACGGATGTGTGTGGACTACAGAGATCTGAACAGGGCAAGCCCCAAGGACGACATCCAAATTCCTCACATCGATGTTCTAGTTGAAAACACAGCGCAACATAAAATATTCTCCTTCATGGATGGTTTTTCTGGCTTCAACCAGATCAAGATGGCTCCTGAAGACATGGAGAAGACAACCTTCGTTACACGGTGGGGAACCTTCTGTTACAAGGTAATGCCTTTTGGGTTGAAGAATGCTGGGGCAACTTATCAGCGCGCCATGGCCGCTTTGTTCCATGATATAATTCACCACCAGATTGAGGTTTATGTTGATGACATGATAGCCAGGTCCCAAACTGAGGAAGAGCACCTTGATCATCTCCAGAAACTGTTTGTAAGGTTGAAGACGTACCAGCTGAGGTTGAATCCAAACAAGTGTACCTTTGGGGTATGTTCTGGAAAGCTTCTGGGTTTCATCGTCAGTGACAAAGGAACTCAGGTAGACCCTGCAAAGGTAGAAGCCATACAAGAGATGTCGGCTCCCCGCACAGAAAAAGAAGTTAGAGGTTTCTTGGGACGTCTGAATTACATCGCCAGGTTCATCTCACATCTGACTGCTACTTGTGAGTCAATCTTCAAGCTGCTGAAGAATGATCATGTGGTAAAGTGGAATGATGAGTTCCAGACTGCTTTTGAAAGAATCAAATAATACATTCAAGAACCACCAATTTTGATGCCTCCAGTTGAAGGAAGACTTTTTATTTTATACTTTACAGTGCTAGACAATTCAATGGGGTGTGTGTTGCGGCAGCATGACGAGTCTAGCCGAAAAGAGCACGCTATTTACTACCTTAGCAAAAAGTTTACCGACTGTGAGACCCGATACTCATTTCTAGAGAAAACTTGATGCGCTTTGGCATGGGCTTCTCGCCGGCTGAGACAGTATATGCTGACTCACACTACCTTGTTGATATCAAAGATGGATCCGATCAAGTATATTTTCGAGAAGCCCGCTCTCTCTGGAAGGATAGCAAGATGGCAGATGATCTTAACCGAGTACGACATCCAATAGACAACCTAAAAAGCAATCAAGGGAAGTGTATTGGTGGATCATTTGGAACATCAGGTCGTGGATGACTATCAGTCCATAAATTTCGAGTTCCTGGATGAGAATATCATGTTTATATGAACTCCCCGTCCACTGAAGATGGCTTCTCTCAAGGACGCCAGGGCTGTAGTTGAAGAAGGTGGGTGTACCAATTGGAGTAGGCTTCCTAATTTCACTCACAAAACTGACAAATTTGGTTTGGGCTTTACTAAAATGGGCACAAAGGGCTATTAGGCGCGCACGGATTGGAAGACCTCCTCTACACATCAGCAATCGGGGAGTTAATGCAATTGAAGACAGTGAAGAGGATTCAGACTTCGACAGTTGGATCTATCCAACGACCAACGGGGGATTGAATAACTGGACGGCGAAGGACTTCATACATGTTTCTTTTATTCCGCAGTAATTGACTTTTGTTTTTAAGATTTGTAACAAAGAGTTTGAAACTTTACGGCCCGGTGCCTTGCCCGAGGCACCTCGGTTTTGCTTGTGAGGGCTTATTATTTGTCATTTCATATATCATTAATAAAGCATTTGACGTTTCTTGCATACAAATTTTGTGCTCTTTGTTTTTATTTTTTGTCTCTCACTTTATCAAAACAGCTGTTCTCTTACACACACTCACGTATCATACTGCAGATCTATATCCATTATGGATCGCATCGATAACAACTCTACTACTGCTAGTTATTACTTCGAAAATCTGATCAACCACGTCGAGGACGAAGGTGGGGATGATTGTGAGGTGCCAGAGAACTTGCTAGACTGTTACAGCATGAAGAAAGGGCCATACAGCCTCATGAAGAGCCAGTGGAGTCAGTGAATTTGGGTACGGAGGAAGACAAGAAAGAGGTTAAAATAGGTGTGAATTTGGAGCCTAGTGTTAAACAACGGTTAATACAGATGCTACACGACTATGTTGAGATCTTCTCTTGGTCCTATGAAGACATGCGTGGTTTGGACACTGATATTATGGTACACCGCCTGTCGACTAAAGAAGACTGCCCTCCGGTAAAGCAGAAGGTCAGCCGTATGCGCCCCGAAATGTCAGATAAAATCAAGGCAGAGGTCATGAAATAGTTCGACGCATGATAATTAGCTGTCACTTCTTATCCGCAGTGGGTTGCCAATGTCGTTCCGGTACCTAAGAAGGAAGGTAAAGTACGGATGTGTGTGGACTACAGAGATCTGAACAGGGCAAGCCCCAAGGACGACTTCCCACTTCCTCACATTGATGTTCTAGTCGAAAACACCGCACAACATAAAATATTCTCCTTCATGGATGGTTTTTCTGGCTTCAACCAGATCAAGATGGCTCCTGAATACATGGATAAGACAACCTTCGTTACACAGTGGGGCACCTTCTGTTACAAGTTAATGCCTTTTGGGTTGAAGAATGCTGGGGAAACTTATTAGCGCGCCATGGCCGCTTTGTTCCATGATATAATTCACCACGAGATTGAGGTTTATGTTGATGACATGATGGCCAGGTCCCAGACTGAGGAAGAGCACCTTGATCATCTCCAGAAACTGTTTGGCAGGTTGAAGACGTACAAGTTGAGGTTGAATCCGAACAAGTTTACCTTTGGGGTAAGTTCTGGTAAGCTTCTGGGTTTCATCGTCGATGACAAAGGAATTCAGGTAGACCCTGCAATGGTAGAAGCCATACAAGAGATGTCGTCTCCCCGCACAGAAAAATAAGTTAGAGGTTTCTTGGGACGTCTGAATTACATCGCCAGGTTCATCTCACATCTGACTGCTACTTGTGAGCCAATCTTCAAGCTGCTGAAGAATGATCATGTGGTAAAGTGGAATGATGAGTGCCAGACTGCTTTTGAAAGAATCAAATAATACCTTCAAGAACCACCAATTTTGATGCCTCCAGTTGAAGGAAGACCTTTGATTTTATACTTTATAGTGCTAGACAATTCAATGGGGTGTGTGTTGCGGCAGCATGACGAGTCTGGCCGAAAAGAGCACGCTATTTACTACCTTAGCAAAAGGTTTACCGATTGTGAGACCCGATACTCATTTCTAGAGAAAACTTGATGCGCTTTGGCATGGGCTGCTCGCCGGCTGAGACAGTATATGCTGACTCACACTACCTTGTTGATATCAAAGATGGATCTGATCAAGTATATTTTCGAGAAACCCGCTCTCTCTGGAAGGATAGCAAGATGGCAGATGATCTTAACTGAGTACGACATCCAATACACAACCCAAAAAGCAATCAAGGGAAGTGTATTGGCGGATCATTTGGAACATCAGGTGGTGGATGACTATCAGTCCACGAATTTCTAGTTCCTGGATTAGAATATCATGTTGGTAACCGACTGCGAAGAACCTGGACTGGATGAAGGACCCTAGGAGGGATACCTATGGTCTATGTATTTTGATGGATCCTCGAACACATTGGGTAACGGCATTGGCGCTGTAATCATATCTCCTGAGGGCTGTCATACTCCATTCACCGCCCGATTATGGTTCAACTGCACCAACAATATGGCGGAGTATGAAGCGTGTATCATGGGTCTTAAAGCTGCTATTGACCTGAGGATTAAGTTCTTGAGTGTATTCAGATATTCCACTCTGGTGATAAGTCAGATCAAAGGTGAGTGGGATACGAAGCATCCGAATCTTATTCCTTATAAAGAGTATATACTGACATTGCTCCCACACTTTGAGGGAATAACCTTTGAACATTTCCCACGAGAGGAGAACCAGTTAGCAAACGCGCTAGCTACCATGTCTTCTATGTTCAAAGTCAGGTGGGACAATGAAGCTCCCCATATTACCATTGAGAGGTTGGACGAAACCGCACATTGTTGTGACATTGAGACTGAAGAGGTAGAAAATAAGCCCTGGTTTCACGAGGTAAAGAGGTATCTTGAGGCTCAAGAATACCCCGAGGAGGCATCTGTTAGTGATAAGAAGTTTTTGAGAAGGTTCACTACGAAGTTCTTCATCAGTAATTGTATCCTCTATAAGCGTAATGATGATTCAACCTTGTTGCCGTGTGTAGACAAAAGCGAGGCAGAAAAGATCATGACAGAGTTACATGAAGGCACCTTCGGAACTCATTCCAGTGGACATAACATGGCGAAGAAAATCCTACAGGCAGGATACTACTGGTCCACAATGGAAGCCGATTGTTATCAGCACTCTCGAACTTGTCATAAGTGCCAAGTCTATGCTGATAAGATGCATGTACCTCCAGTTCCCCTGAATGTTTTGATAACTCCTTGGCCCTTTGCAATGTGGGGCATCGACATGATCGGCGAGATCAGACCTACTGCGTCTAACGGGCACCGTTTCATTCTGGTAGCAATTGATTACTTTATAAAATGGGTTGAGGAAACTTCCTTTGCTACAGTAACTAAGAACGTCGTGGCGCGGTTTATCCGACACAATCTGATATGTCGATATGGTGTACCAGAGAGGATTATTACCAACAATGGCACAAATCTCAATAACACGATGATCACCAAGCTCTGCAAACAGTTCTAGATTCAGCATCATAACTCTTCTCCCTACCAGCCAAAGATGAATGGAGTTGTCGAAGCGGCTAACAAGAACATCAAGAAGATTGTGCAGAAGATGACGGTGACATATAAATACTGGCACGAGATGTAGCGGGGTAAATCGGAGATCGAATTATTGATTAATTCGTCTCACAAAAGCAAGAGTCTCCACCGCGCTTTATTGTTTCCAAAGGAAAAGGGAAAAGAGCGAAATAAAACCCTAAGTATGCAATGTAAATAATAATAAAATACAAAGCGTTTTTGAAAAGAGATCTTATGGTTCGGGGGTTGGTTATACAATGGGAAGGTACTAGCACCCAATGCATCTATAGTACTCTATAGGAACCTTTTGAAATATCTGTTTTATTTAAAATTGATTGCTTGATTGAAAATAAATTGTTTTGGCCGAAACGGGATACGGACGGGTTTTTTGAATGCGACGACCTAATGTCGAAGTTTTTGCTTAAAGGGCATAAATTTTTGAAAAGGGTTGAATATTTGAGGAAAAATTATCCTAAGTTTTAATGAAATGCGAAAGTTCGCGCAGTTAGACTTGAGGACATGAAGTCAAGCAAATTTACTGTTTTTCCTTTGGATTCAAACATAAACAGAATAAACAAATAAATATGGAATAAATACACAGGCAAAATATGTGAATAATGATTAAATAACGATAATCTAAATGATAGAATAAATGATGCGAATAATGTATTTTTACGATTATTTGTTTAATGTTAACGGGAAGAAAGTATTTTTAATTTTCACACATTTCGATAGGGATAAAAAGCAAGAGAATTATTTAACGAGGACATAATGTTTTTTAGTTTTAAGTTTTTATTTTATATATTTTGATATTAATACTAATAAGGCAAGAAAATGAATTAGTAAAATATTTTTTTATGTTTTTCCTATTTTTATATGTTTTAGAATTTTGTTTAATAACGATGTGAGAGGAGAATTAATTAGAAAAAATAAAATGTCTACCTTCTTAAATTCTATATTTTTATGTATGTGAAACTAAAATACTTATTAAGAGATTAAGGGGTTCTAAATTAAATTAAAAGTTATTAATTTACCCTAATGAAATAAAATTAAAACTCTTAAATTAAATCCAAAATTAAACTAAGAGGTCAAACTAATTAATAAAAAAACCTAGTTAGACATATCTTTTTATTTTTTATTATGCTTATCAATTGATTATCATAATAATAATTCTAAAAAAAGGGATTAAAGAAAGTAAAAAAGAAAAAGAAGTGTGTCAAAATAAAAACAAGTAAGTCAAATATATGGGCTAGATGGTTTGAAGGCCCACGCAGAATCCAAAATGGGGGGGGGGGGGTGCAGAAGTAGGTCGCGGGCTTAAGCAGGGAAAAATGGGGTGAGGCCCATCAGTTTTACAAAATGTATTAGGGTTAATTTGTTTTATCAATTGGGGATTAGGGTTCTGCTAGGCAGAACAGCGCTCATCTCTCTTCTCTTTGTCATCTTCTTCGCGTCTTCTTCTCCATACTTGCCTCTGAGTTTCGCTATCTCTTCTTGCCATGGCCACCCACTCCAAACTCCTCTTCCCTCCGACGCAAGCCAAGGCGCGATGGGTTCACGGTATGAAAACGTTTCTGATTCGTTAAAGCTTAGTTTCGTTTTTGCATGTGTTGATTCTGATTTCGTGATTCTTATTCTGTTTTGATCCTTGTTGTTTGATTCTTATTGTTTGATTGAGGTACCATAGAAGTAAAAAGGGATAGGGAATCGTTACCTAGGCGGAGACGGAGGAGGAGGTCGGGAGCGAAGGAGGCCAGGCGGCGAGGAGAGGAGGGTCGCAAGCTCGCTTCGGTGACTGGTATTTTATATGGTTTTCTTCTTCTTCTTGTTGGTACTGTACTGTGATGTTTCTCTTATTCTTGCTGGTATTGTGCTTCGATCTTTGGCCTATGATAATATTTTTTGAGGCTTTACTGTAGCTTGGGTTTGGAAATTGGTTTAGGCCCTATGCAGGTTTTACTGGTTTTTTGCCATGATCTCTTGGTTATACGCAGGTTTTTATGGTGTTTATGCTATGCTATTGGTTTGGACAGTAGAAAGGATGGTGATGTTGGCTTGAGGGTTCAAACAGTTTTACAAGGTTTAGGCCATGTATGTTTTTATGGTTTTGATAGTAAATGGAATGGTTATGCAAGTCTGTTGGTTTTTGTGTGTTTTTGTTGATAGCTATTTTTTTTCTAAGTTTTGAAGGCTTGGATATATGATTCTGATGTGTGATTTCTTTTAGTTATGTTGTGTTATAACAGTCTTCCCTCCCTCTTGTTTACGTTACAGGCTGGAGGTTTTGAAATACTTCCCTCTTCCCTGGCATTCTGCACCAGACTGCTACCTCCAATTTGTTTCTATTCTTCTTTTATGTTTTTATTTCTACTGGCTATATTACTGCAGTTTGTCTTGTATCTCTTTCCTGCCTATGCCAAACTTGTAAAACCATACTTCCTCCTCTCTTTTTTCTCTCTCAGTACAGTTTTGACAAAAATATGATAGGCTGTACTTTTCTGAAATTGCAAATGGCCAGAAAATGATGAAAATAAGGAATATTACATTGCTTGCATATGTTGTTAAACTGCATATTTTTTGAATTCTAATGCAATAGTAGCTTGTTTTGTTTTCTACTATATGGGCATAGGTTTACGTTGGCATTTGCTTGCATATGTTGAGATCATGCAGGGACTTTGTATGCTGTATGTTTTTTTTAAAATATGCATTTGGATTTTGAAAAAATGCAATTAATTTAAAACATTCAATTTTTAGACAAAAGTGAATTTGTGCATTCATTTAAAAATTCCTCTCTTTTTTGTGAACCAGGAGAAATCCCGTGATTTGCAAAAAAGAGTAACTGATTTCGGCCATTGCTTTTAATGATGAACCTTAAATAATTTCGCTTTTTAATTATTTGTTCGAATTCTAATTTCTTTTAATTTTGCAGGTAACATCAAGTGAGCAGACAAAAACGCATTGGATCAGAAGATTTAGAATTAGGAATATTAGATTAGTTTTTATTTCATTTTAGCTTTGTAAATTTATTATTGTAATTTTGTTGTAATAGATACAATATTTACATAATAATTGTACAATTAGAAAAAATAAATAAAAATCCAATATTCGCCAATTAATTTCTTCTTTCTCTCTAATTATTTATTTTATCGTTTACAATTCTTTAATCGTATAATAATTGAAAACGAATTTCAACTACCTACATTCA
Source organism: Vicia faba (assembly GCA_948472305.1). Lineage (NCBI taxonomy): Eukaryota > Viridiplantae > Streptophyta > Magnoliopsida > Fabales > Fabaceae > Vicia > Vicia faba. The sequence goes on along the minus strand of OX451739.1, from coordinate 116,429,772 downwards.
GAATAATAAACAGATAAATAAATAATTATCATTGATCAATTAATAGCCTCAATTATTTAATTCATCATCCATAACTTTCTAAATTATAATAATTAAAATAGAGTTTCAATTATTTAACTTAGAATGACAAATGATTAAATAATCGTTATTGACCAATAAACTTTTCCGAATATTCATTATATTATTCATAAACCTTTAAATTATGTAATAACTAAGAATGAATTCCAGTTATTTAAATTTAAGATAGTGAGTAATAAATAAATACTATCTGCACAATTAATGCGCCTCTTCTCTAATGTTTATTTTATTATCTATACATCTTTAAACTACATAATAATCGAAAACGAATTTCAATTATTTAAATTTAAGATAATAAATAATTAATAAACATTATTTTAGCACGAATCGATTAAATGATTTAGTGTTCAACATAAATAGCTCTCGGCCTGAAAAAAGTTATGAATTTTAAAATCGATGGATCAAAACACTTGTAATGTAATGATGCAGATAGGAGATGATATCTTAGGTCAAAATTTGGGGTACAACAGCTGCCCCTATTTAAGTTTCTTCTATCCGGAGATATGAAGATTGAAATCTTCGTTTCGACGAGATTGAAGGTACTTAAATACATAACTACGCAAATTTTGTCCTAAGATGCCGTCGTCTTGTTTGATATGAATGCAACGATCGAACTCACAGAGAATGATATTGTGTGAAACAAGACAATGTTGGGGGAATCGAACACCAACAAAACACAGCGGCATGGATTATACATTACTGGGGAAACAAGCTATCAATTTTAAACGACAGACTCTTGACAGTGAACAAAAACCGAGGGGATACAACCTCTAACCCTAACAAAGAGAGCGTCTTGCATAGGCCATAACAGATCATTGATCCAAAACAGTGAGTTCGCAACTCAAGGTCAATGATAGACAGAGAGTATCGAATTGCTGATAACTGATTACCGACTTCTGGAGGTACAGATTCGTAACAGACTTCTCTGCTAGATTTTCGGAGAGATACCAATTAATGCTGAAGTGATAAGATTGTAGATACGAAAGTTGTTCAAATAAAGAAAACTGCCACTTGTTGTTGTTCAGAGAAAATACCGATAACATACAAGCTGCTCAAATAAAGAAGCTGCCGCTTGTTGTTGTCCAAAGAAAATATCGATAACATACAAGCTGCTCAAATAAAGAGGCTACCAGTTGCTGTCGTCCAAAGAAAATACCGATAACATACAAGCTGCTCAAATAAAGAGGCTGCCGCTTGTTGTATTCCAGAAAAGTAGTAACGTACTGGTAACTCATGAAGAGTTTTCTGCTTGTCGCTTTCAGAAAAAATAAAATGACGCACTAGTAGCTCGTGAAGAACTGCTGCTCGGTGCTTTCAGAAAAATAAATGACGCACTAGTAGTTCGTGAAGAACTGCTGCTCGGCGCTTTCAGAAAAAGTAAATGACGCACTAGTAGCTCGTGAAGAACTGCTGCTCGGCGCTTTCAAAAAGTAACGTACAAGTTGCTCATGAAGAGCTGCCGCTTGTCGTTTTCCAACGGTGTCTATAACGTACAAGTTGCTCATGAAGAGCTGCCGCTTGTCGTCTTCCAAAACCAAACAGAAGGAAATTGCGATGATATTGGCAGAGAATAAAATCCTCGTCAAAGAGAACCATGAATCAATCCTTCCCGAGGAGATCACCTACTTAAAGGTGCGACATAAATGCACCAGCCGTCTAGGTCACAAACTTACTAGGGAGAATCAAAGAAATAGCCTATGCAAGAGGCAGCAACTTCATCCAGGGATAACCTAGAGAGAAAACAGTCAAACAAGACTCCACCCAATGAGAAAGTAACTCGATTGGGGAATTCATCCTATCCAGAAATGGACAAGGTAAGCTGTATCAAAAATCATCCACGAGGATTAGCTCAGTTGGGGAATTTAAAAAGGAAGCACATTTTCTGCCTAAGCTAACCTTCTACTTGGAAAGAAATATGTACGTTGTTCGAATAAACAAAGTACGACCCCAAAATCACGGCAAATGTGGATATGCATGCTGATATGAGTGTAAATGAATAAATGAATGTTATGCTGACAAAACAACCAGACAGAATAACTTGAAGATAATAAGATGTCACAGCATAATAGATACTTGGCCAATCTTGAAAAGACGGAAGATAAATGGAACTGGAGACACAAAGCAACGTCGGAGAGTATCACGCTACAAGGCTCAAGTCTTCTGAGGAGAAAAGCATCCAAATCCAATATTCTAACACCAATAGACCACGGTATGAGACAAAGCGTACCAAACTTCAGAAATCGCCCAATAGAGATAGCCAAAACAATGCTTAACTGGGACAGCTGGGGAGTCACCAAACTTAGTACCACGAGAAACGCAAGTTTACACAACCAACACCTCATGACGATTTTGAAACGAAACATGCTCATCATGCAAGGATAAACTAATGTACTGTTTTGCATTTCATGACTTGACCATCCTTGGAACAAACTGTAAATATTCCTTTCGTTATCCACGACACATATTTAAAATAAGAACATTTTAAGTAAATTTTCTTCAAGTATTTCCATAAAAATTAAAATTTTGCCCACAACAGATAAATGCTCAAATTTCATTAATAAGATGGTAGTTCGCTAACAATGCGACTCCAACGGTTTACAAAAGCTTGGGGAAATAGTACATGAAATAAAAGGTCATATAAAAACAATGATCACTATTCTCCTTAACAACTTTGAATTCCAGAATGTACTCAGATGCCAAGACTGATTTGACCAGAAATTTGCCTAAGCGAAATACTTCTTGACTGCATCGGCGTTCATGGGACGCGGAAGATCTTCACCGTCCATATTGGTGAGAATCATGGCACCTCCAGAGAAGACTTTCTTAACAACATACGGTCCTTCATAATTCGGAGCCCACTTGCCCCTAGAATCAGGTTGGAAAGATAATATTTTCTTGAGTACAAGGTCACCTTCTCTGAACTCGCGCGGTCGAACCTTCTTATCAAAAGCCTTCTTCATCCTCTGCTGATACAATTGACCGTGACACAAAGCTGTCAATCTCTTTTCTTCAATTAAATTCAACTGATCATATCTACTTTGACACCATTCAGCCTCAGAAAGTTTAGCTTCCATCAACACTCTCAGAGACGGAATCTCAACCTCCACGGGGAGTACTGCTTCCATACCGTAAACTAGGGAAAATGGGGTCGCACCTGTAGAAGTTCGAACTGAAGTACGGTATCCGTGTAAAGCAAACGGAAGCACTTCATGCCAATCCTTATAAGTTACCACCATCTTCTGGACAATCTTCTTGATATTCTTGTTCGCAACTTCAACAGCCCCATTCATCTTCGGTCTGTAAGGAGAAGAATTATGATGTTCGATCTTGAACTCTTCACAAAGCTCTCTCATCATCTTGTTATTCAAATTCGAACCATTATCAGTGATGATCTTGCTCGGGATACCGTATCGACAAATGATCTGATTCCTGATAAATCTGACTACCACCTGTCTGGTTACATTAGCATAAGATGCTGCTTCCACCCACTTAGTAAAATAATCAATCGCTACCAAGATGAAACGATGACCATTTGAAGCTTTGGGTTCAATCATCCCAATCATATCAATGCCCCACATAGAGAAAGGCCAAGGTGAGGATATAACATTAAGGAGAGTCGGTGGCACATGCATCTTGTCCGCATAAATCTGGCATTTATGACACTTCTTCACATACCTGCAGCAATCAGATTCCATTGTCATCCAATAGTAACCAGCTCTCAACATCTTTCTAGCCATCGCATGTCCATTGGAATGAGTGCCAAAGGATCCTTCGTGTACTTCTTGCATCAGCATGTCTGCTTCACGTCTGTCTACACATCTGAGCAAGACCATGTCGTAATTCCTCTTATACAAAACTTCTTCATTGAGAAAGAAACTGCTTGCTAATCTTCTCAACGTCTTCCTATATTTATTGGATGCCCCAGGCGGGTACTCTTGAGTTTGAAGAACACGTTTAATGTCATAGAACCACGGTTTGTCGTCGGTGACCTCTTCCACTGAAAACACATGAGCAGGTCTGTCAAGGCGCATAACTCGGATTGTAGGCACGTCATTCCAATCATTCACTTGAAACATTGAAGACAAAGTAGCTAAAGCATCAGCCATTTGATTCTCGTCTCTAGGGATATGATGTAATTCCACTTTGTTAAAGAAAGTTAACAACCTTCTAGCATAGTCTCTGTAAGGGATCAAACCAGGATGACGAGTCTCCCATTCTCCTTTGATTTGATTAATCACCAATGCCGAATCTCCATAAATATCAAGAATTTTAATCCTTAGATCCACCGCTTCTTCGAGACCCATAATACATGCCTCATATTCCGCCATGTTGTTCGTACAATCAAACTTCAGTCTTGCCGTGAACGGGATATGAGTACCTCGGGGAGTAACGATGATTGCCCCAATTCCATTTCCATAGGAATTCACAGCTCCGTCAAATATCAAACCCCAACGGGATTCAGGATCAGGTCCTTCTTCCGGTAACGGCTCTTCACAATCTTTAGCTTTCAAGTACATAACATCTTCATCCGGGAAATCGAACTTGATGGATTGATAATCTTCAATTGGTTGGTGAGCCAAATGATCGGCTAAAATACTCCCTTTGATCGCTTTCTGAGTGCGGTACTCAATGTCATATTCAGATAACAACATCTGCCAACGAGCTATTCTTCCAGATAAGGCAGGCTTCTCAAAGATATACTTGATCGGGTCCATTTTGGAGATCAACCAAGTAGTGTGATTAATCATATACTAGCGCAGACGGCGAGCAGCCCAGGCTAAAGCACAACAGGTTTTCTCAAGCAATGAGTACCGAGACTCACAGTCTGTGAATTTCTTACTCAAATAATATACAGCATGTTCCTTTCTTCCAGTCTCATCTTGTTGACCAAGCACACATCCCATGGAGTCTTCCAATATAGTCAGGTACATAATCAACGGTCTTCCTTCCACCGGAGGAATCAAAATGGGAGGTTCAAGTAAATATTCTTTGATGCTATCAAAAGCTCTCTGACAATCTTCTGTCCACACGCATCCTTGGTTCTTTCGGAGAAGCTTGAAAATCGGCCCACAAGTAGCAGTCATATGAGATATAAATCTAGAAATGTAGTTCAGTCTCCCAAGGAATCCTCTTACTTGTTTTTCCGTCTTGGGTGCGGGCATTTCCCGAATAGCTTTGACTTTATCAGGATCTACCTCAATACCTTTCTGACTGACAATGAAACCCAGAAGTCTTCCAGAACGAACGCCAAAAGTACACTTGTTGGGATTCAGACGGAGTTTATACTTCCTCAAACGCTGGAATAACTTCAACAAATGTTCCAAGTGATCCTCCTCAGTTTGTGATTTGGCAATCATATCATCCACATACACTTCTATCTCCTTATGCATCATGTCATGGAACAAAGCAGTCATGGCCCTTTGGTATGTTGCGCCAGCATTCCTCAAACCAAACGACATAACCCGATAACAGAAAGTTCCCCAAGGTGTAATGAAAGCGGTCTTCTCCATATCTTCCGGCGCCATCTTGATTTGATTGTAACCAGAGAAACCATCCATGAAAGAAAAGACTTTGAACTTGGCGGTACTGTCGACCAATACGTCAATATGAGGTAATGGGAAGTCATCCTTCGGACTAGCTCTATTCAGATCTCTGTAGTCTACACACATCCGAACTTTGTCGTCTTTCTTAGCAACAGGCACGATGTTGGCTAACCACTAAGGATAGACCGACGTAACAAGGAAACCTGCGTTGATCTGTTTTTGAACCTCCTCCTTAATCTTGTCAGCCATGTCGGGACGAGTCCTTCTCAATTTCTGCTTGATCGGTGGACACTCAGGTCTCAACGGTAAACGATGCTCCACAATGTCATTGTCCAACCCTGGCATATCTTGGTAGGACCAAGCAAACACGTCAACATATTCTCTGAGGAGCTCCAACATTTTCTCCTTAACTTCCGGGATAAGCAATGCTCCGACTTTGACTTCCTTTCTATCTTCTTCATCACCCAAGTTGACCAACTCTAAAGGCTCTTCAAATGGTTGAATAACCTTCTCATCATGCTTAAGCAAACGGGAAATCTCAACAGGAACCTCTTCATCATCCTCTTCTTCGGCTCTGAATACAGGGAATTCAAAGTTGGGAGAGGGCATAGGATCATTGTTTTCGATGGTTAAGTCATGGACTAATCTGCACATATGATTATGCTTTATTTTAGAAATCGATTTGTGCAAATAAAACAAAATGTTATTAATTGATTTTCATTGCTATTTCCCCGAAAAAGTAAAAAAAAATAAAACGGTAGTGGACAAAATATCATTTTTATTCATTAAAGGGAAGTACTTGAAACAAAAAAAGAAGCCCGACATTTCTCTTTTGCCTTGGGCAGAGCAAAAGGAATTATTTTTCATAGCCCGACACAAAATACGTTTCGCCTTGGGAAGAGCGAATTTTTCAAAGGAAAATAAACAAAACATTACTCGGAAATGTGCATAACCACAGGAACATCAACAGCTATCCAGTTTTGGCAAGCCAATCCAGACGTCACAAACACGGGCAAATCCTCCTCGGAATCATCATCTATGATAGCATCAACCTCAGGATGTACAAACCCTGCACTTCGGAAAACCTCCTGAATCGGACGAACAACCACCTCCTTCTCGACCCTTGCAGATATTGGATGAAAACCCAGACCTTCCCCAAACTTGTTCTCGGGTAATGTCAACACCTGGCCCCATCCTTCGGCCGAACCACTTTCCACCACTCGCCGCGCATCCTCAAAAGAAGAGATGGATGCCCCTTGCTTCTTCACTGTATTCTTAGCAACAGATAAGCCCTGGAACTGGGTCCCCACATCCTCGTCAGCATCAATAAAAGAAAATGATGATAAATGGCTTACCACCATAGCCTGCTCTCCCCCAATCATCACTAGCTTCCCATGTCTTACAAATTTTAGTCTCTGATGGAGCGTAGAGGTGACTGCACCGGCATCATGGATCTAGGGACGACCCAATAAACAACTGTAGGCAGCACAGATGTCCATCACTTGGAAAGTGATTTGAAAAGTATGGGGACCAATCACTATGGGAAGATCCACTTCACCAATAACTGTCTTCCTGGAACCATCAAATGCTTTGACAATTACTCCAATAGGCCTCATAGGAGCACCTGGATATGAAAGCCGAGACAACGTAGTCTTGGGCATCACATTCAACGACGAGCCTGTATCCACCAACACACTTGATAAGGTATCGTTTCCACAACCTACTGAAATGTGTAAAGCCATATTATGGTTTCTCCCCTCCTTCGGGAGTTCTTCATCACTGAAACCCAGATTGTTACACGAAGTTATATTTCCCACAATCCCATCAAACTGATCAACTATCACATCATGGTCCACGAACGCCTGGTCCAAGATCTTCATCAAAGCTTCTCTATGTGCACCAGAATCTCTCAATAAGGCAAGCAAGGAAATCTTGGAAGGTGTTTGCAAAAGCTGGTCCACAATCTTATACTCACTCCTTTTGATAAGCTTTAGGATCTCATCCTCTTCAGGGTGAGGGATAGGTTCACTGGATCGGCCTATCTCAACCCTTGGTTCAACATTTCTTACTGGAATCTCCGCCGGTATGGGCCTCCTAATTTGAACTTCTGGTCTCTTCGGAGGCACTGCTGCAAAAACACGCCCACTTCTCGTAACTCTACTCACATCAGCAATGTTAACAAAAGACGGTCTGGTTGGTATGGGGACTTCTACCCCATTCTCAATCATTGTGGCGTTATATTTGTACGGCACAGCTTGGTCTGAGCTGTAAGGCACAGGGCCAGGTGGGTAAATAATCAAAGGATCAACAGGCGCAGCCTGACTGTTGTAAGCAATCTCTACTGATTCTGGCAAATTGAATTGTGGTGTGATAACATTCACTTCATCTTCCGGATTTCGGTCATAGGTAATAGTGATAATTCTCTGATCTAGCAACTTCTGAATATCCTCCTTCACAATAGGACAGTCATCCTCTCTTGAACAAAACTCACAAACGTCATAATCATGCTGGTGCCTAACAAAGGCAAGTCTTCTCAAACTCTGATGTAACCTGATCAATGATTCTCTTATGTGTTCGACTTGAAAAACTCGGAACTTCCCCGGACAACCTTCCACCATATTCACTGAAGCTGCCCCATGTCGAGGCAAAGGATTATCTCTAACATTTGGATTAACATCCTTAAAAGACAAGATGCCATTCTTAATTAATCTCTGTACGTCCGCCTTCAGAGCAAAGCAATTCTCAAGGTTGTGCCCCGGCGACCCTTGATGATATTCACAAAATTGATCCGCCTTGTACCACGGAGAAGCACTGTTTGGTGCGACAGGAGGAGGCTTTGTCGTGATGAGATTCTTTCTGATGAGAGCAGGGAACAATTCAGTATACGTCATAGGAATGGCATCGAACTGCGGTTTTCTGGGTGAACGGTTCTGATTGTTGAACGGATAAGCCTGTTGTCGAGGCTGCTGCTGAAATGGACGTTGTTGAGTTGGTGGAGTTTGATGAGCTGGGGCCATCAAAGTTGGGCGGACAGCCGGAGTGACTGCCGCAACGTGAGAGTAACCTCTCCTAGGCCTACCTGGAAACAAAGCACTGACATCCTGCTCTTTTCTTTTCGGGAAAACACTTCCAAACTTCTTCGCACTGCTAGACGGACTCCCTTCTTTAACCAAACTCCCTTCGCGAATCCCTTCCTCTAATCGCATGCCCATGCTTACCATTTCGGTGAAGTCACTGGGTGCGCTGGCTATCATTCTTTCATAGTAAAAGGACCCTAAAGTCTTCAAAAATATCTTAGTCATCTCTTTCTCCTCAAGAGGTGGATAGATTTGAGCAGCAATTTCACGCCACCTCTGGGCATATTCCTTAAAAGATTCTCGGTCTCTTTGCGACATCGCCCGGAGTTGATCCCTGTCCGGCGCCATGTCAACGTTGTACTTGTACTGATGGACAAAGGCTTCACTAAGATCGTTAAAGTTGCGGATTCGAATGCTGTCTAAACCCATATACCACTTTAGAGCAGCACCCGTCAAACTGTCTTGAAAATAATGAATCAACAAATCATGATCATCGGAGTACGTAGACATCTTCCTCACGTACATTGTCAAATGACTTCTAGGACACGAATCACCCTTATATCTCTCAAAGTCTGGCACTTTGAATTTCGCTGGAATCTTGACATTCAGAACTAAATAAAGGTCATGCGTACTCTTCCCAAACAAATCCTTCCTTTTCAATGCTCTAAGCTCCTTCTGCATTTCCTGGAACTGATCCTGAAATTCTTCCATTCTATCAAAAAGGCCCAAACTTTCAGCGGGCTCGGCAGGATAAATTGGTTCATTCAAGTATGGCACGGAGTGGACCACGGGAGCAACGGTTGTCATAATTGGTTGCGGAAAAGGTGTTACAGACGGAATTACTGGCGGCATGGCAGTTGTCTCTGGTTGAGGAAGAGACAATGCAGGTTGAAATAGAGGTTGTACGGCAGGCTGATACCCCTCTGGCATAAAGTTGTAAGGCATTCCCCACGGAAAACCTTTCGGCATCTGATGTTGAAGCGGAGAGTTGATTTGAGTTACGGAGGCAGGAACTGTGACAATCTCGGAAACCGCTGGAGTTGAAGTCTGAATCTCGGCAGCCGTAGTCGATGGCTGATTCTGAACAGCCACCAAACTTTCCACTAATGCAGTTAACTTTTCCATCTCGACACGAAGTGTAGCAACTTCCCCACGAAGCTCATGATTTTCCTGTTCCAAATCTTCCATTTTCCTCTGACGATTGGCCCGAGTGTCGTATCGGTGAGACAGCTTGACAACCTTCGGTGGAAAAAGAACAAGGATGAGACTCTAGAAAACATGTGAGGTGGAATGTGAAATGATGCATGATGGCGATGCAAATGATGACTCATTTTAAAAGTTTTTCAAGGAACTTTAATAATTTTGCATACATCAATGGTAAAGGAATTTGGAACAACAAAAACTCAATCCATTAATCGAAAGCGATAAATTACAACTTACAATTTGGAACAGTAAATTACAACCTTGGGATAACAAATCCAATAATGAAAGCAATAAATTACAACTTCGAAACATGAAAACCATAATAAAGTGATAAATTACAATTTTAAAACATGAAAGCAGTAAATTACAACTTTGGAGCATGAAGCCCAAAATAAAACAATAAATTACAACTTCGGAGCATGAAGCCCTTAATAAAACAATAAATTACAACTTCGGAGCATGAAGCTCTTTTACATAGTTTTACAAAATGACATCAATAAAATAAACTAAAAGCTAAAGCTCACTCGGAATCCTCAGATGATGGGCCAAACGCTAGCTGTAATCGGAGCTTCTTGATCTTTTCTTCGTAAAAGTCTTCCATATCCTTCTTTTCAGTTATCAGTCGATCGATGATTTCTTCCTGCGGATTAGGAACGAGAGCCACGCTTACCGAACCCTCCCTCTTTCTTTTCCTTTCACTCGCATACTTCTTCAGCAAGGCATCCTTCTGACGAAGTTTCTCATCGTGGTCAACGAACCGACCATCTTGAATAAGCAGCAACTCCTTCTTTTCTTTCAGCTGTCGAGTCAGGACTCGATTCTCATATTCAGACATATGGTACTTTTCCTTCCAAGCATCCCTCTCGGACTTCATCCTAGCCATATTTCCTTGATATTCTCCTACATCCGCGATAGGGATAACAACAGATGATGGTGCGATGGCAGGGAATAAAGGTTTCTCAAGTTTATATGGCATCTTGAGAGCACAAGCCCTAGCACGGACCCACTGCAGGTAAGGTTCCAAAGAAACGGCACCTCTATGTCCCAGCATATCTCTCCCTTTCTTGTGGATATGGCGCCAAGCTCCTTCAATCTCCCTCTTAGCAGCCTGATGATCTTGTCCTTCCTGAAGAAAGAAACCACTCACATGGATATTGTTCGGCTTATCTCTCATCGGGTACCCGAACTGACGGCGCGCTAGAACAGGGTTGTAGTTGATTCCACCCCTCGTACCGAGAAGAGGTACGTTGGGAAAAGCACCACAGCTATCAATGATTTCCACGTCGTGGTAAACTCGATTATACCAGTCAATGTCGAAATGAGTGAGAGCCATAACCTTTGGCGCCTAACGCGGTTCCTTCTCGAGATCCCAGAAAGCATCGGACCCAGGTAAATGTGAGACGTACCACTGATACAGCAACGGCACACAACAAATAATCATCCCTCCTTGATAAGAGTTTCGAAGATGGATGGAGTAGTACGTGTCCCCTAGCAACGTAGGGACCGAATTTCCAATCAGAAAAATTCTGATGACGTTGACATCCACAAATTTATCAACGTTAGGGAATAAGAAAAGACCATACGCGAGTAAAGCAAACACGTCCTCGAAGGCAACAGTTTCCTTTGTATCAGCAAAGTGGCGAGCTTTCTTCAACAGAAACTGCGCCGGCAAACCCCGGATTCCCCCTTTCGTAGTCATATTCTCCTCTATCTCTGACTTTTTCAGGTGGGTGATAGCTGCTATCTCATGGGATTTAGGCTCCTCTTCTAATCCAGAGAAAGGAACACGGTCGGCGATCGGCAAACCAAGAATATAGGAGTACTCCTCTAAAGTGGGCATCAACTGATAATCCGGAAAGGTGAAACATCGGTACAAGGGATCATAGAACTGGACCAACGTGTTGAGGATGCCTTTCTTCATCTTGCGCTTCATGAGCGGTACGATGGACCCATACTTCTTCTGAAAATCTGTCGGACTCTCTATCTTCGGAATCAAACTCTTCAGTTCCTCAATCTCGGGCTCCTTGAAGCTAAAGCTTCGAGTATTTCTCCTTCCAAGTTCCATAATACCCTGAGACGTTTGCAAAAATCATTCCAAAGTTCCTTGAAAAAAGAGTTTTTTACAAAGATGTTGATGAATGCATGAATGAATGATAATGCAACAGTCACACACAAGTTTGCAAACATGGGGTTCAAAGGTTCAACGTTCAGCATGGAGTCGAGGGTAAAGCCCACCCAAAGGTATGTACTAACGTTTCAATCACACCTGTAAGACAAGGTTCTAAGAGTTCCCAGAGTCTACATTACTCCTTCGGATATTACCAACGTCTTGATTACTCAATAATTAGCAATATTCTTAAGAGAAACTCGTCCGAGCGTAGCATCGCGTAACAACTACTTCCGAATTACTTCGTTATAGTCTCCGCGCTACACCTAAAAAGGCCAAGATGGGTTGGGGTTCTACGGTCCTCAACTTCTCGAGCTCCTAGGTCGAAAATAATAATGTCTTCCCGATTACTCGGTAAACAAATATTAAGTTCAAGAGGGCCTTCCATTGAGTGGGGGATCTCATGCCTCCTTCTTCGGGATTACTCCCTCAAAGTTAACATGACTATACCGCCCGTCCTATTCCTTAAGTGTTACTTAATCCGGGTATAGGATTCGTCCTTTGCAAAGAAAACCCAAACACCCTAATTTAAACATATAATCAAGCAAATCAAATAATAGGAAATAGATAAAACAAATTAGGCTTAACCCACTTAGGGATGGACCAGCAAGAGGTCAATCATTCCCCAGCAGAGTCGCCAATTCTGTAGCGATAAAAAATGTAGCGGGGTAAATCGGAGATCGAATTATTGATTAATTCGTCTCACAAAAGCAAGAGTCTCCACCGCGCTTTATTGTTTCCAAAGGAAAAGGGAAAAGAGCGAAATAAAACCCTAAGTATGCAATGTAAATAATAATAAAATACAAAGCGTTTTTGAAAAGAGATCTTATGGTTCGGGGGTTGGTTATACAATGGGAAGGTACTAGCACCCAATGCATCTATAGTACTCTATAGGAACCTTTTGAAATATCTGTTTTATTTAAAATTGATTGCTTGATTGAAAATAAATTGTTTTGGCCGAAACGGGATACGGACGGGTTTTTTGAATGCGACGACCTAATGTCGAAGTTTTTGCTTAAAGGGCATAAATTTTTGAAAAGGGTTGAATATTTGAGGAAAAATTATCCTAAGTTTTAATGAAATGCGAAAGTTCACGCAGTTAGACTTGAGGACATGAAGTCAAGCAAATTTATTGTTTTTCCTTCGGATTCAAACATAAACAGAATAAACAAATAAATATGGAATAAATACACAGGCAAAATATGTGAATAATGATTAAATAACGATAATCTAAATGATAGAATAAATTATGCGAATAATGTATTTTTACGATTATTTGTTTAATGTTAACGGGAAGAAAGTATTTTTAATTTTCACACATTTCGATAGGGATAAAAAGCAACAGAATTATTTAACGAGGACATAATGTTTTTTAGTTTTAAGTTTTTATTTTATATATTTTGATATTAATACTAATAAGGCAAGAAAATGAATTAGTAAAATATTTTTTTATGTTTTTCCTATTTTTATATGTTTTAGAATTTTGTTTAATAACGATGTGAGAGGAGAATTAATTAGAAAAAATAAAATGTCTACCTTCTTAAATTCTATATTTTTATGTATGTGAAACTAAAATACTTATTAAGAGATTAAGGGGTTCTAAATTAAATTAAAAGTTATTAATTTACCCTAATGAAATAAAATTAAAACTCTTAAATTAAATCCAAAATTAAACTAAGAGGTCAAACTAATTAATAAAAAAACCTAGTTAGACATATCTTTTTATTTTTTATTATGCTTATCAATTGATTATCATAATAATAATTCTAAAAAAAGGGATTAAAGAAAGTAAAAAAGAAAAAGAAGTGTGTCAAAATAAAAACAAGTAAGTCAAATATATGGGCTAGATGGTTTGAAGGCCCACGCAGAATCCAAAATGGGGGGGGTGCAGAAGCAGGTCGCGGGCTTAAGCAGGGAAAAATGGGGTGAGGCCCATCAGTTTTACAAAATGTATTAGGGTTAATTTGTTTTATCAATTGGGGATTAGGGTTCTGCTAGGCAGAACAGCGCTCATCTCTCTTCTCTTTGTCATCTACTTCGCGTCTTCTTCTCCATACTTGCCTCTGAGTTTCGCTATCTCTTCTTGCCATGGCCACCCACTCCAAACTCCTCTTCCCTCCGACGCAAGCCAAGGCGCGATGGGTTCACGGTATGAAAACGTTTCTGATTCGTTAAAGCTTAGTTTCGTTTTTGCATGTGTTGATTCTGATTTCGTGATTCTTATTCTGTTTTGATCCTTGTTGTTTGATTCTTATTGTTTGATTGAGGTACCATAGAAGTAAAAAGGGAGAGGGAATCGTTACCTAGGCGGAGACGGAGGAGGAGGTCGGGAGCGAAGGAGGCCAGGCGGCGAGGAGAGGAGGGTCGCAAGCTCGCTTCGGTGACTGGTATTTTATATGGTTTTCTTCTTCTTCTTGTTGGTACTGTACTGTGATGTTTCTCTTCTTCTTGCTGGTACTGTGCTTCGATCTTTGGCCTATGATAATATTTTTTGAGGCTTTACTGTAGCTTGGGTTTGGAAATTGGTTTAGGCCCTATGCAGGTTTTACTGGTTTTTGGCCATGATCTCTTGGTTATACGCAGGTTTTTATGGTGTTTATGCTATGCTATTGGTTTGGACAGTAGAAAGGATGGTGATGTTGGCTTGAGGGTTCAAACAGTTTTACAAGGTTTAGGCCATGTATGTTTTTATGGTTTTGACAGTAAATGGAATGGTTATGCAAGTCTGTTGGTTTTTGTGTGTTTTTGTTGATAGCTATTTTTTTTCTAAGTTTTGAAGGCTTGGATATATGATTCTGATGTGTGATTTCTTTTGGTTATGTTGTGTTATAACAGTCTTCCATCCCTCTTGTTTACGTTACAGGCTAGAGGTTTTGAAATACTTCCCTCTTCCCTGGCATTCTGCACCAGACTGCTACCTCCAATTTGTTTCTATTCTTCTTTTATGTTTTTATTTCTACTGGCTATATTACTGCAGTTTGTCTTGTATCTCTTTCCTGCCTATGCCAAACCTGTAAAACCACACTTCCTCCTCTCTTTTTTCTCTCTCAGTACAGTTTTGACAAAAATATGATAGGCTGTACTTTTCTGAAATTGCAAATGGCCAGAAAATGATGAAAATAAGGAATATTACATTGCTTGCATATGTTGTTAAACTGCATATTTTTTGACTTCTAATGCAATAGTAGCTTGTTTTGTTTTCTACTATGTGGGCATAGGTTTACGTTGGCATTTGCTTGCATATGTTGAGATCATGCAGGGACTTTGTATGCTGTATGTTTTTTTTGAAATATGCATTTCGATTTTGAAAAAATGCAATTAATTTAAAACATGCAATTTTTAGACAAAAGTGAATTTGTGCATTCATTTAAAAATTCCTCTCTTTTTTGTGAACCGGGAGAAATCCCGTGATTTGCAAAAAAGAGTAACTGATTCCGGCCATTGCTTTTAATGATGAACCTTAAATAATTTCGCTTTTTAATTATTTGTTCGAATTCTAATTTCTTTTAATTTTGCAGGTAACATCAAGTGAGCAGACAAAAACGCATTGGATCAGAAGATTTAGAATTAGGAATATTAGATTAGTTTTTATTTCATTTTAGCTTTGTAAATTTATTATTGTAATTTTGTTGTAATAGATACAATATTTACATAATAATTGTACAATTATAAAAAATAAATAAAAATCCACTATTCGTCAATTAATTTCTTCTTTCTCTCTAATTATTTATTTTATCGTTTACAATTCTTTAATCGTATAATAATTGAAAACGAATTTCAACTACCTACATTCAGAATAATAAACAGATAAATAAATAATTATCATTGATCAATTAATAGCCTCAATTATTTAATTCATCATCCATAACTTTCTAAATTATAATAATTAAAATAGAGTTTCAATTATTTAACTTAGAATGACAAATGATTAAATAATCGTTATTGACCAATAAACTTTTCCGAATATTTATTATATTATTCATAAACCTTTAAATTATGTAATAACTAAGAATGAATTCCAGTTATTTAAATTTAAGATAGTGAGTAATAAATAAATACTGTCTGCACAATTAATGCGCCTCTTCTCTAATGTTTATTTTATTATCTATACATCTTTAAACTACATAATAATCGAAAACGAATTTTAATTATTTAAATTTAAGATAATAAATAATTAATAAACATTATTTTAGCACGAATCGATTAAATGATTTAGTGTTCAACATAAATAGCTCTCGGCCTGAAAAAAGTTATGAATTTTAAAATCGATGGATCAAAACACTTGTAATGTAATGATGCAGATAGGAGACGATATCTTAGGTCAAAATTTGGGGTACAACAGTTAAGAACATTTTCTCAGGAGGGGCTATGATTCTAACCACCATGGATGGTAACGACCTTCCTCACCCCGTCAATGCAGACATAGTGAAAAGATACTACGCATAATTAAAGACCCGCTAGGTTTACTGGCCTAAGCAAAAATAAGGGCTTCCCAGCAAACCAAAAGGGTTCGGGCAAAAGTAAGGGATGAAAATGAAAATTCGTACACCCGGCAAGTCGAAAAACTAAAAAGGCGACTTGAGCAAAAAAGGGTATCTTGGTGGACTGAAAACCCAAAAGGTCAGTCCAGGCAAAAATTAGGGATTAAAGCGTAACACCATGTCTCATTGGATCATCTTGCAACCAGACTTCGGTATCTACTATCAAGCTCAGACGGCGCCAATCAATTTGATCCACCTTCTACACAGCAGCAAAGTGATGAGATGCTTGAAGATATAAAGGCAATAGCAGAGTTGGAACCCAATGGGACTATTTCACATAATTATTTCTTTATTTTAAACAAATTGTATAATTTCTTTCTTTCGGCGGTGTTCTCTTACTTGGACGTCAACCTCTTTGTACAAAAATGCCTATTACGGGCCAACTTCAAAATCAATACAATTCATTTTTCACAAGAAATTTCAGTTTGTTTTTCTTTTTCTGTTTTGTTTTGCAAGAACGTCCAATGATTCATTTTTGATATATGCATTTGAAAATATTCGCTGCTCATAAATATTGACATAAGAAGCAAAAGACGATTACTCGTAATTCCAGGAATAGGGACAAACAAGAAGTGCCCAAACCTTACAGTTACTCTGCCTATCAGGTGCCGGGATAGAGCCAGCTTGAGAACATGAGCAGGGGTACATACACTCCCCACAGAGTAAAAAATATCCAAAGACAGTAATGTCAGCTTTCCCGAACAGGACATAACTTTCCCCTACTAAGGTTCAAAATCGCGAGCGAGTCAGTAAATTTTCCCCCAAGCAAAGTTTATTTTTCTCACAAGCAGAAATTCAATCTCCCACAAAAATCATTATCACCAGCAACTAAAATTCATCCCCGATGGAGTTTATTTCTCCAAGTCAGCAGATCTGTCAATAGGGTATCTCCTCTCCAACAGAGTTATTCCCCACAGAGTTATCCTCAGACATAGTCCTTCCTCGGCAGAATACCCGTAAATAAGGGGCAAACCCCAGCATATTCATCTTTGTTCACCATCCCCAACAGAAGCAAAGGAACAATGATTCTTTACGAGCAGTCAAGAATACCATTTTCTCATACTCTCCAAATAGCAGTCAGGGATTTATTTTCCCGGACTCAGATTATTACGTCAGCATTTCATGTTCATACATCATGACATGTGCATACATCACATATAACATAGTCTCATTTATTTTGAGAACGTCATTATACAATGCATCTCATGCATCGCAAATAACTAACCCTGTATTTCTTTCAGGAAAGACATTTATTATCAACAATTTCCAGCAAGTCAATATCAACACTCGAAGCTAAACAGAGTAATCATCGGCACGACAAAAGCAACCTTACCCAGGTCCCCTCTGCAGTTTTACCCAAACTCATATCGAAGTAACCCTACTATCCAGGTTGCTTCTTACAGCCCTACTATCCCAACTTTCATTTCGAAGTAACCCTACTATCCAGGTTCCTTCTCAAAGCAATACCATCCAGGCATTCATATCGAAGTAACCCTACTATCCAGGTTCCTTCTCACAACCCTACTATCCAGGCTTTCATATCGAAGTAACCCTACTATCCAGGTTCATTCTCACAGCCGTACTATCCCGGCTTTCATTTAGAAGTAACCCTACTATCCAGGTTCCTTCTCACAGCCATACTATCCCGTATTCATTTTAAAGTAACCCTATTATCCAGGTTCCTTCTCACAACCCTACTATCTAGGCTTTCATATCTAAGTAACCCTACTATATAGGTTTCTTCTCAAGCCCTACTATCCAGGCTTTCATATCGAAGTAACCCTACTATCCAGGTTCCTTCTCACAACCCTACTATCTAGGCTTTCATATCAAGGTAACCCTACTATCCAGGTTCCTTCTCACATCCCTACTATCCAAGCTTTCATCTCGAAGTAACCCTACTATCCAGGATCCTTCTCACAGCCCTACTATCCCGGCTTTCATTTCAAAGTAACCCTACTATCCAGGTTCCTTCTCACAGGCCTACTATCCAATCTTTCATATCGAAGTCACCCTACTATCCAGGTTCCTTCGTACAACCCTACTATCCAAGCTTTCATCTGAAGTAACCGTACTATCCAAGTTCCTTCTCACAGCCCTACTATCCAGGCTTTCATCTCAAAGTAACCATACTATCTAGGTTCCTTCTCATTACCCTACTATCTAGGCTTTCATATCGAAGTAACCCTACTATCTAGGTTCCTTCTCACAACCCTACTATCCAGGCTTTCATATCGAAGTAACCCTACTATCCAGGTTCCTTCTCAAGCCCTACTATACAGGCTTTCATCTCGAGGTAACCCTAATACCCAGGTTCCTTCTCATAATCTTACTATCCGAGTTCTTCCTCTCGTATCCCCAGACAGCAGTCCACAACACTATAAGACCGGGACCCGATCAAACACAATTGATTTCACATTTCCCCATAAGGTCGTGGTGCAACACATACCCCAACCAGATACACACTCCACTTACGCTTCCCAAACCAGAATTATTCCCTAGTAGAGTAATGGACAACTGAAGCTCCTAAAACTATATTTCTCTCAAGACAGAGACCAGCATTCCATAGAGAAGTCCTCCTCGACAACAGGTATACAGGTTCTCACAAAGGAATCTCTTATGCGATCGACACTTCTTCGGATGGTGTGATCGGTGGATATGAAACTGACTGTTTAATGTTGGTTCGCGAAATGTCGCGGAAGCAAGAGTCGCCACCGTCTTTTATTTTCTCCAACATGGACAGGACAAAAGCACAACAAAATTCCTCATGAGAATAGTTCTCGGTTCGGGAGGTAGATTTATAGAAAGGGAAGGTGTTAGCACCCTTTCTATCCATGGTTATCCATGGGCTCTTAGGTACTTGCTCATTGTGTTTTCAAAAGTGTTTGCTTTTCAATTGTGAGTGAGTTTGAAAAAGTTTCGTTTAAAGATTTCAGATCGACTCTTGTATCAGTCCTCAAGAGTGTTTGAAAAATTATTTTGAAAGCTTTTTTGAAAAGTGTCGGTGTGAAAAGAGTTTTGATTTGTTTTTGAATTAGAGCAAGCATCTATGAGTCATCCACCTACCCTAAGGAATTAGGCTGTGTAAATGTCCTTTAGGTAGTGCCATCCCACCATTGAGAGGTAGGTAGCACCACCGTTGGAGGTGTTCGGGTCAATTCGATTGTTAGGGACAGTATGGTCACCAGAGCAACAGTAGGACACCTTAGAAGCTACCCTTATTCCATTGATCATGGACATAAGGACTTACTAAAACATCCTATACTCGACGACCACGTTTCGAAGGCAAGGCAACAGTGAGGCGTACCCTAAGAGTGGTGTGTGAATTTGTGTGTTATTTTCATGTTGATATTTATCTTGTACATGCATCATGGTGATCTACGCTTGTTTTTATTTTAGGCCATACATTCTTTCATGCAAAGTTTAGCAGTTTAAAAGTGCGGAAATTTAAATGCGGAAAGTAAAATCATACGCTATTACAAGGCGCGGGTCTATACATCGCCAAATTAACAAAGACCCGTTTTTAATAAAAATGCGGAAAGTAAATAAATTCCTAATTACTATTACAAAGCTTGAGCAATTACATAATATTCACAATAAAATAAAATAAATGCGCGAAAGAATAGAAATAGAACGTTCGAGGGCGTTGGACCCTTTTGAGAAATTAAATGAAATTAAAAAGCTAATTAATTATTTAATTAAGAAAAGAAATGTTTTTATGTTTTTTTGTATTTAATGAAAATAAAGAAAATAAAAATAAAAATTAAAAGAAACCTTAATTCTAAGTTGTTTTAATTATTAAGAAAACATTAAAGTTTAATCTAATTTTACTAGATATTTAATGTACATGTTTATTTACAAAATAAATTAGTAATTAATAATAATGATAATAAGAAAAAAAAGTTATTTATTAAGAAAAGTGATAAAAAAGTTAAAGACCCTAATTTCTACATATTTTAATTTGTTAAGAAAAAGATTTAAGTTTTAAAACCTATTTTAAACTAAGTTAATTGTTAGAGTTTATTTACAAAAAATAGGTTAGTGATGAAATTAATAATAATTAAATATATTTTAGTTTCTGATTTTTTATCTTATGAAAATTAATTTATGAAATTAAAGAAAACAATTTAAAACAATTAAAAGAATAAAAAGGAAAATCAAATAAAAAAATAAAAATGTGCAAACCATGGGGGGTATTCAGACCCAAAGGAAGGTTTTTTGTGAGAAATCTGGCCCATTAGACAAAAAGCCTTGTTTGACTTTCTGGCATCACGTGCGTGTTCATTGACTCTTGAGTACCGTGGTCTGCATTCTTTGGCCATTGGATTGGGTTTCATGGCCATTTGTATTCTGGCTGTTGGCCATTTGTGTTCTGGCCTCAACGTTTCTTAATCTTCTCAGGATGTCTGTCTCGCCATGTATTGGTGTCATGCATAAGTTGTTCTTTTGGCCATTTGGCTTTTGGCTTCAATGTTCCTTAATGAACCTGCATGGGATCCTGTCTAAATCTGCAGTGTTGAATCTCATGAACACATTAAATAAAATAATAAAATGCAAATAAAGCCATTATATGAAGAAATTTAATGTTTAGGCACAATATGGCATGTATGAATGATTATACCCTTTTGATCATGGAGATCAAGTCAGCCTTACCCTTACTGAAGAAGTAGTGAGGTGTTGGTTTGTAATTGTGATGGCTTGTTTGTAGTGAGAGAGGGATTTGTAATAAGGATTTCAAGGATTTAGGGTTCTTGAAAGAATTTGATATTCTAACAGTGTTGTGGCAAAGATTTTTTTCTCTCTTTTCCTCCTCCCTGGTTTGTGTGAAAAGAAGGTGATTATATAATGGAAATTAGGGTAAAGAAAATGGGCTTTGAATGTGCAATTGGGCCTCCAATGTTTACTTGAGTTCGTCACTATCCAGGATAAATCGCAGGGACTTAAGTGCAATTTTTGAAGTTGAAATGTGAAAACAAAATGTAGCCGACATCAAGAACTAACTCCTGTCCGAAAATCGGCTCAATCGGATAAACGGTGAATTAGTTATGAATTTTTGAAGTTTCAGCTCAGACAAACTTATTTTGGGCTCCAGTGTCGACTCTGACACGTTCTTCAATAAAAAACTGGTATTGATCGGTGCATAATTTGGTCTCAACTTTTGAAGCAAAGTTGTAGATCTATGGGTCAGTGACCTTGTGTAAAAATATGAGTCCAATCCGATAAAAATTGACCGAGTTAAGAATTTTCGAAGTTTCGGCCCAGATGAAATAATATTCAGCATTCAGGATTTTCAGCGTGTCACGCATTCTGAGCAAAAAAAAGAAGGCCTTTTGAATACCGTTTGAACTCAATACCTTCTGTGAAAATGTAGCCAACTCAATTTGTGAAATTTTGGCGCTGGAACCAACTCGATATGATGAAAATCGACCAAGTTATGATTTTTTGAACATGACACAAATAAACTTCTGTCACAAATTTTCTGTACGAAAATACTTGATAAATCCACATTTTTGAAGACTTTCTGATCGAAATTGGCTTTCAGCCGTGAGAGATGAAAACGTAGATAATGTCAAGACGGAATTTATACCACCGGAACGGGTTCAAAACGAGTCACGATCTTCAAGTTATGAATTTTTTAGCGCGTAAAAACTGCACTTTCAGCACACTTTTTCACCATATTTCTTCGAGAAAACTCACACATTCGGATACCTTCCTTAAAGAATTGACTCTTGAGCCGAACCTGAATTTGAAAATACGTTGTCAGAGATATCTTGGCGAAAGAACACCTGAATATGACGCGCCGGGTTGGACTTGTGAATTTTTCTTGAAATGTTTTGGGAAATATGGGAGGGCAAATTTTGGGGCACAACAGTTGCCCCTGTTCAATCTTCTTAAACCTGAGGATGTAGATTGGCTTGCGTGCCTTTCGTGATCCGATGGTGGAAGATGATTGAACACTAAAGTGCCCAGAAATTTGCGCTCACATAGAGTGTGTTAGCAGTATGATGTAGGGAATGGGATTACAGATGCCATGTTGAGAGATGATGGATAGGAGAGATGGGCTTATAGATGCCATTGGGAGGTTGTCGATCGCGTAAGAGATTTCTTAGCGAGAACTTGCGTACCTGAGAAATAAAAATGATTACCTGGCCTGTTACAGGAGTTGATCTTCAAACCCTTTATGTAGATGTGCCCTGGCTGGATACAGGAATCGAATCTTTAAACTCTTCAGACGTGCCCTGGCAGGATACAGGAATCGAGTCAGGAGAATATTAGTCGTCAACAGATACACCCTGGCAAGATACAGGAATAGGATCTTCGAACTCTTCAGACGTGCCCTGGCAAGATACAGGAATCGAGTCTGGTAATGTTAGTCGTCAACAGATACACCCTGGCGAGATATAGGAATCGGATCTTCGAACTCTTCAGACGTGCCCTTGCCGGATACAGGAATCGAGTCTGGAATTCAGAAAGGTTGGTGAGTTGTCTCTACTGACAGGTTATTTCCATGGACGGGTGGTCTTTATCGACGGGTGTCTATAACGACGAGTGTCTATAACGACGAGTGTCTATAACGAAGAGTGTCTATGACGATGAGTGTCTATAACGATGAGTGTCTATAACGACGAGTGTCTATAACGACGAGTGTCTATAACGACGAGTGTCTATAACGACGAGTTTCTATAACGACGAGTGTCTATGACGACGAGTGTCTATAACGACGGGTGTCTATAACGACGAGTGTCTATGACGACGAGTGTCTATGACGACGGGTGTCTATAACGACGAGTGTCTATGACGACGAGTGTCTATAACGACGGGTGTCTATAACGACGAGTGTCTATAACGACGAGTGTCTATAACGACGAGTGTCAATAACGACGAGTGTCTATAACGACGAGTGTCTATAACGACGAGTGTCTATAACGACGAGTGTCAATAACGACGAGTGTCTATGACGACGAGTGTCTATGACGACGAGTGTCTATGACGACGGGTGTCTATGACGACGAGTGTCTATGACGACGAGTGTCTATAACGACGAGTGTCTATAACGACGAGTGTCTATAACGACGAGTGTCTATAACGACGAGTGTCTATAACGACGAGTGTCTATAACGACGAGTGTCTAATGCGACGAGTGTCTATAACGACGAGTGTCTATAACGACGAGTTGGATCAGAGAAATCTTTAGGCATTGATTTAACTGGATTTGTATTCTTTGACTGGGTTGGTCTCTTTTGACTGTATTCGTCTACATAGCTGATCTTTTAACTGTATCCTTCCTGAAAGGTAAAGGTCAGTCATATGCAATGCATGATATAGATCAAGCAATAATATTTTTCAACACATGAGATTGTATGATATGATGCGTATATGCATGTATCATGATGTATAACAATGTGATGTTTATGAATGTATCTGCGTATAGGAAAATAGATCCTTGACGGATGCCGGGAAGTCAAATCCTGGGCTGATGTTGAAGAGTGAGATTCTTCGTTTCCGTTGGGGATGATGATTGCAAGAATACCGGTCGGAGAAGATAACTCTGTTGGGGAATAAACTTGGCGAAGAGATTACTCTGCGGGGAATTACTCTGTGGGAAGAGATACTTCACTGAGATTTGATGATAACTCCGCTGGGGATTTCGTTGTTGTGCTCTGTGGGAAATGAAGGTATCTTGGTCGTATTCTTCAGCTGAACTTACCTTGGCACTTCGGTGGACAGGGCAATCAGATCATTTAGACAACTCATTATTGCCCCAGTTTCTGTCGGAGAAGAAGGTACCTGTGAAGGTGTTCGATGACTGCCAATTGACAAATCTTCTTCTGGTAGGCAAGTGACGAGATGACATGACATAGTCATATGCTTTGATCCCTAACTTTTGCCTGGACCGCCCTTTCGGGTTTTCAGTCCACCGGGATACCCATTTTTGCCCAAGCCGCCTTTTCAGGTTTTTGACTTGCCGGGTATACAGATTTTTTTCATTTCATCCCTCATTTTTGCCCGAACCCTTTTGGTTCGCCGGGAAGCCCTTATTTTTGCCTAGGTGTGTCAACCTAGCTGGTCTTTGATTACGCGTAGTATTTTTTCCGACTATGTCCATGCTCTCAGGATGTAGGGAGGTGCCCCTGTTATTGTGTTGCCACGCTACCAGATGTTTGGTCATGCAAGATTTGTTCCTGGGAGTTCATGTCCAATGCCCCAAGTGGCTCAGGCAGAGGTTTGCCCCTGGCTGTTTGGCATCTTGAGAGATTCCTTGAATCTTGACTGGACTGCCCCAGATGATGGACAATGATCAGGCCACGCCCCTTGATTGGAGGTACTTTTGTTTATTAGGCATTCGTCGTGCGAATTTCTATGCTGTTCAAACAAAAAGTCATATGCAAACAAAGTTATGTTAAAAATGCAAAGCTTATGTCTGTCTTGAAGTTTTTGAAAAATGCATTTTTCAGTAAAACCAGCAAATTTTGTAAAATGTGATGTCAACTCAATATTTTATAGCAAGCCTTAAGGAGTCGGGATACCTTTGGTAACAGTATGCTTTCGAACTAACCCATGCTTCAACTAGGACTTTTAAGGGTTGTAGCGTGGCCTGGTTCACGGTTTAAGAAACAAAGGATAAAGGCTCAAATTATTTGTACCCACCCGCTCTTCGTGATGTTCTTCAAACCTAAACTCAGCTGATCATGCGCTAGACCTTGTTTGAGTCTTTGCTCTGAAATTCCAGTGATGGTTCGGATGTTGAACGTTTATTTGAATAGGCAGTCATTTTTGTTTGGTTTAGGGTTTGTAAGACCTCTTTCTTTTTCTTTCATTATCCCTGTTTTTTGCCTGAACTATTTCTTTTTGGAATTACAGTCAGCGGGATGCCCCAGTTTTGTAAGTCTCCTTCATAGGTTTTGACTTAATGGGTTTTTATTTTGAGAAGTAATGACTGCCTGTATGTATGATTGTTCGGAACCATCACTGTCTTTTGTTTTGTAAGGACCTCTTTGGTGCCATTCGTTATGCACTTGGATCAACTGAGAGACTACCCTGCCCCAGGTTATGATTAAGGGTTTTAAATTTCGAAAAGAAAAACTCCTACTTCTTTGGCTCAGAGGGGTTGACGAGGGATTATCTTCCTTATAACTCCAGTGTTTAGGAATTGAAACAATGTCTGTACCTCATCAGCGGGGTCTGTTCAAAAGCATACTGTAAAGATCGTGGTATCGTTTTCGTCATCCTCCCTCAAGAGGCTTAGAATTTTCAATCAAGAGTTGATCATCACAAAAATATGAAAACAGTTTGCATATAGTGAATACGAAATAATTACTTCAAAACAGACATGTGTAATGCATTAATGAAATAACCAAGTTTGACATGAAATAAAATGTTTGAACAATCAAAGAAAATTACAATCTGAACATTCAAATGAACAAAAGTTTCCAATCCTAGCCATGTTTTGACAAGGGAGCAGTGGTCACATTCGGAGCCTCTGGAGAGTCGAACTGGACTTCCTTCGCGTCGATCAGGTCCTGAACCTTGTTTCTCAAAGTCCAACAATCACCTGTAGCATGCCCCGGGCTGTCAGAATGATAAGCGCAGCGAACGTTGGGGTTATACCTTGAAGGCGTCCTGTTGGGATTCTTTGGAGGGTCCGTGAGAGTTACCAACTTGGTTTCCAGCAACTGTGGCAATATCTGTGACAAGGTCATGCCGAGGGGAGTGAATTGCCTTTTGGGTCTCTCTTCCCTTTGCTGATTGTGACGCTGAGAAGCGTCGGTCGGTTTTGCAATAACCACCGCGTTGACATCTTGGCGGTGTTCGGACCTATTCTGCCCTTTTGAGCCATAGACAGCACTGGATTCTCTCTTGGATGGTTTCTTCTCAGTGTTCGAGGAGTCACCATTCTGTATTTTCCCCGACTTGATGCCAGCTTCTATTCTTTCCCCGGTCAAGATCAGATCTGTAAACCCAGCAGCAGAATTCCTAATCAGGTGGTTGAAGAATGGACCAGACAGGGTCCCCAAGAACATGTCGACGAGCTCGCGGTCAGTCAGAGGTGGTTGTACCCTTCCAGCAAGGTCCCTCCATTTTTGAGCATATTCTTTGAAGCCTTCGCTTGTACCCATAGACATCCCCTGAAGCTGAGTACGCGTGGGAGCAAGGTCGGCATTATACTGATATTGCTTGTAGAATGCAGTGGCCAAGTCCTCCCAGCTGCGGATGTTGGCTCCATTCAGTTGATAGAACCAGTCGAGTTGAGTTCCCGACAGACTATCCTGAAAAAAGTGAATCCATAAATTCTTGTCAGCCGTGTAGGGCTGGATCCTCCTTGTGTAAGACATGAGATGCAGCTTAGGACAGGAAGCCCCGTCGTACTTGGCAAAGGCAGGTGCCTTGAATTTGTGCGGGATTACTACCCTAGAAGACAGACCTAGATCTTCGAAGTCCAGGCCGGGCACTTTTTGTATCTCCATGGCACTTAGCTGGTCTTCCAACTGTTTATACATGTCCTCAGCTGGAGGGTACTGCTCATCATTGTAATCAGTCTCTTTGTCGGAGACCACTGGACTAGGAACCTCCCTTTCTTGGGGGCTGTCTTTCCCAACAGATGGGGTAGTCTGCTAAACTTCATTTTGTGATCCATTCCCAGATTTGCGTCTAGGATTGAACAGCACCGTCCTCTTCTTCTTCTTTTTCAAAAGCAGGGTCTTCAGATCTTGTTGCCCCTGGGCCAAACTCATGATCAACTCTTGGAACTGGGCGTTATGAGCCTGGAGGGCCTTGATGGACTGCTCAGTAGATGACTCAGGATTCATGACGATCGGCTGAAATAAACAGCGAAGAAGGTAAGCATCCTGTAAAAGGGATACCTGTAATGCAATGATATGTATGTATGCATGCAATGTTTTCAAGGATCTCGCGGGGTAAACAAAGAAACTTGTTAGAATTGGAGTCCGATAGCTTGATTGAATGAACTGCATGTTGTCGAGAGTCCTTCTTCAAGGGTCAAGGCTCACCATATCGAGTGGGTCATAGCCCCTGACAACCTTGGCTAGAGGAAAATAAATCCCCTTTGCCCCTTGCTGGACAATTGGTTCATCATGACCTGCATCACAAGCCCTCGAGATCCTTGAAATGGATTAGTCCTTATGCGGGATGTATGCAATGGTATGATGGCATGATGTTATGCTATGCATGGAGTGATGTAAGTAGGCCCTGCTATGAGTCCCGATTAAGGACTATAAACAAAACCTGCAAGAAACTCAAGTGTCAGATAACAAGTATGCAAATAATCAAGTTTTAAGGCACACAAGTCACACAAAAGAGCCCTTAGAGTTTAGGCCAGCATGGGGTCTAGGTATTACCCTCTTTCAGTTTGTTGGTTAAGACCTGTCCTATCAGAAATAATCGGGTTCTAGAGGATCCCAATATCACTAACTACCCTCAATCGGTCATAACTCCAGCATCGCAATCTTTTCTTGCGGCCAGAACCATCACGAGAGTTTAGCCTCAATGGGCGTAGCATACTGCTACTGTTCTATTGGCCAAGTTGGGTCATTTAAGGTTCTAAGGTCGGTTGGTGCTTAATGACTCCTCAGAAGACCCATATTCTCCTCATTGCGACACAAGGGATATCGGTACAGACCAAGGTGCCACACCAACGTAGCCACTGCTTCACCCATGTCGGTCTACGCCGAACATGTCCCTCACAGCTTATGCTACCTAACAGGGTATCCCCAGATCCGGGTTATGATCTATGTAACTCCGATGCAGCCCACAATAATAAAGCAAACAAACACAGCAATTGAAAACACAAGTGATCTTAGTCCTAAGGTACACCTCACTTTAAAAGTTCCCCAGCAGAGTCGCCAGTTCTGTGATCGGTGGATCTGGAACTGACTGTTTAACGCTGGTTCGCGAAATGTCGCGGAAGCAAGAGTCGCCACCGTCTTTTATTTTCTCCAACATGGACAGGACAAAAGCACAACAAAATTCCTCATGAGAATAGTTCTCGGTTCGGGAGGTAGATTTATAGAAAGGGAAGGTGTTAGCACCCTTTCTATCCATGGTTATCCATGGGCTCTTAGGTACTTGCTCATTGTGTTTTCAAAAGTGTTTTTTTTTCAATTGTGAGTGAGTTTGAAAAAGTTTCGTTTAAAGATTTCAGATCGACTCTTGTATCAGTCCTCAAGAGTGTTTGAAAATCGTTTTGAAAGCTTTTTTGAAAAGTGTCGGTGTGAAAAGAGTTTTGATTTGTTTTTGAATTAGAGCAAGCATCTATGAGTCATCCACCTACCCTAAGGAATTAGGCTGTGTAAATGTCCTTAAGGTAGTGTCATCCCACCATTGAGAGGTAGGTAGCACCACCGTTGGAGGTGTTCGGGTCAATTCGATTGTTAGGGACAGTGTGGTCACCAGAGCAACAGTAGGACACCTTAGAAGCTACCCTTATGCCATTGATCATGGACATAAGGACTTACTAAAACATCCTATACTCGACGACCACGTTTCGAAGGCAAGGCTACAGTGAGGCGTACCCTAAGAGTGGTGTGTGAATTTGTGTGTTATTTTCATGTTGATATTTATCTTGTACATGCATCATGGTGATCTACACTTGTTTTTATTTTAGGCCATACATTCTTTCATGCAAAGTTTAGCAGTTTAAAAGTGCGGAAATTTAAATGTGGAAAGTAAAATCATACGCTATTACAAGGCGCGGGTCTATACATCGCCAAATTAACAAAGACCCGTTTTTAATAAAAATGCGGAAAGTAAATAAATTCCTAATTACTATTACAAGGCTTGAGCAATTACATAATATTCACAATAAAATAAAATAAATGCGCGAAAGAATAGAAATAGAACGTTTGAGGGCGTTGGACCCTTTTGAGAAATTAAATAAAATTAAAAAGCTAATTAATTATTTAATTAAGAAAAGAAATGTTTTTATGTTTTTTTGTATTTAATGAAAAATAAAGAAAATAAAAATAAAAATTAAAAGAAACCCTAATTCTAAGTTGTTTTAATTATTAAGAAAACATTAAAGTTTAATCTAATTTTACTAGATATTTAATGTACATGTTTATTTACAAAATAAATTAGTAATTAATAATAATGATAATAAGAAAAAATAGTTATTTATTAAAAAAAGTGATAAAAAAGTTAAATACCCTAATTTCTACATATTTTAATTTGTTAAGAAAAAGATTTAAGTTTTAAAACCTATTTTAAACTAAGTTAATTGTTAGAGTTTATTTACAAAAAATAGGTTAGTGATGAAATTAATAATAATTAAATATATTTTAGTTTCTGATTTTTTATCTTATGAAAATTAATTTATGAAATTAAAGAAAACAATTGAAAACAATTAAAAGAATAAAAAGGAAAATCAAATAAAAAAATAAAAATGTGCAAACCATGGGGGGTATTCAGACCCAAAGGGAGGTTTTTTGTGAGAAATCTGGCCCATTAGACAAAAAGCCTTGTTTGACTTTCTGGCATCACGTGCATGTTCATTGACTCTTGAGTACCGTGGTCTGCATTCTTTGGCCATTGGATTGGGTTTCATGGCCATTTGTATTCTGGCTGTTGGCCATTTGTGTTCTGGCCTCAATGTTCCTTAATCTTCTCAGGATGTCTGTCTCGCCATGTATTAGTGTCATGCATAAGTTGTTCTTTTGGCCATTTGGCTTTTGGCTTTTGGCTTTTGGCTTTTTGCCATTTGGCTTTTGGCTTTTGGCCATTTGGCTTTTGGCCTCAACGTTCCTTAATGAACCTGCATGGGATCCTGTCTAAATCTGCAGTGTTGAATATCATGAACACATCAAATAAAATCATAAAATGCAAATAAAGCCAATATATGAAGAAATTTAATGTTTAGGCACAATATGGCATGTATGAATGATTATACCCTTTTGATCATGGAGATCAAGCCAGCCTTACCCTTACTGAAGAAGTAGTGAGGTGTTGGTTTGTAATTGTGATGGCTTGTTTGTAGTGAGTGAGGGATTTGTAATAAGGATTTCAAGGATTTAGGGTTCTTGAAAGAATTTGATATTCTAACACTGTTGTGGCAAAGGTTTTTTTCTCTCTTTTCCTCCTCCCTGGTTTGTGTGAAAAGAAGGTGATTATATAATGGAAATTAGGGTAAAGAAAATGGGTTTTGAATGTGCAATTGGGCCTCCAATGTTTACTTGAGTTCGTCACTTTCCAGGCTAAGTCGCAGGGACTTAAGTGCAATTTTTGAAGTTGAAATGTAAAAAACAAAATGTAGCCGACATCAAGAACTAACTCCTGTCCGAAAATCGGCTCAATCGGATAAACGGTGAATTAGTTATGAATTTTTGAAGTTTCAGCTCAGACAAACTTATTTTGGGCTCCAGTGTCGACTCTAACACGTTCTTCAATAAAAAACTGGTATTGATCGGTGCATAATTTGGTATCGACTTTTGAAGTAAAGTTGTAGATCTATGAGTCAGTGACCTTGTGTAAAAATATGAGTCCAATCCGATAAAAATTGACCGAGTTATGAATTTTCGAAGTTTCGGCCCAGATGAAATAATATTCAGCATTCAGGATTTTCACCGTGTCACGCACTCTGAGCAAAAAAACGAAGGCCTTTTGAATACCGTTTGAACTCAATACCTTCTGTGAAAATGTAGCCAACTCAATTTGTGAAATTTTGGCGCCGGAACCAGCTCGATACGATGAAAATCGACCAATTTATGATTTTCTGAACATGACGCAAATAAACTTCTGTCACAAATTTTCTGTACGAAAATACTTGATAAATCCACATTTTTGAAGACCTTCTGATCGAAATTGGCTTCCAGCCGTGAGAGATGAAAACGTAGATAATGTCAAGATGGAATTTTGGCCACCAGAACAGGTTCAAAACGAGTCACGATCTTCAAGTTATGAATTTTTTAGCGCGTAAAAACTGCACTTTCAGCACACTTTTTCACCATATTTCTTCGAGAAAACTCACACATTCGGATACCTTCCTTAAAGAATTGACTCTTGAGCCGAACCTGAATTTGAAAATACGTTGTCAGAGATATCTTGGCGAAAGAACACCTGAATATGACGCGCCGGGTTGGACTTGTGAATTTTTCTTGAAATGTTTTGGGAAATATGGGAGGGCAAATTTTGGGGTACAACAGATGGCATCTTTTAATCGCATCTCCGACAATCCTCTAGCAACTATCAAATGGAATCTATAAGCCCATTCCTGATATCATAAGTCAAGTATTACCTCATGCGAGTGCAAATTTCTGGGCACTCTAGTGTTCAATCATCTTCCACCTTCAGATCACGAAAGGCAGACGAGCCCATCTACATCTTCAGGTTTAAGAAGATTGAAAGGGGACAGCTTTTGTACCCCAAAATTTGTCCTCCCATATTTCCCAACAAATGTCAAGTGAAGTCCCCAAATTGCTCAAGGAAGTTCAAGAGTTGACCAGACAAACTCTCTCCTAAGGTAGTCTACCTAAAATTAGGGTTTCTATTTTCATCAAGATGTGTGAACCACAAAGGACTCAAATTCTCACCATTGTCCTAATATGTTCTCAATATCATCCATGTCAAGTTTCAAGCCTTGCAGAGGAAGTTTGCTCAGTCAATTGCCCAAATGACTGAAAATCAACTATGCTAGGTCAAAAGTCAAATGTGGCCCACATACAGTCAAACTTCAATATTTTTGGTCAACATCCTCATTTTGAAGTATAATTCATCATTTTATCAAGGGTTTATCATGATTCATCAAGGATTTCTCACAATTCATCAAAACCCAAAAGTTGCTAAATTAGGGTTTTATAGGAAAAGTCAACTCAACTTTGACCAAGCATAACGTTTTCATACTTTATCAGAAATGACCCATTCAAATTTCATTTTTAATAGGATGCAATTACCTACAATTCATCTTCAGCTCCCAAGTTCATAATATGCACTCACAAAAAGATATGAATTTTGACATTATAGGTCATTTTGAAAAGTCAACAAAAACACATTTTGGGTCAAAGCTTCATACATGAACATGGAAGACTCAAATGAGATGAGACCAAAAGGGTTTCTTAGGGGACATCCAAAGCTTTCTAAAAAGTCCAAGAACTCCCTCCTAGGGTCAAAATTGAAAGAGATATGCATTATCAAAGTTGGCCATTTTTGGAAAATTGCCAAAAGTCAAATATGCTCAAATTTGCATTGTTTGCTAAATGGGCCCAACTTTTTATGCTTTCACCTTAATTATAATGGGGTCCACGACTCAAATGCTGATCCACCAATTGTTTGATTAATTTTTTCATTTATTTTGATTTTTCATTAATTAAAAATTGAATTAAAACAAATAAATGATGAAAATTATCAAAGATTTGATTTGATTGGTTTTTTCACAGGTTAGAAACAAAGATTTAATGAGCTTGAAATATCAATTCGAATCAATGATAATTGGAACAAATAGAGCATGATTAGGCCAAATTTGGAAGGTTTACATATGCCATGAAAACAAAATCAAATCTAGAAAAACTCCCAAATATGTGATCAGTTTTACAACCCTAATTCATTCAAGGTTATTATTGTACCCAAAAATTTGCCCTCCCATATTTCTCAAAATTTTTCAAGAAAGATCCACAAGTTGCTCAAGGTAGCCCAAGGGTTCACCAGACAAGCTCCCTCCTAAGGCAGTCTACCTCAAATTAGGGTTTCATGTTGCATCAAGATACTTGAGTCCAAGGGATCCAAAATGCTCAACATTGTCCTAATATGTTCTCAAGATCATATATGTCATGTTTCAAGCCCTACAGAGAAAGTTTGCTTAGTCAATTGCTCAAAGGCCTGAAAATCGACTATGCTAGGGCAAAAGTCAACTGTGGCCCACATACATTCAAACTTCAAGATTTTTCGTCAACATCCTCATTTTGAAGTATATTTCATCATTTGATTAAGGGTTGATCATGATTCATCAAGGATTTCTCATAATTCATCAAGAACCAAAAGTTGCTAAATTAGGGTTTTGTAGGAAAAGTCAACTCAACTTTGACCAAACATAACTTTCTCATACTTTATGAGAAATGACCCATCCAAAGCTCATTTTGAATATTATTCCATTTTATACAATCCATCTTCAGATCCCAAGTTCAAAATATGTACTCACAAGAAGTTATGATTTGGACATTATAGGTCATTTTGAAAAGTCAACAAAAACACCTTTTTGTCAAAGCTTCATACATGAGCATGGAATGTCAAATTGAGATAAGACAAAAAGGGTTGCTTATAGGACATCTCAAGATTTCTAAAAAGTATAATAACACCTTCAAAGAGTCAAAATTGAGGAAGTTATGCATTGGTGAAGTTGACCCTTTTTGCAAAATTGCCAAAAGTCAACTATGCCTAAAACTTCAATTTTTGCCAAATGGGCCCAATCTTTTACACTTGTTTTGAGTTGGAACCATGGTCCACGAGCCCTATCCCTTTCCACTTGTCTTAAATTCCAGCTAGCATAATATTTTATTCGTGTAAAGGCTTGCAGTGCACAAAAAGATTGGATTTGGACTATTTTTGGAAAGATATTCAAGTGTATCAAATCAAAATCAAATGCAATGATGGAGGAAGATTGAGCACATTATTTCAACCCTAATTCATTCCTCAATACATATAGAAGGAACGCAGATCTAAAATCAGGTTAGAAGGAGGCGTGTGAACCAGAACAAAAACTTGAAAAAACACCAAAAAGTGTAGACACGAATTCATACTTCCAGGCATCCTCAAGGCCTTCTAGTTGTCCCAATCGCTTCCTGGGGTTGCAAGCAAGTGAAATCAATCAAGAACAACTCCTTTCCAGTACCAAAAAGCGTTGTAAGTCATCCATGATATTGGCATATTTTTGAAACCGGTTTGCATGATTTAGACATTGATATCATGAATTAATGACATATTCTTGATCCTTAAGCCATATGAAAGCTTTCTGTAATGTTTGATTTCATTTTTATGGCTTGTATGAGATTTCTCCATTGCTAGGTTTTTGTGCTTCGATTTAGGATTTCTTCCTATAGGCAAAATTGGGCCATGAAAGGACCACCATTAAACTCAGCAGGTCTAGACGAAGCTTTTCATGGCCCTAGTTTTTATTTATCTTGCTCGTGGTTGATTTTAAGAGAACGTAGGTTTGTAGTGAAGGACGAATGTCCGTAGGTAAAAGTCTGGGACTTTTACCCACGGAGAAGGGAAGAAGATGATTAGCTGGCACCTTTCCATTGGATCGTTCAAAATTCGCGCTAATATTTTATTATTTCGCTTGTTTATTTTATATTAATTCTTGTTTATATTACATACAACAAAAACAAGTGGCGCAGTTGGTTACAGGGTATGTGCAAAATGCTTCAGGACCTGTGTTCGAATCCCAGGTCCCCCACTTTCTTCATGTTATTTTCTTGTAGATAATCCAGCGCGCGCATGAAGCCAAGGTCTACCATGTGACCTCGCCATCCAATCTGCCAAGCGGCCAGATGGCCAAATCTGATGGCCATCATCTGAAGGACCATAGTATGCCTAGTTGTGATACGGTGGGAGAACTGACTATGGGTTTTGCGTTTTTATTCGCAAATGTTTCGGTTGAGCAAGAGTCGCCACCGACTTTTTATTTTATCCTAAGGAAAGGTTTAAAAAGCACAGCAAAAAACCTTTGAGATTTTTCTTGGGTTCGGGGAGTAGATTATAGAAAGGGAAGGTATTAGCACCCTTTCTATCCATGGTTATCCATGGGCTCTTAGTTACTTGCTTAGATCACTTGCCTTTTGTTTTCAATTGTTTGAAATGGTGCTTGTGTGTGTGGGTTTGAAAATGTTTTTGAAAAGAAGCCAATGTGGTGGCAACCTTTGTAATGATCCATGTGGGGATGTGTACAAAGGTGTATGTCTTTTGAAAAGGTTTTCATTTGTTTTTTTTTAAAGTTGTTTTGAAAGTGTTGTGAGGTGTGGTTTAAAAACAGGCAAGTGTTTTTGTTTTGCAAGTTGACAAGTACTTAAGAGCGATCTACCCTAAAGTTCTCAAAGTTTTTATTATGTTTTTAACCCTTTTAACAATTTTGTTCCACCATTGTATTTGGTGGACAATCTTGTGTTAGGACGTGAAAGGGACGGGCGCGGGTCATCGTTTGGACCATAATTGCAATGGTGCCAAGTATCTTTGGGCATTTTCTTTTAAGGGACTTGATCATTTTTAGGCAACTTTCGAAAGCGTCATCGAGAGACTATGATCATTTGAATTGTTTGTTTTGCCCAAAGAGACCTAACATGCAATATGGCCCAATTTTTGAAAGGCAACAAGTGGATGTAACCCTAGGGGTGTTAGTGTGCAAGTGTGTTTTGTTGCATACAAGAGTCTTTCTTTGAATTAGGTTTTTCTATTTCATTGATTTTATCTTGTCATACACGTCCTAATTACTAGCAATAAGAAGCGGAAATGTAAAATCCTACGCTATTACAACAATTAGGGGAGGGGGATACACATTTGTACATGGGGGGTTCAACGAGAAAAATAGACAAAAAAGAAAATAGCAGAAAACAAGATATATAGAGAGAGAGGGAGCCCGCGCGCTGCTGGGAGGTCATTAGAAGTTCTGACCCAGATCCGCTGCCAGATGATCAACCTGTTAGTGAAATTGGATGAGTCGGAACTTCTGACTCTAGAACCTGCAAAACAGAACCTTGTTAGTGGGGAAATCAGAAGTTCTGATTTCCCTGCGCTGCAAGACAGAAGTTTGTTAGTGGAGAAACCAGAAGTTCTGATTCTGCTGAAAAGGCAATAATTCTCAGAGGTTCTGATATCATTGACAGCAGAATAGGCTTCAGATGTGCTAACGTCAAAGTCAGCACTTGGCTTTTTCCTGTACTAATCAGAACATCTGCAATCCTGTTGTTACTCCACAAAACAGGAAACATATTTGGAACAGATCCAGCAAAATAGCAAAAATGTTTCGGAGGTCAGAATCACCAAGGTCACAGGCAAGTCCTATACTGGCTCAGAATGTTCTGAGGTATGAGAGTCCTCAGAACATAAACAGCAATAACATGAATATTTACATTATGTTACTTGAATATGCACAGCTGATGATGCTTAACAGTGTGATGAGGGTCAGCAGGTGCTTACCTGACTGTTTGGAAAAGTTGGTGAGTGAAAGTTTTAGCTTTTGGTTCTGGTGGTGTTCTGGACAGATTTTGAAAAGGGGAAGTAAAGGTGTATACGTGTATAGGGTCAGAAGTTTGGAAAGAGTGTTTTTGGTTTACAGAAAAGAGCTGGATATTTGATGAAGTTGAAGGTGAGAAACTTAAAGTTATGAAACAAAGCTGGAGATTTTGGCAGAGTTTCAGAATGCTGTGTTGCTAGGAGTTTTGTTTCTCTCTTAGCAATTTCTGTTTCTTTTTCTTGGACCTCTTTTGCAGTGGTTAAAGCTCTCTATTTATAGGCAAAATTCTTGTGGATGCCTTGAACATTTAAGGCGCCAATAGAGTTTGAATTTGTTCTTTGACAGAAATTCCTGGGAAGTTGTGATAACAGCTAGCTTTCAGCCTAGGTTGCAGCAGCAGGCGTAGATTGGGGAGAAGTGACCTCTGAAGTGGGTGGTGGCGTGAAGACCCATGCCAGAATCTGTGCAAAAGCATTTTCCAAGCCACACGTGAATGCTCAGGAGTGGTTGGAAGCATTAATGGGCATTAAATGGTGACAAGACCTGTCAATACCAACGTTATGGTAATGAAAACCAACGTTGAATCAGCAGCGTAAACCATGCTCTGGCCTTGGCTACCTGTTGCCTTAGTAAGCTCTGGAGATTCTCCTAGTTTTCTGGTACGTTCCTTGGATTTACTTCTGGACAATCTGGACTTAGAGATTCTGTATCAGTGTAACACCCATTCCTCTGACCTTTCATCTTCTGATTTCAACCTGTTCTGAAGGAGCCTTCAGACTTTCCTGCTTCTCTTGCATTCCTTTAGCAAGTTCTGACTGAGCTTGTGTAACTGCTGAAGGAGCATGCTTTGTTTGAGACTTACATTCTGAACCACGTCTACAACTTCTGATTGAACTGATGTAGCTGCGGAAGAGCCAACTTCTGACCACGCTGAGCCAAGCTTGCAACTTCTGACCGTCTTCATCTGGAATGGGTTCAGAAGTTCTGAAGCGCTGATTTTTCTAAAAACACTTATTTTAGAGAAGCATTCTAAGTACTTAGAATTTGATTTTTCTCAAGATAAAAGCGTTGCCTCTGGAGTTCATGAGATCATCTTGCTCTTGTAAGCGGCTTGCTTGGGCAAAGGGATAACTCAGGACTTGGATTTGTTTCAGAGGGACCTTGAAAATCCAAGATGGTTTCCTGAAGAAAGGGAGGGCAAATTTTGGGGTACAACAGTTGCCCCTGTTCAATCTTCTTGAACCTTAAGAGTTAGATTGGCAAGTTTGCCTTTCGCGACTCGAAGGTAAAAGGAGATTGGACACCAGAGTGCCCGGAAATTTGCACTCGCATAGTAGAGTATCAGCAATGTGATGGCGGGAATGGACTTATAGATGCCATTTGGAGAGGTGGTGGATAGGGAGATGGGCTTATAGATGCCATCTGGAGATGTGACAGATCTTCGTCGGGAATGGGCTTACAGATGCCATTTGGAAGTGTTGATCGCACAAGAGATTCCTTAGCGAGAACTTTATGTATCTGAGAAAGGCAGATGTTTTCTTGGCTTATTACAGGTGTTTGATCTTCAATCTCCTTATGCAGATATGCCCTGGCTGGATACAGGTATCGAATCTTCGAACTCTTCAGACGTGCCCGGGCTAGATACAGGAATCGAGTCTGGAAATGTTGTAGTTGATAGATGTGCCCTGGATGGATACAGGAATCGAATCTTCGAACTCTTCAGACGTGCCCTGGCTAGATACAGGAATCGAGTCTGGAAATGCTGTAGTTGATAGATGTGCCCTGGCTGGATACAGGAATCGAATCTTCGAACTCTTCAGACGTGCCCTGGCTAGATACAAGAATCGAGTCTGGAAATGCTGTAGTTGATAGATGTGCCCTGGCTGGATACAGGAATCGAATCTTCGAACTCTTCAGACGTTCCCTGGCTAGATACAGGAATCGAGTCTGGAAATGCTGTCGATAGTTGATGGTAGTTGTCTTTGGGATTGTCTTTTTTTCTGAAAAGGCAAAACATAAGTTGTATGCAATGTCATGATGTATGATATGCGTGATGTTTTAACATGAGACAGCGTTGCATGCACTTTATCATGTATGTAAGCGAGATGTATGAAAGTGTGAAATGTTTATGAATGTAACTTCGTCTTAGGAAAATAGATCTTCGATGATTGGCCGGGGAGTTGCCCTGTGGCCAAGATACTTTGCTGAAGTGTTGATGAGAGACCTGCTGAGGACTTTAATGATGGATCCTGCTGGGGATAAAAAACTCCGCTGGGAAACACCAAAGGTAAACTATGCTGGGGAATACCAAAAATAGACTCCGCTGGGGATATCAAAAATAAACTCCGCTGGGGATTGAAAGATACACTCCGTAGGGGATTGAAAGATACTTTGTTGGGGGCGATCTTCCGTGGCGGTTAGCTGAGGGTAACCCAGTTATAAGCCCTTGTGAGGAATAACTCTGAACAAAGCTCGGGAGAGACGTCTGTATTCTGCAGGGAACAAGCTTCCAGAATCTTCTGGGGATAAGCTTTTAGACCTGCCAGGGAAAGTTGACGACTTCACTGGGGGAAGTACTGCTGAATCCTGCCTTACTCTGCAGGGCGTTGAGATGATTTGGTCACATCCTTCAGTCGAATCTACCTGGGTACCTTGGCGGACAAAGCAATCAGACTGCATCAGACAACTTCACATTGCCCCTGTTTCTGATGTCACCTGTAATTAATCTTTCGTTTCATATACAAATATTTATGAATCAGCAATTTTAATGTCAAATGCATATATCAAAAATGAACATTGGACGTTCTTCGCCAGACAAAACAGAAAAAAGGAAAAGCAATGGTAATTTGTATGGACAAATGAATTTGCATTGATTTGCACTTTGCCTGTGAATAGGCGTTTTTGTACAAGAGGCTGACATCCTAGTAAGAGGACGCCACCAAATAACATAGAATTTACAATTTTTGAAAAGGAAACAAAACAGCTATGTGAACGATCCCACTGGGTTCCAACTCTGCTATCGCCTTTATGTCTTCGGGCGTCTCATCGCTTTGCTGGCTAGTTGAAGATGAAGCTGATTGGTCGATGCCGAAGTCTTAGCCAGATAGTCGATGCCGAACTCCGGATGCGAAGTGATCCAATGAGACATAGTGTTACGCTTTATCCCTAACTTTTGCCTGGACCGCCCTTTCGGGTTTTCAGTCCACCGGGATACCCATTTTTGCCCAAGCCGCCTTTTCAGGATTTCGACTTGCCGGGTGTACAGATTTTTTTCATTTCATCCCTTATTTTTGCCCGAACCCTTTTGGTTCGCCGGGAAGCCCTTATTTTTGCCTAGGTATGTCAACCTAGCGGGTCTTTTATTCATGCGTAGTATCTTTTTACTATGTCTGCATTGGCGGGGTGAGGAAGGTCGTCACCATCCATGGTGGTTAGGATCAAGGCTCCTCCTGAGAACACATGTTTAACCACAAATGGCCCTTCGTACGTAGGGGTCCATTTGCCCCGGGGATCACTTTGAGGAAGGATGATGCGTTTGATTACCAGGTCCCCAACTTGATACTCTTGCGGTCTGACTTTCTTGTTAAATGCCCTGATCATCCGTTTTTGATACGTCTGACCATGACAGATAGCGGTGAGCCTTTTTTCGTCAATCAGGTTTAATTGATCAAGTCGAGTCTGTATCCAGTCATCTTCACTCAAGTCTGCATCCTTCATTATCCGGAGAGAGGGTATCTGAACTTCGATTGGCAAGACTGCCTCCATGCCGTAGACCAAGGAGAAGGGAGTTGCCCCGGTTGACGTCCTTGCTGAGGTGCGGTACCCATGAAGAGCAAACGGAAACATCTCGTGCCAATCTTTATAAGTCACTGTCATCTTCTGCACAATTTTCTTGATATTTTTATTAGCTGCCTCTACAGCCCCATTCATCTTCGGTCGGTAGGGAGAAGAATTGTGGTGCTGTATCTTGAATTGTTCACAGAGTTCAGTGATCATCTTGTTATTGAGATTGGTACCATTGTCCGTAATGATTCTTTCCGGGACACCGTACCGACAAATCAGATTATGCCGGATGAAACGTGCCACGACGCTCTTGGTTACTGTGGCGTAGGAAGCTGCCTCAACCCACTTCGTGAAGTAATCGATCGCCACCAAGATGAAGCGATGCCCGTTGGTTGCTGTTGGTCGGATCTCACCGATCATATCAATGCCCCACATTACAAAAGGCCAGGGTGCCGTCAGGACGTTCAGAGGAACCGGAGGGATATGCACCTTGTCAGCATAGATCTGGCATTTATGACAAGTTCGGGAGTGTTGGTAACAATCAGCTTCCATTGTGGACTAGAAATATCCTGCCCGAAGGATTTTCTTAGCCATGGTGTGTCCACTGGAATGTGTTCCAAATGTGCCTTCATGCAGTTCTATCATGATCTTCTCTGCTTCAGCCTTATCCACACAACGTAGTAGAGTTGAATCATGATTCCGTTTGTAGAGAATGTCGTTGCTGAGGAAGAATTTTGCCGCAAACCTCCTCATGAACTTCTTGTCATTGACAGATGCACCTTCAGGGTATTCCTGAGCTTCCAAGTACCTCTTCACCTCATGATACCAGGGTTTTTCAGTCACCTTCTCGGCCTCGAGATCGCAACAGTATGCTGGTTCATCCAACTTCCAGATAATGATTCGGGGAGCCTCATTGTCCCATTTAACTTTGAACATCGAAGACATCGTAGCTAGTGCGTCCGCTAGCTGATTCTCCTCTCTTGGGAAGTGCTCAAAAGTTATTTCTTCAAAGTGGGGAAGCAAGGTCAACACATACTCCTTGTAAGGAATGAGATTTGGGTGTTTCGTATCCCACTCTCCTTTGATCTGATTGATCACGAGAGCGAAATCTCCGAAGACACTCAGAAACTTGATCCTTAAGTCAATTTCAGCTTGAAGACCCATGATACATGCCTCATACTCCGCCATGTTGTTGGTGCAGTTGAAACATAATCGGGCGGTGAGTGGAGTATGAGTTCCTTTGGGGGATATGATTACAGCGCCGACGCCGTTACCCAAAGCATTGGAGGCTCCGTCAAAATGCATAGACCATCGGGATCCTTCCTTAGGTCCTTCATCCGGTCCAGGTACTTCACAGTCAGTTACCACCATGATGTCTTCGTCCGGAAAATCAAAGTTCAATGATTGGTAATCGTCCACAGGTTGGTGTGCCAAATGATCTGCCAGTACACTTCCTTTGATTGCTTTATGAGTTGTATACTGGATATCATACTCTGTCAAGATCATTTTCCATCTCGCTATTCTCCCTGACAGAGCAGGCTTTTCAAATATGTACTTGATGGGATCCATCTTTGAAATCAACAAGGTAGTGTGAGTCAGCATATACTGTCTCAGCCGGCGAGCAGCCCATACAAGAGCGCAGCAAGTTTTCTCAAGCAGTGAGTAACGAGACTCACAGTCGGTAAACTTTTTGCTCAAGTAATAAATAGCGTGCTCTTTTCGGCCAGACTCGTCATGCTGCCCCAGCACACAACCCATTGAGTTATCAAGCACTGTCAAGTATAGTATCAGAGGTCTTCCTTCCACTGGTGGCATAAGAATGGGTGGCTCTTGGAGATATTCCTTTATCTTTTCAAAGGCAGCCTGACATTCATCGTTCCAGCGTACTACTTGATCTTTCTTCAGTAATTTGAAGATTGGCTCACAAGTAGCAGTCAGATGTGAGATGAATCGGGCAATGTAATTCAATCATCCTAGGAAGCCTCTAACTTCTTTCTCTGTCTTCGGAGTCGGCATCTCTTGAATGGCTTTAACCTTGGCAGGGTCCACTTGAATACCTTTATCACTTACAATGAAACCTAGCAACTTTCCGGATCTTACCCCAAAGGTGCATTTGTTGGGATTCAACCTCAGCTTGTATAATTTGAGTCGGTCAAACAACTTCCTCAGATGGTCAAGGTGCTCTTCCTCAGTTTGAGACCTTGCAATCATGTCATCAACGTATACCTCAATCTCATGATGGATCATATCATGAAATAAAGCAACCATGGCACGTTGATAGGTTGCCCCAGCATTTTTCAATCCGAATGGCATGACCTTATAACAGAAGGTGCCCCACTGAGTCACAAAGGTAGTCTTCTCCATATCCTCTGGAGCCATCTTGATCTGATTATACCCTGA
This sequence comes from Vicia faba, assembly GCA_948472305.1. NCBI lineage: Eukaryota > Viridiplantae > Streptophyta > Magnoliopsida > Fabales > Fabaceae > Vicia > Vicia faba. The sequence goes on along the minus strand of OX451739.1, from coordinate 116,386,807 downwards.
AAAACCATCCATGAAGGAGAAAACCTTGTGTTGAGCGGTATTGTCAACAAGAACGTCGATGTGAGGTAAGGGGAAGTCATCCTTGGGGCTTGCCCTGTTCAAATCCCTATAGTCGACACACATTCTGACTTTACCGTCTTTCTTCGGCACTGGCACCACATTGGCAACCCACTGAGGGTAAGAAGTTACTGCTAGAAACCCAGCGTCGAACTGCTTCATAACCTCAGCCTTGATCTTTTCAGACCTCTCTGGGCGCATACGGCGGACCTTTTGCTTCACCGGAGGGCAATCTTCCTTGGTTGGTAGATGATGAATTACAATGTCGGCATTCAAACCAGGCATATCTTCATAGGACCAAGCAAATATCTCCATGTAATCCTGTAGCATCTGGATCAATCGTTGCTTTACGCTGAGCTCTAGATTAGCCCCAATCTTGACCTCTTTCTTATCTGTCTCAGTACCCAGGTTAATTGTTTCCACCGGCTCTTCATGTGGTTGAATAGCCCTCTCTTCTTGGAGTAGCAGCTTTGCGAGTTCACCAGGCACTTCGCAATCATCTTCACCTTCGTCTTCGGCCAAGTTGATCGGATTCTCGAAGTCATAACTGGCGGTAGCAGAGCTGTTACCAGCGAGATCCAGAGTGGACTGAAACCTGTATAAGTGAGTGTGTGTAAATATAGCTATTTTGCAATATATAACACAGAAAGAAAAGAGCACAAGATTTGAAATGCAACAAACGTCCAATGTTTTGATTGATGATATATGGAAATGACATACAAAAAAGCCCTCACAAATGGAGCTACGATGCCCCGGGCAGGACATCGAGCCAATAAAAGTTTTAACATATTGTTTGTTACAAATTGGAAATCAAAAGAAATCAATTACTGCGTGACAAATGTGATAGGTGTAAAATCCTTTGCCGTCCAGTTGCTCGGTCCGTTGCTGGTAGTCGGGTAGATCCAACTGTCAAACTCTGCTTCTTCTACATCCTCCTCAATAGCATTCACCCTTGGGTTGGAGATAAACACCAGAGCCTTTCTGATCTTTTCCTTGCGCACAGCCCTCTGAACCTCTGCAGTAAAGCCCAGTCCAAATTTGTCAGTTTTCTGTGTAAAGTCAGGAAGCCTGCCCCAGTTAGTACATTCACCTCTCTGAACCACAGCCCGGGCATCCTTTAGGGAAGCCATCTTCAAAGGAACATTCTCTTTGACTGCTGTTTCTGCTGCTGCTGAAATTGGATGCACCTCCTCGAAATGCTGAAAGGGGGTTTCAATGAACTCCCCGTCCATCTCAATGTATCTGAAGGAATTCAAATGGCTTACCATATACTCCTCTTCTCCTTGCACAGTGACGATCTTCCCTCTGACAGGGTACTTCAGCTTCTGGTGCAAGGTAGAGGTCACTGCCCCAGCTTTATGGATCCAAGGTCGACCCAGTAGACAAGAGTACGATGGACGTATATCCATCACATAAAAAGTAGAGTCAAACACCTGAGAGCCCACACGAATAGGAATATCAACCTCTCCATGAACCATCCTTTTTGAACCGTCAAAGGCCCTGACGATGATATTGCTGGGCTTCAGTTCCAGGCCTTCACAATCTAAACGGTCTAAAGCCTTTTTTGGTAGAACATTCAAAGAAGAACCAGTATCCACCAATACATGCGCCAGAGTAGTGCCCCTGCATTCGATAGAGACATGCAGGGCATCATTGTGATCTCTTCCCTTCGCAGTCAGGTCAGCATCTGAGAAACCCAAGCCATTGTCTGCTGTCAGATTTGCTACGCAATCAGTGAACTGGACTGCAGATGTCTCCTGTGGCACATGGGCCGTTTTGAGAAATGAGATCAAGGCCTTAGCATGGGCCTTGGAGCATAGCAATAAGGAGAGCATGGAGATCTTGGAGGGCGTATGCCCCAGCTGCTCGACAACATTGAAATCACTCTTCTTTATTATTTTCAGGATTTCCTCCATTTCTTGTTGGGAGGCCTCAGCATTTATAGGTATTGGTGCCTCCGTCCGGGCAGGCTCTTCTTCAATCCCTTTGCCCCGAGCATTAGATAACTCGGCAGCAGGGGAAACAACTTGATCAGCAACAGGAACATGTACACTTGTAGGTGTTATAAGGAGGGGTTTTCGAGTAGCGGGCGGTGCAATGTCAGGCGAGAAGAGCCTGCCACTGCGGGTGACCTTGGCTGGACCAGTGATATCGCAGATACTGGCGCCAATGTTGAATTCTTGTTTGATTCCATTCACATATACGTCTGCCCCATAATGCCAGGGGACAGCTTTATCAGACACATAGGGGAGAGGCCCCGAAACAGTAATAACCACAGGTGCAACAGTCATGATTTGAACAGGCTTCTTCGGGAGAGCCTTGATTGGATTATTGAAGATGGTAACCACAGAAACTTCTTCTACCGGAACCAACTGAACAGCAGACTTTTTAAACAGAATCTCCTTGCTATCCATTAGGCTTTGGATGCCTAACTGCAGCAAGGGACAACCAGATAGGGAAACAGCACAGAACAGACAACCTTCACTGCAACCCGGAAATAAACCGGCCAGCAGTAGGTTCTTCTTGACAGTCTTCAAAGGGGTAGCTAGATCATTCACAGAAACAACATACAACTCTTCCTCAATGGCATTTACTCTATGCTGGGGCATAGGAGCAGTTACAACATTCGGTCTCTCAGGCGCTTCAAACTGAATTTCCTTTGCGTCGATAAGATCTTGCACTTTGTTTCTCAAGGCCCAGCAATCATCAGTAGTGCGCTCGGGGCTATCAGAATGATAAGCACACCGGGCATTTGGGTTATACTTAGGAGACGCAGTGTTGACGACCTTAGGAGCTTCTTTGATGGTCACCAAGTTGGTTGATAACAGTTGGGGTAAAATTTGAGATAAGGTCATACTCAGCCGAGTATACTGCCTCTTGGGCCTTTCACCTCTTTGTTGATTGTACTGCTGAGGAGCAGCAACAGGTTTTGAAATGACCAGAGCATTGACGGCTTGGCGACTTTCGGGCTTGACTTGTCTTCTAGGACCATAGACGGCACTTGCTTCTTTCTTAAAAGGCCTCTTCTCAGTACTTGTAGCGACACCCTTCTGAATCTTTCCTGACTTGATGCCAGCTTCTATTCTCTCGCCTGTTAAGATCAAATCGGTAAACCCCGCGGAAGAGTTACCAATTAGATGATTGAAGAAAGGCCCAGATAGGGTCCCTAGAAACATATCAACAAGCTCACGATCGGTTAAAGGAGGCTGCACCCTGCCAGCCAAATCCCTCCATTTTTGTGCGTACTCTTTGAATCCTTCGCCTGTTCCTAACGACATACCCTGAAGTTGGGTACGAGTAGGGGCAAGGTCAGAATTGTATTGGTATTGTTTGTAGAAAGCGGTGGCCAAATCATCCCAATTTCGAATGCTGGTTCCTTCTAGCTGATAAAACCACTCCAACTGAGCTCCAGAAAGACTGTCTTGAAAGAAATGAATCCAAAGGTTTTTATCTGCCGTATAGGGTTGAATTTTTCTCACGTAGTACCTGAGATGAATTTTGGGACAGGACATCCCATCATACCTCACAAACGCTGGCACTTTGAATTTTGGCGGAATCATAATCTCGGCAACCAGACCCAAGTCTTCAAAATCCAAACCCGGTACTCTTTGTAATTCCATGGCAGCTAATCTGTCTTCTAACCCTTTGTATTTATCATCAACTGGAGGGTATTGCTGATCAGTATAATCTTCATCCTCTTCAACCTCTTCTTCTTCCGCATCAGACTCGGAAGGTACCGCTGGTCCACCTCCTTTACTGGTTCCTTCATCAGAAGTAGGAGGAAATTCAAGCACTCTTCGAGCTTCTCCGTAGAATCTTCTCCCCAAAGTAGCCACCCCGAGTCTCTTTTTCTTCTTTTTCACTGGGTCTTTGTTTCCCAATTGAGTCTTGATATCTTCCTGACCCTTAGCCAAGGTCATCAGGAGTTGCTGGAACTGTGCATTCTGAGCCTGCAGGTCTTTGATTGTTTGCTCGAGATCCATCCTACTGACATAAACAGCAGACAGATAAGGAAACCCGGAATGAGACCTGCTTATGCACATGATGAATGGTATGCTTATGTATGCAATGCATTCAAGGATTTAGGACATTCAAAATTTTTTTAGACAAAGAAGAACGCACGTCATATTAATAAGAAGAAATTTGTCAGTACATAAATGCCCCATGGGCCAAATATTACAAAATAAACTTCTTAAGGCAGAAAGACATTGCGCATCCTCTTTGGCGCGATGTAGGTATTGAGGGCCTCTTGCTCGTGGAGTCGGCGGGTAAGCTCTAGAACCTTCTTTTCACTGGCGTAGTAGCTAGCCTCAAAAGTATTCCGTTCCTCCTTGAGCTGAATCCAGCTTTTCTGCATTTCCTCCCACGATGTAGGCATGTCTGGATGTAGGATGGTGTAGGGAACCTCTCCTTCCTTGACGGGCTCTTTAATCACTGGGAGTACATGAGGATAAGGCATCATTAGACTTTGGGCTCGGGCTCGTACCCACTTGAGATAGGGCTCAAGAGGGATGGAGTTCTTGTGTCCCAGAGTCTTGCTATCAACCTTGTTGAGTTTTCCCCAAGCTCTGATGAATCTTTGGCGAAGTCCTTGCGCATCGTTGTCGAAGTCAAAAACTAGGCTAGGAATCAACATATCATGAGGGCCATCCCTCCGTGCATATCCAAATTGCCTCAAAGCTAGGCAAGGGTTGTAGGTGATACCCCCTCTAATTCCAAGTAAAGGAACATTAGGAAATTCTCCGCAACGATCGACAATGATGACATTTTCTCTGGACCGAGAACACCAATGCACATCAGAATGAGTAAGAGTCATCAATCGTTAGGACCACCTTGCACCTTGGTCATTCTTCAAGACAGACTGTGGAAGGTGCGAAATAAACCACCTCGCAAGGATAGGAGTACAGCACATGAGAACACCCCTCTTTCTCATTGTTCGTGTGTAAAATGAGTGAAGGATGTCCCCAAGCATTGTTGGTATTGGATTTCTGGACAAGAAGATTTTGACAGCATTGACATCTACCAATTGGTCAGGATTTGGGAACAAGACCAACCCATAGATAAGGAGTGCCACAATCTCTTCAAAGGCTTGTAGGTCCAATGAGTTCCAACATTCTTGTGCCTTCTCAAACAAGAATTTTGCTAAGAATCCTCTGACGCCGCTTCTGGTTTCCCAATGCCCCTTAATATCGGATGGTTGTAGATGTAATGCTCGAGCAACATCTTCCGGCTTTGGTTCCTTTTCGGTACCGTTGAAGGGTAGTTGATTAAGGATAGGAATTCTCAGGAGTTGAGAAAACTCCTCCAAAGTGGGTACCAACTGATAATCAGGGAAAGTGAAACAGTGGTGAAGAGGGTCAAAGAACTGGAATAGCACTTTCATCATGTCTTCTTCAATGTTGGTGTTGACTAGACTAAGCAGTCTACCATGTCTTTCACTGAAGGATGAATTTTCCGGAATTCTTGAGGTGAGCTCCTTGAGTTGAGGAGAGATTCTCACAAGGTTGACTTGAATGGTATTTCTGCGAGGAATTTCCATGTCCTACAAAACAAGAACAAAGATGAAGATCCAAAACCCTTGAAATGGTTAGAGAATGCATATGATGCTTCATGATGTTTATGATGTATGCACAAAACATATGTACAAGCAAATCACACCAAACCCTAGTTTCAGGCTGGAATGGGGTTTCATAGGTAAGTACCCTCTTGAGTGCAGTTGGCTTAAAAACCTGTCCTATAAATAGTAACCGGGTTCTAAGGAGCTCAATATCCCTGGATTGTTTTCAATGTTCATTGTTTTGGTTTAGCCACTTAACTAGCGACCAAAATATTCCAAGAAAACAACCCTCAATGAGTGTAGTATCGAGTATCTACCAACTTCGGACTGCACCAAAGCCGGTCATCTCACTACCCCTAATAAAAGGCCAAGATGGTCAAGTAAGGTTCTAGGTCATTAGTGCTTAGTGACATCACTCAGCGGCCCCGTACTCTCCTTGATTGAACTCAAGGGTTACAGGTACTCACAAATATGTCGCACTAATATAGTTATTGCTTCAACCGTGTCGGTATACCCCGCACAGTTTCCACAACGTATTGCTATCTATGAATGTTTCCGAAAATCTGGGTGTAGGATTGCAAACCCAAACAAATAGAACCAAAGTATAAAGCAAACAATTCAAACAATTAGTCATGCAAGATCTAAGCCCTAAGGTTACTCCACTTTTAAAAGTATCCCCAGCAGAGTCGCCAGTTCTGTGATACGGTGGGAGAACTGACTATGGGTTTTGCGTTTTTATTCGCAAATGTTTCGGTTGAGCAAGAGTCGCCACCGACTTTTTATTTTATCCTAATGAAAGGTTTAAAAAGCACAGCAAAAAACCTTTGAGATTTTTCTTGGGTTCGGGGAGTAGATTATAGAAAGGGAAGGTATTAGCACCCTTTCTATCCATGGTTATCCATGGGCTCTTAGTTACTTGCTTAGATCACTTGCCTTTTGTTTTCAATTGTTTGAAATGGTGCTTGTGTGTGTGGGTTTGAAAATGTTTTTGAAAAGAAGCCAATGTGGTGGCAACCTTTGTAATGATCCATGTGGGGATGTGTACAAAGGTGTATGTCTTTTGAAAAGGTTTTCATTTGTTTTTTTTTAAAGTTGTTTTGAAAGTGTTGTGAGGTGTGGTTTAAAAACAGGCAAGTGTTTTTGTTTTGCAAGTTGACAAGTACTTAAGAGCGATCTACCCTAAAGTTCTCAAAGTTTTTATTATGTTTTTAACCCTTTTAACAATTTTGTTCCACCATTGTATTTGGTGGACAATCTTGTGTTAGGACGTGAAAGGGACGGGCGCGGGTCATCGTTTGGACCATAATTGCAATGGTGCCAAGTATCTTTGGGCATTTTCTTTTAAGGGACTTGATCATTTTTAGGCAACTTTCGAAAGCGTCATCGAGAGACTATGATCATTTGAATTGTTTGTTTTGCCCAAAGAGACCTAACATGCAATATGGCCCAATTTTTGAAAGGCAACAAGTGGATGTAACCCTAGGGGTGTTAGTGTGAAAGTGTGTTTTGTTGCATACAAGAGTCTTTCTTTGAATTAGGTTTTTCTATTTCATTGATTTTATCTTGTCATACACGTCCTAATTACTAGCAATAAGAAGCGGAAATGTAAAATCCTATGCTATTACAACAATTAGGGGAGGGGGATACACATTTGTACATGGGGGGTTCAACGAGAAAAATAGACAAAAAAGAAAATAGCAGAAAACAAGATATATAGAGAGAGAGAGGGAGCTCGCGCGCTGCTGGGAGGTCATCAGAAGTTCTGACCCAGATCCGCTGCCAGATGATCAACCTGTTAGTGAAACTGGATGAGTCAGAACTTCTAACTCTAGAACCTGCAAAACAGAACCTTGTTAGTGGGGAAATCAGAAGTTCTGATTTCCCTGCGCTGCAAGACAGAAGTTTGTTAGTGGAGAAACCAGAAGTTCTGATTCTGCTGAAAAGGCAATAATTCTCAGAGGTTCTGATATCATTGACAGCAGAATAGGCTTCAGATGTGCTAACGTCAAAGTCAGCACTTGGCTTTTTCCTGTACTAATCAGAACATCTGCAATCCTGTTGTTACTCCACAAAACAGGAAACATATTTGGAACAGATCCAGCAAAATAGCAAAAATGTTTCGGAGGTCAGAATCACCAAGGTCACAGGCAAGTCCTATATTGGCTCAGAACGTTCTGAGGTATGAGAGTCCTCAGAACATAAACAGCAATAACATGAATATTTACATTATGTTACTTGAATATGCACAGCTGATGATGCTTAACAGTGTGATGAGGGTCAGCAGGTGCTTACCTGACTGTTTGGAAAAGTTGGTGAGTGAAAGTTTTAGCTTTTGGTTCTGGTGGTGTTCTGGACAGATTTTGAAAAGGGGAAGTAAAGGTGTATACGTGTATAGGGTCAGAAGTTTGGAAAGAGTGTTTTTGGTTTACAGAAAAGAGCTGGATATTTGATGAAGTTGAAGGTGAGAAACTTAAAGTTATGAAACAAAGCTGGAGATTTTGGCAGAGTTTCAGAATGTTGTGTTGCTAGGAGTTTTGTTTCTCTCTTAGCAATTTCTGTTTCTTTTTCTTGGACCTATTTTGCAGTGGTGAAAGCTCTCTATTTATAGGCAAAATTCTTGTGGATGCCTTGAACATTTAAGGCGCCAACAGAGTTTGAATTTGTTCTTTGACAGAAATTCCTGGGAAGTTGTGATAACAGCTAGCTTTCAGCCTAGGTTGCAGCACCAGGCGTAGATTGGGGAGAAGTGACCTCTGAAGTGGGCGGTGGCGTGAAGACCCATGCCAGAATCTGTGCAAAAGCATTTTCCAAACCACACGTGAATGCTCAGGAGTGGTTGGAAGCATTAATGGGCATTAAATGGTGACAAGACCTGTCAATACCAACGTTCTGGTAATGAAAACCAATGTTGAATCAGCAGCGTAAACCATGCTCTGGCCTTGGCTACCTGTTGCCTTAGTAAGCTCTGGAGATTCTCCTAGTTTTCTGGTACGTTCCTTGGATTTACTTCTGGATAATCTGGACTTAGAGATTCTGTATCAGTGTAACACTCATTCCTCTGACCTTTCATCTTCTGATTTCAACCTGTTCTGAAGGAGCCTTCAGACTTTCCTGCTTCTCTTGCATTCCTTTAGCAAATTCTGACTGAGCTTGTGTAACTGCTGAAGGAGCATGCTTTGTTTGAGACTTACATTCTGAACCACGTCTACAACTTCTGATTGAACTGATGTAGCTGCTGAAGAGCCAACTTCTGACCACGTTGAGCCAAGCTTGCAACTTCTGACCGTCTTCATCTGGAATGGGTTCAGAAGTTCTGAAGCGCTGATTTTTCTAAAAACACTTATTTTAGAGAAGCATTCTAAGTACTTAGAATTTGATTTTTCTCAAGATAAAAGCGTTTCCTCTAGAGTTCGTGAGATCATCTTGCTCTTGTAAGCGGCTTGCTTGGGCAAAGGGATAACTCAGGACTTGGATTTGTTTCAGAGGGACCTTGAAAATCCAAGATGGTTTCCTGAAGAAAGGGAGGGCAAATTTTGGGGTACAACACTAGTCAACACATGATAGGAGATCATGGAATGTCAAATGGACCTCTTTGCTTCTTGGGCCCAGATTGCCTCTCACACCCACCTCAATTTGCTTGTAGGCCCAAGTTTCTTATTCCTTTTCTTTTTATATTTTATTTAATTTATTTATTTATTTTATTTACTAACCCAATTAATTATTTTCTTTTATCAAAAAATCATAAAAAGTAATACTTTTCACAAATTAGGTTTAGATTTTATTTTTATCAAAAAATTAATTAATTTAATTAGGTTTTAATTTTAGGTAAACTTTAATTTCTTTTTGCAAATAATTTAAAATCAATTAGAATAATTAGGGTTTTGTTTCTAATTTAATTATATTTTCTTTTCCTAAAAATAACCAAAAAAACGAAAAATTGGTCATTTTATTTATTTTCATTAATTAATTTTTGTATTTAATTTAGAAAACCTAATTCTTTCCTTAAAAATAATCAAAAACAATTTTTCTTTTAATTAGGTTAGAAGGGTCAAAACCCTAATTTCTTCCCGATACTAATTTCATCGCGCGCGCTTTATTGTTTTATTATTTACCATATTGATGTAACTGCCTACAAGTTGTAATAGTTAATTAGGAATTTTTATTTTCATTTATCGCTTTATTTCTTAAGGGTTTGTTTTTTGCTATGTAAATACCCGAAGCCTTGTAATAGCGTAGTTTAATTTGCGTACTTTAAATTCCGCAAAATATTAACTGTTAGATGTATGATATTAGGATGCATGACAAGAATGTATGTAAAACTTTAAAACGGTTAGATAACCGTAAAATGTGCAAAGATAAAAAATATGAAATTGAATCACTCGCACATGCACACTCCTAGGGTACACTCCCACTTGGTTGCCTTCGGTAATCGGTCATTGAGTATAGGATGTTTTAGTGGTCATCCTTCTGTCCAAAGATCAAAGTTGCTTCAGAAGGGTTGCCTCGGATATTGTTTCTTCGGATAATTGATCTAAGACATTAGGGTTATTACTAAGACGTCCTAACATTGCTTTAGTGACCATACGTCCCTTTCGAATTGACCCTCAAAATTCCAACGACGATGCTACCTACTCACTAATAGTGGGATAGCGCTGTCTAAAGGAAACAAACATAGACCAATTATTTTTTCGAGTAGGTAGATTAGTTCTAAGTACTTGCTCAAACAAAAAACGTTTTTACACTTACACTCCTTTACAAACAAAGTTTTCAAAAAACACTTCATTACACTCTTGAAGATAGAAGCAAGAGTTAAATCGAAGTCAAAACAAAAACTTTTCAAATCACAAGCACACAAAGAAGCAATTTTGAAAATGATGAGCAAGTACCTAAGAGCCCGTAGATAACTACGGATAGAAAGGGTGCTAATACCTTCCCTTTCTATAATCTACCCTCCGTACTCAGAAATATCTCGAAAAAGGAATTTTTCTATGCTTTTTTCCTTTCCTTGATGGATAAAATAAAAGTCGGTGGCAACTCTTGCTTACAGCGAAATATTTCAAACACAAACGCAAAACGCAAACCAACATTCCTAAAAAAAATCAGTCCCGGTTATGGCCACTGTATCACAATTATATATTGAGCGCAGCCAAGTCAAGAACAATGTTTAAGAGTTGTGCATAGCCAAGAACAAAAACTCAATTTTTGGTAGAAAAGTGGTGATCTGATCTCTACCCTATAGGAAGATTCAAAGCTTTCCAACACTCCTAATCTCATCTTGGAACATCTCTAAAGCTAACTGGATCAATTGCAAGCCTCCTCGTTCCCAGAATCGACCCATAGCAGTCACACGGTTTGCCTAAAAAACTTGTTTTCGATTTCATTGATTTACTCATCATATGCACGTTTTGATTATATATTCTTTTTCATCATTGAGTTTGAAAGCTAATCATTCTATTCAATTTCATTTTTGATGACTGTATGTGAAACTGCCATGGCTACGATTTTGTTTTCTTGTTTAGGGCTTTGCAGTATAGGCTAAATTGGACGTTGATTCTGGTACTATGATACTCATGAGGATGAGACGAGTGGATTGGTACCAGCCATGGTCATTTATCTTGCTTGTGGACAATTTTTGAGATGCACAGGTCTGTACCTATAATGAAACGTCTGTAGGTAAAAGTTTGTTTACCTAAAACGACAGTTTGATGAAGAAGATAATGTGTGGCACTCCCTGGTTGGGTGGTTTGAATTTTAGCGCGTTTTTCCAATTAACTATCCTGTTTTATATATTATGCATTATTGTTATTATATTAACATATGAAGCGCGTGGTACCGATGGTTAGGCGTGTTTGGTGTTGAGCATAAGGACCTGGGTTCGATCCCCAGGTCCCCAACTTTGTTCATATAATTTTTCAATAGGTGATCAGGTACACTGCATCCCCCAACGTCCACCATAGGCCATTCAATTTCCACCATCAGATCCATCAGCAATCTGGATCCAACGCTCAAGTAGCAAGAGGTCCATCATGCGCCTCAAGTCAACATGTGCGCTGAATCAGGCAAAGTCAAAACGGGCTGAGATTCATTTGGGCCCAGAATTTCAATAGCACCCCCTATAATTGCTAGCACAGGCCCATCATTCTTTCTTATTTCTTTTATTTTATTTATTTATTTTATTCACTCTTAATTCACAAATTAATCTTTTTTTACAAAAACCATAAAATCAATAATTCATAAAAAATTAGGATTAGTTTTTTTATTATTATCCAAATTAATTTAATTTATTCTAATTTAGGGAAATTGTAATTTATTTTTGCAAATAAAATCAAATAGAAGTAAGGTTAAAACTCTTGATTTAATTTTATTTTCTCTTTTTCTCAAATACATAAAAATACAAAAAAAAATAGGTTTTAGAATAAATTAATGTATTTTCATTTAAAATTAATTAGAACTTAAGATTTTCTTTTTTAATTTAATTTTTTCATTATTTGCTTAAAATAACAAAAGCATGACAAAAACATTTTTTTAATCGCAATTAGGTTTAGTCAAGGGTCAAAACCCGAGTTGTCTCGTACTTGATTCATCGCACGCATGTTAATTATTTTGGCCAATATTTCTGTAACTATTCATGGTTTGTAATAGTTTAATCTAGGGCTTTTTACTTATCGCTTCTCCCAGGGTTTTTGGATATGTAATTAATCCCCCTCCCCGAAGCCTTGTAATAGCGTAGATTTACTTTCTCGCATTTTAATTCCCACAAATATTTGACTGTTTAGATGTATGCTAATAGGATTGTATGGCAAGAATGAATGAAAATTTTAATACAGTTAGAAAACCCTAATGTGAAAAGATAAATAATTGAAACCAATCACTCGCACATATCACTCTTAGGGTATACTCTCACTTCGGTTGCCTTCGGTAAACAATCATTAAGTATAGGGTGTCTTAGTGGTTTCCCTCCTGTCTGAAAAAGATCAAACGTCCCATTCGAATGTTGCCTCGGAAATGTTGCCTCGGAAACGTTGCCTCAAATATGATCTTAAGACTCTAGGGTTATTACTAAGATATCCTAACATTGCTTTAGTGATCGTACGTCCCTTTCGAATTGACCCTTAAAATTCCAACGATGGTGCTACCTATTTCTCAATAGTAGGATAGCGTTGTCTAAAGGAAACGAGAATCGAAAAGATCTTTTTTCGAGTAAGTAGATGCTAGTAGGTACTTGCTCAAATCAAAACTTTTCACACTTACACATTTAAAAACAATTTTCGAAACAACTTCTTCACACCATTGAGGACTGATACAAGGGTTATCACGAAGTTAAAACTCTTTTCAAAAACAAAGCACATGCACAAGCAATTTTAAAAAGATGAGCAAGTACCTAAGAGCCCAAGTAAAACCATGGATAGAAAGGGTGATAACACCTTCCCTTTCTATAATCTACCCCCGTACTCAGAATATCTCGAAAAAGTATTTTTTTTCTGTACTTTTTTCCTTTCCGATTGGATGAAATAAAAGTCGGTGGCGACTCTTGCTTATCGCGACATTTTGCGAATGAAAAATGCAAACCAGCATTCAAACAGTCGGTTCGGCCACCGTATCACATCGTCTAATAAGGGAGGAGTGATTTTCATAAACATGTCAGGCATGGGTGCTTCCTAGAAATACGGCATCTTCAATTGGATGACTCTTGCTTGTACCCACTGAAGATAAGGCTCCAAAGAAACAACCCCTCTAGGTCCCAAGTCCTTCCTACCCTTCTTGTGAGTATGACGCCAAGCCTTTGCAATATCCTCTTTAGCTTCCTTATGAACTTCTCCCTCTTCTAGGAACAAACCACTCAGATGAATACTATTTGGCTTATCCCTCATCGGATATCCAAGCTATCGTCGTGCAAGAACAGGGTTGTAGTTAATTCCTCCCTTTGTACCAAGAAGAGGTACATTGAGAAAACTACCACAACTATCAACAATCTCTACATCATGGTAAGCTTGATGATACCAAAAAATATCTGAATGAGTAAGGGCCATAATCTTTAGAGCCCAATGAGGTTCCTTCCTGACATCCCAGAAAGCATGAGATCGAGGTAAGTGAGAAATAAACAACTGATACAACAAAGGCGTGCAGCAAATGATCTTCCATCCATGATAAGAATCCCGAAGATGAATACAGTAATAGGAATCACCCAATAATGTAGGGACTGGGTTCCCTATCATAAAGATCTTGATGGCATTGATTTCCACAAATTTATCGACATTCGAAAATAAGAATAACCCATAAGCAAGTATAGCAAAAATGGCCTCAAAAGCAACCAGATTTTTCATTATGGAAAAATAGCGAGCTTTCTACAATAAGAACTGAGTTGGTAATCCTCTAATCCCTCCTTTGGTATTCATGTGGGCTTCAGACTTCCCCAAATGGATCAAAGCAGCAATCCCATGGGATTTTGGCTCCCCCTCCAAACCAGTAAAAGGAACACGATTGGTAATAGGTAAACACAGCAGATAAGAGTACTCCTCTAATGTAGGCATCAACTGATAATCAAGGAAAGTAAAGCATCAATATATCAGATCATCAACTGATGGACCCGTACTTCCTCCGAAAACTTGTAGAACTCTCGATCTCGAGTATCAGACTCATCAACTCATCTATTTTGGGATCTTTGAAATTGTATTTCTTAGTCTTTCTTTTTCCGACATCCATGGTCAAACATTACCTGAGATATTCAAAAAGACTCAACTTTTAAGTCCCTTGAAATAGAATGTCTTTAGAAGATGCTCATGGATGCATGAATACATGATACCATAATCACACACAAGATCATAAACATGTGGTCCATGGGTTCAACGTCACGAGCATGAGGTCGAAGGTACTACCCATAAAGTATAGTCTAAAAGTTCATCACTTGCGAAACAAGGTTATAAGAGGTTCCCAAAGTGTACATCCTTTCTTCGGATATTACCAACTTCCCAATTGACTCATTAATTAGTAATATTCTTAAGAAAAACTTGTCCGAGCATAGTATCGCGTGACAACCATTTCCAAATTACTCCGTCATAGCTTCTGCACTATACCTAAAAGTCCAAGAGTGGTTAAAGGTTCTACGGTCCTCAGTTTAAGCATGCTCCCAGGTCGAAAGCAGTGCGTCTTCCCGATTACTCAGTAAACAACACTGCAGTCAAAGGGGCCTCTACTGAGTGGGGGATCTCATGCCTCATTTTTTGGGATTACTCCCTCAAAGTTAACATGAATATACCGCCCGTTATATCTTAAGTTTTCCCAAGTCCACGTATAGGACTTATGAGAAATCACCAAGCATCCTGAAAACCAGGAAAATCCACACAAACATATATTCATCATATAAGAAACAACACATCCACATACTCAAATAAACAAAGATAGGCTAAACCCACTTAGGGATGGACCAGCAAGAGGTCAACATTTCCCCAGTGAAGTCTCCATTTTTTCTGTAGTGGTAGAAATGTTGAGACTAGGCAATTGGATTGACTTGACTCACACATATCAAAATAAAAATCGCCACCGCACTTTATTGTTTCCAAAGGAATCGGAAAAGTGAGAATAACCCAAAAAGAGGGGGAGAGAATCTAAGTTTGGGGGTTGGTTATGCAAAGGAAAGGTATTAGCAACGTAAACATCTATGGTACTCCGTAGGAACCTCTTTGAAAATATGTGTATTTTAGCTATAAATGTTGTATAAAATAATAGATGGTGGAGATGAGAAAAGAAGTATTTTTTTATAATTTTTACACTTTCCGCGGTTGTAAACCTTTAGTTCCTATGTACCAGCTTTTATGCAATAGGGAATCAGGGTACACGTAGTTCACCTTTTAAAAATTTTAAAACATAACTGTGTTGGTTAAATTTTAAGAGACGAGACGTCATCGTCATTATCAGAGTGGAAAACATACTTACTACCCACAATTATGAGAAAGGAGAATTTGCATCATCTCAAAATGGAGGATATGGCTTGGATTTTAAAATCAACAAAGCCTCAATCAAAACCCAAGAGGGAAATATCTCACTTCACTACATAACGTATAAGTATAGTAGCTCGCATCACTACAAGGATTGACAAGAGTCTAATCTTTTGAGAAAATTTTAAAGTAAATGGCCAAAATGGCAAGAATGGTTTGAATGAGATTGATTGACTTTTAGTATTATCACAAAAAATGTCAAAATATTATTAAATTGATTAAAGTTTAATTAAGAAAAATATTTTGAAAATACATGGATCTAAGTCCAAGTTTATTATGAAAGTGATTCAAGTTTAAAATCAAGAGGAGTTCTCAAAAGGAGGGAGATGATTTTTTTTGAAATTAAAGAAGATGGGAGGAGATGAAGGGACTATCCTAAAGCATAAGGTAAAATCTAGGGAAATAACCATCTAACCAACAAGAAGCCAACACTTGACACAACGAGTCAACGTAGAATTCCCATCCTTTGGATTTGAGACCAAACAAGAAAAGATAATAAACCTCTTAAGAAAACCAAGCTTCAATTGCATTAAATCTTCACAGAAAATGGGCAGAGTAATGGTTGTATACAAATGAATTCTATATCACAAACAAAGCATGTAATCACAATAACTTACACACAAAACAAACAAACAACTCAATGTCTTGGGGTAAACTCCAAGAACTCCAGACAAAATAATAGTTTAGTTCACAAGGTCTCAAAGTAGGTCAAGCTTCTAATCCTAAGTCCAAGAAGTTTATCACTCCATAATGCAAAGGATAGTAACCAAGTAATCCAAGTAACATTAAAGTTTTATATGGTTCTAGTTGATTATTAGGTATCTTCAAAAAGAAAATAAAAAGCTCAAGCGAGCAAAATACAAATGACATAAAAGTAAATGCTCAAATGAGCAAAGATGAAAATAGCATGAAATGTAAATGCTAAAATAAATGTGCTTAAAGTAAAAGCAAAAAATAAAAGTATAAAATAAAGTCAATTGTTAGGAATTAGTGGTTAGTTAAATGACCATATTGAAACTTGCATTTGAAATACATTAGAAGATTTATAAAATCAAAGCCTCTCAACAACAAGTTGCATTTGCTTTTTGTCAACTATATCATTCATTTAAATCTCAAGGCAACAATAAATGATCAATGATGTTTAAGTAATCCAATTTGGCCAAAGTTGATGAAAATTCATTAGAGGATTGGTCGGACCAAAGCCTCTTAATAATGAATCTCAAGGTTATTGGATCAAAGGGTTCAAATTAACATACTTGGGCTTACAAACATGGTTTTGGGCCACGAATGATCATTTTATCAAATTGGGACAAAATTTAGCACTATGTTAAGCAATCGTACATGGACTTATATAGAAGTCGCACCTATTTTGAGGCCGGTCAATAGCAATTTATGTACCATATGTTTTGAGAAATAATACGGAAATCATTCTCCAATAACATTTAGTACAATAAGAAGGGGATGAGATGAAGAGGGATGGGGTCAGAATTAAACCACATTTGAACCAAAAAATTTAATCAAACTATTAGTAAAATCATTCATCCATTTCTTGTGGAGTCAAACTCAACACCATGGATTCAATGATGTTAATAAAGCTTATGATCAAAATTTCATAGTCTAAGATCAGCCATAATATAATACAAAATAAATGGTATTTTAAATAAAGAAAAAAGATTTTTAAAATAATTTTTAAATGAAAATAAAGGGGGAAAATAGCAATTATATTTGAATCATCCAAGAAAAATCAACTAAGACCATAGAAAAATCAGAAATGAGCTCAAATATTTATATAAAATTTTTGGAAATTTTTTTTTTAAAGTCAGAAACTATTTTTAAAATTAAAATAATTAGGAAAAACAACCAAAAAATTGTGCAAAAAATAGTAAAGTCAGAAATAAAAATAAAATGAGGTCACCAATATTTGTCAAAAGGTCATTGGATCCTTCCATATTTTTTTCAAAATTTAACAATTAGGAAAAGTATTTTTAATCATTTAAAATAATTCAAATAAAGTGTAAAATTATAAAAATATCAGAACACAAAATAAAATTGTGAAAAAATAATAATCAAAAAGAGAAAAGTCAAAAGTATTTTTTATAATTTTTTCAGATTTTTTGAAGTTAAAATGGATTTTTTATGATTTTTTGAAGTTTAAAACAATTTAAATATAAAAATCAGAAAATAAAATAAAGTCAAAAAAATATGGACCAATGGATGACAATCAAAACACGTTAGTAAGCTAATCCAATGGATCAGACGCGATGTGGATATCACGGTCTTTAATGAATAATGCATGGAATCATTTATTTAAATCAGATTTTGAAAAAAGTGTGGCACGCCTTCATTGGTTGATAGATGACACGTTGGTCATCTTTAACCTCCAGCCAACGAATTTGCAGGTTCCAGAAACTATAAAATTAGGACACGAGACCGGTACCATTCACTTCGTCTTTTCAAGACGATTCCAATAGTACCTTCGCTACAAAATAAATGGTTTTTTAAAATAAAGAAAAATGATTTTTAAAATGATTTTTAAATGAAAATAAAGGGGGAAATAGAAATTACATTCAAATCATCCAAGAAAAATCAACTAAGACCATAGAAAAATCAGAAGTGAGCTCAAATATTTATATAAAAATTTTGGTAATTGTTTTTAAAGTCAGAACTCCTCAACATGATTTCTCCTGTCCTGGAACTCCTCAATAAAACAAAGTTGTAGAACAAAAGAATAGAACTTTACAAGAAATGGCCAAAACCATGATCAACGAGACTAACAGCTAAGAACTTCTGGGCAGAAGCAATAAACACGGCGTATTATATTCATAATAGAATCTCCATAAGACCTATTCTGGATAAGACTCCAGATGAACTGTGGAAGAACAGGAAGCCCGATATTTCTTATTTCCATCCATTTGGATGTACTTGTTTTATTCTAAACACTAAAGAACATCTGAACAAGTTTGACTCTAAAGCACAAAAGTGTCTTATGTTAGGATACTCTGAATGCTCAAAAGGTTAAAGAGTATATAACACAGAAACACAGATTGTGGAAGAGTCTATCAGCGTCCGATTTGATGATAAGCTCGACTCCCAAAAATCAAAGCAGCATAAAAATTTGCAGATATAGAAGTTTAAATTGTAGGTACTGAAGACACTGCATCATAAGTTCTCTATAAAGAATCAAAGCCAAACTCATAAGAGGATGTAACAAACATTACAGCAACATTTGAAGATCCCATCCAGAAAAGAAAATCCAGAAGCAGCTTAGCTAATCCGGATAACACAATTATGGGAAAGAAAGAATATCCAATCAAAACAAGATCTACATTCAGAAACTCTGAAGAATCCCTAATGGGATTAATGTCTCTGATTGAGCCAACTTCTATTGACGAAGCCCTTCTAGACAATGATAGGATATTCACAATGTAGGAAGAACTAAATCAATTCACCAGAAATGATTTGTGGGATCTAATTCTTAAACCAAAAGGCTTTAACATCGTTGTAAGAAAATGGGTCTTCAGAAACAATCTAAATGAACAAGGAGAATTCATCAGAAACAAAGAATGACTGGTGGCAAAAGATTATAGTCAACAAGAAGGGATAGACTATACAGAAAACTTTTCTCTAGTCGCGAGGTTAGAATCTATCAGACTTTTAATTTCTTTTGCAATAAATAATGGCATCAATCTTTATCAAATGGATGTTAAAAGTGCATATTTAAATGGTTACATTGACGAAGAAGTTTATGTTCACCAACCCCCTGACTTTGAAAATTGAAAACATCTAGAATATGTTTATAAACTTAAGAAATAACTATATGGTCTGAAACAAGCTCCTAGAGCTTGGTATGAAACACTAAGTAATTTTCTGTTAGAAAATGATTTTACCAGAGGGAAGGTGGAGACGACCTTATTATGTAAACTATTTAAAAATGACATTCTAGTTTGTCAAATTTACATAGATGATATTATTTTTGGATCTACTAAAGCTTCTTTGGGAAGAGAATTTTCTAAGTCTATGCAGGCAGAGTTTAAAATGAGCATGATGGGCGAACTCAAGTTCTTTCCGGGTATCCAAATCAATCAAACTCCAGAAGGAACCTACATTCATCAAATTAAGTATGTCAAAGAACTTCTGGAAAAATTTGACTTGTTAGAATGTAAGCCATCCAAAACTCCTATGCATCCCACATGCTTTCTGGAAAAGGAAGAAGTAAGTAAGAAGGCAAAACAAAATCTCTACAGAGGTATGATTGGTTATTTCTTATATTTAAGTGGATTCAAGACCTGATATTATGTATAGTTTCTTTCTGTATTCTAGATTCCAATAAGATCCTAGAGAATCTCACTTAACAGCTGTTAATTGAATTTTCAAGTATCTGAAAGGTACTACTAATCTTGGTCTTTGCTATAGAAAATCAAAAGAATACAAATTAGTAGGGTATTGTGATACTGACTTCGCTGGAGATAGAATAAAAAGAAAAAGTACTTCTAAAAGCTGCCAATTTTAGGGAGAAAATCTAATCTCATGGTCCAGCAAAAGGCAATCCACCATTGCACTTTCAACTGCTGAAGTTGAATATATAGCAGCAGCTTGATGCATGGCATAGATGCTCTGGATGAAAAGTCAACTTGAAGACTTCAACATATATGAGAGTAACATTCACATTCTCTTTGACAATACTTATGTTATTTGTCTTTCTAAAAATCCCATTTTACATTCTAGGGCTAAGCATATAGAAATTAATCATCATTTTATTAGGGACTATATTCATAAAGGAATTCTCTCGTTAAAATTTATAGACACTGACCATCAATGGGGTGATGTTTTCACTAAACCCCTTTCTGAAGATAGGTTTAACTTCATTCTGAAACATCTCAGCATGAAATTATGCCCAGGATGATGGTTTTGTTTCTGTATACTTTAACCCTCATAAGTTTATGTTTTAATTTGTCTTGTGTGAACATCTGATCAATAGTTCTTCAGAAATCAAAAGGAAAGTTGAATCAGGATCTATCTAGAAGATCTGAATTATCTCCAAACAGTTCATTTAAAAGATAGAAGCATTCAGTTCACAATATCAACATATATCAACTCTATACGCAAGGTCTTCATCTAAGGTTGAACACGTGTTCAAATTCTGAAGAGACTGAAACGTTGAGTTGATGCATTAAGGCTCGTGTCTAATCGGTAAATGTTTCATATCTTCATGATATCCCTCTTTTCAGGAATCATTAATGCACATAATCATTTTCTTTAAATCTTTTTCTTGTTAATTAAGACTTCAATTTTCTTATATATACTTCACTCCCAATCACTATCACACTTCCACTCTTAATTTCTTCTCTATTCAACTTGTTCAATCTTTCAAAAAAACACTAAAAGAGTCTGTATGAACAAATGGCTTCCTCTCAACAACTTTCTCAAGGTTCTCAAAGCATTCCTGGCTCTTCTTCCTCAATAATAGAAAGGCTTGTAGAACCGTCAAGAACTCTCCTCACACCCATTGATTCGCTGGAAGTTCGGTGTTAGCTCATTGGACATTTCGTAAGCATGAAGGAAAACATATATGATTTAATCCCTGATGTTGAGTTCCAAGGATGGACTAAGTACTTTGATCGCCTCCTAGGTCCAGTGTTTCCAATACTTGTTAAAGAATTCTAGATCCATGCCACAACTTCAAATCATCAAGTTACATCTTTCGTTATGGGAAAGAAAACCATCATCTCTGAAGATCTCATTGGGAAACTAATAGGTCACGACGGTGGTGGCATTCGATGCAGTGATATGGCTGACAAAATATTTGACCAAGGTAAGAAGAAAGAACAAAGAGAGATTGTATCCCTCTGGGAAGACTCATTTTAGATATTCTGACAGAAAACAAATTGATAAAACATCTGATTGAGGCTTAACAAGCTAGCACTCTAGAAGCTTGTACTGGTAAAACTCTTAACACCAAAAATATGAAGAAGATGAAGATTATTGAAACTATCAAGAAGGATACAACAATCACCACCAAGGAAGTCATTACCACTAAAAGTGTACCTCTGAAGGATTTTCCTGTCTTCACTGAAGCAAACTCTTCTCCATATATTGTTCTTATGTATCTGGATGCTTGCAAGAGGGACGGTACAGATCCAGATGTGAACATTCATGATCTAAGACAACAACCTCTGGAAGTTACTCCCAGAAAATCAAGAGAGAGGATAACAGCTGCAGAACGAACTTCTAAGAAGACTCCCAAAGCTTCCAAAAAGAAAGGTAACCCTTTGTTTGTTTGTCA
The DNA here is from genome assembly GCA_948472305.1 of Vicia faba. Taxonomy (NCBI): domain Eukaryota; kingdom Viridiplantae; phylum Streptophyta; class Magnoliopsida; order Fabales; family Fabaceae; genus Vicia; species Vicia faba. Next base: position 116,364,915 of record OX451739.1, on the reverse strand, counting down.
TTGAATCAGTATTGTTATCGACATCTGAAAACCCTTCATCTCTAAAGCCCACAAAAGATCCATCTCCTCAAAATTTTGATGATTTTGACCTAGACTTTGACACCTCATTTCCTCTGGATAACCTTCTGAACAATCCACCTTCTACCCATCTTGAACAAAATCAGCCTGAACTTGCACAAGTTCTCTCTGGTATTGATCAATTTGATCCGTTGTTTGAAGCTCCCCAAACCGAAAATCTAAACCCTGATTCTGATAACACAACATCCATCCCTGGCATCACCTTCCCTCTCATGGTCTCTCAACCACAAATAATCCCCTCAACTTCTTCACAGAACCTCTCCATCCCAGATCTTCCATCTCCTTATCAGTACACTCCACCAAATTCACCAAATTCGCCCATAATCCTTTCTGACTCTCCCTCTCCAAATAACTACCCAGAATATCTCCTTATAAAAATCATAGATTTAGAAGCTTTGGACAATCTTGTCACAAGCTCTCAGAAAATTGTTGCTCCAAAACCAAAACCAAAAATTTCCAAAACATATGTTGGTAAATCCTTGCTGATTTTTGAAACAGAAATACAAGAATGGGTTAACTCTCTAAAGCTAGCTTGTGTAGAGAATCTCAACCCAGCTGCTTCTGATTCTCATTTGAACCTGTTCAGAAAATGGTTCAATTCTGAATCTCTGAAACTAAAGGAGCTTAGTTATGAAATCACTCAATAGAACTTATGTGATCACCTGAATATCTTAAAGGATTAAGTTATGCGACACTGGGAAAAGCTGCCACTCCTTCTGCTGGACAATACCCCTTGGGAAGCTCATCTGACATCAGAGTGTGATGAACCACTCTTTGATCCTCTTCCTCTAGTCATGTTTCAGGACAAAGGAAAGAAAGTTGAAGAAGCTCCTGCATCAAAATCAGTTGCAGTTTGCTCTAAAAAGTGGCCCCTTCTGCTGAAATACCCTCTTCTTCTATTGTGCTGGAAGCTCTAGAGGAGTTGAAGAAATCAAATGTTGTGTTTAAGGAAAGGCTAAACAAACAGGATTAAACTTGCAAGGAAATTAAGGGGATGCTTGGGAAACAAGAGGAATCGAGAAATCAAATTAAGAGTTTATTGGAAGCACTGTTCACACGACTTCCACCTCCTTAAACTTAGGTATGAAATTTGTTTTTCCTCATTATGTTTTTTTATGTCCTTGAATCTTTTTGAAATACAAAATGCATTTTACTGTCTAAAGTGTTTTTACTTCTTTTTGATTCTTGAAAAAAAAGGGGAGAAAGTAAGATATTTCAAATATAATAGTATCAAGACTCACTCTCAAACATTTTGAATATCATAACTTCTATCTTTTATCTTCTGAAAGAAAAACAGGAAAAACCTCTGTTGAGGACAGTTGTGGGAGCATCAAAAATATTTTTCTCAAAACTCTGATCAAAACATCTTCATGGAAGTATTTTTCTTTATCTGAGTATCCAACTCAGGGGGAGACTTTAATGCCTTATGTTTTTAATTTTCTATCAAAATATCCAAATTTTTGTCATCATCAAAAAGGGGGAGATTGTTAGAATATAGTTTGGTTCTACATCCTTTTAATAGTTTTGATGATTACAAACACTCAAAGAAATATTAGGCTTCCTAAATAAGTATTTTGTTTTGTAGAGAAGTTCTTATGTAAGAAGAACAGAAGATGAGATAGATCATTGTTAAAACTCTATTCTGACCATCTTACGTAGAAGCAATCTGTTCAACATGCTTAAATAAAGAAGTTCTGGTGTTACAACTTTTGGGTGCACTAAACGTTGCGAACAAAGAACTATGTTATTCTGATACGTAATGTTCTGGAAAGAAGTAAAGGATTCCTAACGGTAACATTCAACTTTTGATGTGATCTTTAGCAAGCATGATCTTAAGTGTTACATTTCATTAATGGCTATTCAAAAGTAACGGCTGAAAGAGGACAAGAATATCTATGTTTGGAAAGTTCATTAACTACTATTTATTAGCATTCCAAAAGGACCTCTCATGCATTTCCTATATAAACAAGACCTGAAGAAGAAATCGTTTACAATTTTGGATGTGCACTGCAAACGATAAAATATCACTACCTTCAATCCTTTGGTTTTCAATTGTGTAATACATCACTTGTGTGATATTTTTTTGTTAGAAAACATAATTTGTACACGCTTTCAAATATTGTACTATGTAATACCTTGAGAAAACTGGGTTGTGGTTTAACCTCAAGAAGACTTTGACAATTGTCATTATATTTGTGTAATCAAGCTTGATTAGTGGATTAAGAACTCGTTTGAGAGAGGCGAAATCACTTTAGCGGGTGGATTGGAGTAGTTTGAGTTCGAAAAAACTAGGATAACCAACGTGTATTTTACTTTAAGTTTTAAAAATCCAATTCAACCCCCCCCCCCCCCCCCATTTTTGTGTTTTTCCATTCTTCAGTTTCAACTTGTTGTATGCACATGTCAAAAAGGACTGGTTTAGGAACTAGTTCGAGAGTAGGAATATTAGGTTCGAGAAGATTGTATTTAATACGGAATTTTTGGATTCAGCGTCTTAAATTAATAAAACGCTCGACTTCGTCAATTCGTTGCTCCAAACCTGGCTTTGAGAGTGAGTACTTGGCATGCAATCGAAAAAGTAATTTAAAGGTAAATTTTTTTGCCTTAGTCTATAATGCTTAACAATAGAATAACAATATTAACTAAATTAGTCCCCGGCAACGGCGCCAAAAACTTTAACGCGACTTTAAAAGTGTATCAGATTAATTAACTACAAGCGCACAATCTAATCACGTAGTTTTAAAAAATATCGAAACCATAGTGACTAATAATCAAACTAATGTTATCTACGTTACTATGTAAAGCTAAGGCGGATAATAATCTTGGATTAATGGGAATTAAAACTAAACTAAATTTAATAGGAAAATATTATAATAAAGATAGACCATAATGTGTATTTTGTGTTCCTCAGGGATTCTAACTCATTGGCTTGTAGTGACGTTTGAAAAGTGTTTAGTAGAAAATGTCAATTTAAAGACAATATCTCACACTCTCGTGGTTTTGAATAAAGTCATGTTCCTTGACTATGGGATTTTTCTCTCGCTCTCCCATTCAAATCAAGGATCGCGTTTTGAAAACTAAACAAGTTCTAATTGATATCTAAAGTTCTCTTGCCCTCTTTAGGAATCGATGCCTTATTTTTACTATCTGGTTCAAACCCCACGTTCTCGTAGTGTCGGCTCGAACCTTAGTTAATTTCTCACTCTCATGACAAAATCGTGTTAAATAACTTCTCACTCTTGTGACAAAGGTAATTACATTTAGTTTAAAACAAAGGACAAAACAATGTTTTCCAATTAAATTGGCAAGCTAAATTGTTACCGAGTCTGATCGGAATGACGGTACTCACATACTGGACTCTATATGCTTAGTCAGACATACTTCTTAGCCAAAACAAATTAAACATGATTATTGAAATAAGAAATAACATGCAAATTCAACAAAACAAAGTAACAATAATAATAATGCAATTAAAGTAAAACCAGTAGAATGAGAATAACAGAACTACATTTTTTTATAAAATGATGGAAAGATTATGATCCAAGAGTACACTTCGAGTTTCCAATTTGACAGAGCATCCTTAATGGTTCTTGGATACCTAGAACTAAGAATCTAAGGCCTATATATATAGTGTTACAAGTCTGATTCACTTTCAAAATCTTGTACAACTGCTATGAGAAAATATAGGGAGGTGGAGAAAGACTGCATCCCATTCTATTACGCACGTTTTTTCCCTCCCGGTGCATGGCGACTTCCACATAGCTCATGGTGACCTCCACGAGTCATCTTCATTAAATCACGTGGCTGCAGGCCATGGTCCTGGTGGTGACTGCCACATCAGCAAAAGTTTAATTATGCACTATTTTGCTTCCTTTTCTTGTCCCAATTCAATTATGATGCATTTTATCTCATGAGAAGAAAAGAACCTAAAACACAATATAAAGCAACAAAAAACATAATAGAAACGAGAAATGAAAACTAAATAGCATGCAAATCGAGTCAGAAAATACGACGTGTTTTCATGTTTTCAAAGAACTAAGGACGTATTAATAAGCAAGAAGGTACATAGGAAAGATCATGTTGAAGTTGTTCCAAAACTAGTGGTGGTTGGGCAGCATAGTAAGCCTGGGAAGAATGAAGACGCCAAAGAAATGTTGAGGCTGATTAAGAAAAGTGACTATAAGGTAGTTGACCAACTACTTCTAACACATTATAAGATATCAGTTTTGTCATTATTATTGAATTCAGAACCTCGTAGAAATTACCTAATGAGAGTGTTGGAACATGCTTATATGGACCATGATGTAATTTTTGATCAGTTTGATGGCGTAGTGGGAAATATCACCGCTTACATGTTGAGTTTTAGTGATCAAGAGTTGCCTTCCGAGGGCAAGAACCTTAATTTTGCATTGCATGTCTTAATTAGTTGTCAAGAACATACATCATCTAATGTTTTGGTAGATACAAGTTCCTCCTTGAGTGTCATGCCAAAAGTGACATTATCCAGGTTGGTGTATCAGGGTGCCCCGATAAAGCCCAATGGAGTAGTTGTGAAAGAATTTGATGGTTTAAGAATAGCAGTAATTGGTGAGGTTGACTTTCTAATATAGGTAGATTCTTATATGTTCCAAATCACTTTCTAGGTGATGGACATCCATCCTGCATATAGCTGCTTTTTTGGAAAACCCTAGATTTATGATGCATGGGCAGTAACATCCATACTTCATCAAAGGCTGAAGTTCCTAAAAAATGATAAATTAGTAATTGTATATGGAGAACAAGCCATGTTGGTGAGTCATCTTACATCCTTTCGTTATATTGATGTTGATGAAACAAAGGTCCGAACTCAGTTCCAAGCTCTTACTGTTGATAATGATGGTGCTAAGAGGAATGGGACATCTATTGTTTCCTTGAAATATGCTCAATAGTTTGTTCAACATGGGCAAGTAGCAGGTTGGGGCCAAGTCGTTAAATTTCCTGAGAATAAGAATAAAGCTAGTTTAGGGTTTACTCCCTATATGTCAGAAAAAGGTTTGAAGAAAGAGGTGGTTATCCGACCTATCCATGAGGTTTTCCATAATGCAAGATTTATTCGCCCAAGTCACCCTGTAGTTGATTCCATTAATGAAGAAGGTGCAGAGCCAGATTAGCCAAACTTTGTGACGTAGGGACAAACGAGCCAAAATTGAATTGTTGTTAATATTCCTAGTGTTGTTCAGATGTTAAAGTAATTTGTTTTTTGCCTTTTGCAATCAAATCCTTTCACTCTGCCTAAGGTTAAAGTATGATTTTGACACTATATTTACATACCCTAAAAAATTTATAGTTAAATACTTGTGTGAGGAAAGTTCCATTTGTGAGTGAGACGTTCAATATAATTATGGAAGGGTAGCATTGTATAATTTCTCCAAGGATAGTTGTTTATACACCTTAGAAGAACACCATCCATTTAGGGATTATATATTTGGTTCAAAGTTGAACCTGTTAAAAGCTTATGGTTGGCCCGGTTAAAACAATGATAGGTTTTGAGATCAGCCCGACTAAAATTGAAGGGTGAGAAAAACATAAGAAATGGGGGTTTCAATTGAGTTTTCTAATAAGATTTTTCTTTTAAATTATTTTGAAAACTAACTAGAAATAATAAATCTAATGAAAGAATAAAATGACTCTTTTGGTTTATACAAGTTTACCTTCAACAAGGCTACTCTTGTCCACCCTCCAAGGTGATTTTGCCTTAAACAAGAACTTAATCCACTAATCTCAACGGATTAAAAATGCACAGACTATCCTCCGATGACTAACCACAATCATTTAAGAGTCCAACTGACACCTTAGCCCTCTCAAGTCTCAAATTAACAACCTAGTCACTTGAGGCAATAATCAATTCTTGACAGAATTACAATCAAATGTGTTTACAATGCTTGCTTCTAAAAAGCATATTAACGCGTGATGGGGTTTAATCTGTAACGTATAGCCTAAATGTAGTACTGCAAGTGTACAGCCTATCGAAGTAATATATAAGATTATCGAACCACAGAGACCAATTGTCAATCTATCAACTCTATTGCTAAGGTGCTTATCTAAGGCGAACAAGAATATTGATGTGAGTGCAGTGCACAAAGTAAATGAGCGAGGTAAATAACAGTTTAAAAGACAGGTTGGAATGTAAATCATGTAATCAGATATTGGTCCGGTCATGCGTAGATGAACCTACTTATGGGGCAGTATTTTCTATTGATAGCAAAGGATCAGTTTAACGGGAACTTGTAGCTTTTGACTACTAAGAACCGAGTTTACTCTTTAAATTAAATTCCTTTATTGTCACATATAAAGGGTGCCTTCCGCGTTAAAGAGGTAAACCTATTTTTAAGAAATTGATAGTTTTGACTTAACAGAAAAGTGATCTTACTCGGAAAGATTAACTTAAAGAGACTTTTGGCTTTTGACCAAGAGTCAGATTTCAAACCTACAAACGCGTCCGAAAATAGTTTCAAAATCGTTTTCTAAAAAGGTCAATGATTCCTATTTAACCAATCAACGGCTCTCGCTCTTTTTGTTTGGTTAAATAATAATCAAGTCGTATCATTAGTTTTGACGGCTTTCGATCTTACCCAATAAACATTAAAACACAATTGACTTAAGTTAGAAGCAAAACATTCCCAGAGTATTTTCACTAGCATGATAATTGGAACACAACCACGATGACAATCATTACATCCTAACCTTTATAGTTTAGCCAGACATAATAAGTGCGAGTCTATAAAACATGTAGACTATGGTAAGAGCATTTAAAGTCTATAAAACGTGTAGACTATGGTAAGAGCATTTAAAGTCTATAAAACGTGTAGACTATGGTAAGAGCATTTAAAGTCTATAAAACGTGTAGACTATGGTAAGAGCATTTAAAGTCTATAAAACGTGTAGACTATGATAAGAGCAATTAAATAAAGAAATGCAATAAATTAGAACCTTGCTCCGGTCGGAGACTTGAATCTGATACAAATCTACGGAAAAGTAAGGCCGGTATGATGAACTTCAACCAAAGTGCTCCAAGACTCGATTACAACTCAATCTACACCGCAATAACTCCCCGATGTGAAGAGATTATTACTTTACAGAAACTGATAGTATATGGCTTAAGATTGTACTAAGCTTGGATGAAACTAAAGAATGAGAATCGAAAGCTATTTATAGAGGAACTTTGAGGTGCGTAAGGACCAGCATGCCCCTTAACTTCTTTTGAGCGGGAACCTTTTTGTGAAGGCCGCGGGCGCGGTGAGGGTGGCCGCGGGCGCGGTGCCTGGAACCGCCACATCATGGGAACGTGGCAGTTGATCTCTGGGTGAAAGTGGGCCACGTCATCACGTTTCCTGTAGCCAGCGCGGTGCTGAACGCCATAAGTGCAGAATATCTTGAAAAACCCTAATTTCTTGGCGTTTTGGCTCGTTTCTTCACAGAAGGCTCTGAAATGACAAGAATCCTGAAAACAAAGGAAAAAGGAACATAATACGAGAAAATGACAATAAAAACTAAGGAAAACATGTGATATTTGAGTCAGAAACATAGTGCGATTTAGTGCGATCAAATCCTCCCACGCTTAGACCTTTGCTTGTCCTCAAGCAACAACTCTTAAAAGTAGATGAAAGAAATTTATGGTGTATACAGGTTTTGGGCAAAGAGGGCTTCTAAGTCCGAGTAAGGGTGTGTTGTCAGGCACTAACTATCTGAATCAAGGGTATCGTAATTACACTACTCGCAGAAATGCGGACATAAACCTCATAAGTATACAGATCGATCCTAATATCCTTACTATGCTAAGACTTCTTTTTGTACGAGGTCCTTTTTCATTCAGGCGCAATCACATTAAGCCCGTTATCCGTACATACTCATGGTGTAGTGACCGGTTAGTGACTCTGATCTCAAGTGATGGGGTTCTGGTACAAGAGTTGGTTTAACCCCTTTTTATTTTACCCATTTGCAGTTACGGGGGATCGGACCGAAGTCTGCCCTACCAAGTCCAGCACCAGATACCTCTGGACCAACTACAACGGATGTGCCTTATATATATATTTTCTCTTTGTTTTTATTGGTGCTTACAACTTTCTTGAGTTGAGTAATCTTTGTGAGGATCACCCAACTCGTAGTCGTATTCATACTTTATTTTATAATTTTTAAGGCAAAATAGAGATCATCCACTTATATTCATCGATCCCACACTTAGAGCATGCTTAGGCCAGAGCTGACTGCTAAGATAAACTACTTGAAGACCTATTTGTACAGTTTTATTCAAAATCATAGCATATTGGGGAGAAAGGATCTAATCTAAATATTCAAAAAGGCTTATGGTGTAAAAAATGATAACGAATTTTTCAAAAAGTGAGTGTCCGAGAAACAGACCCTATCTAGGACCTGTCTCATAGCCCAAATCCTTAAAAACAACCATAAATCTTTGAAAAATAAAAATTTTGTAAGGCTAAAAGGTGGGGGAAATGAAAGGGTACACTACGCAGAAAGACTCGCCTATCACATGCATTTTATTAACTACGAATATAAAAAAGGAAAAATGCGGAAGGGAAATAAAAGCAGGAAAAACGGAAAATAAAAGCGATAAATAAAAGCGAAAATGGGAAATAAAAGCGATAAATGCTCCTCCCACACTTAAATCAGACATTGTCCTCAATGTTCCAAAATAAGGTAGGAGGAGGTACCTGAAAACACTAGTGGGGGCCACTAGGACCTTCACCATCCTGGTTGGTACGACCGGAACGGCGGCTACGGCTGCGACGGCGGCTATCTCGGTCCAAAACAAGCTGCTCCAGTCTCTCTGACAAGGCGGCATTTGCCGCTTGTAGCTCTTGGGTCCGACCAATGAGGGTGCCTTGGGTTGCCTCCATCAATTGGAAGTGACGAGCGTATGTGGTCTGGTGTAGGTGATGTTCTCTCTGGAAAGCCAGCTGACTTTCCATAATAGTGCGCAGAGAGCTAGCATTTTGTTCTTGGGACGCTTGCATGAAGGCCATGTTGTCGGCCGCCTGTTGCTGCAAGGTAGCAAGGAGGGTGTCCCTCTGGGCCTCTCGGGCCATATGCTCACGCCACATGTCCTCAGTGACATGGAAGCTAGGAGCTGTACCTGCATGTGGGTTAGAGGTAGAAGGTGTCGTGTGTGGTGGTGAAAAATGGGGTGGTTCCTCTGTTTGGAAATCGTACTCATCATCAGTGTTGTTACCCTCATTTAAAGGTAGATTTGGGGGCAACGGACCAATAAAAGCAGGAGCATTGAGATCGTAGGTCCAGTTACGCTCAAATCTAATATCAGTACGACGGGTGCAAGGCATAACAACACTGGGTATAGCAGCACCTCCAACCATTAGGAAGTAACCACCTTCCTTCCTCGTCTTGCATAAACGCATATCCCTGAAAAATTTAAGATTTGCAATCCGAGGAGGAAGTGGTTCTAGGGTGGCAAGTTCCGTATCCAATCCTATGGCACGGGCAATAGTGGTAATCAGTCCACCAAAGGAAATCGGCCCACCTTTTCTTAAAACATGGTGCATGTGGGCAATCATGAATGGGACGGGATTAACTTTGGTGTCTGTGAGGCAGCTCTGCATGATAATTAATTCTTTAGCATTCACCTTGTTTGGGTTTTCCCGAGCAAAGATGGTGGATGCTAAAAGAATTCTAAAGACACGAAGGGCAGGATTGTGGATGTGAGAAGCAAGAAGGCCATCAAAAGATGTTGCATTTAGTTTAGTAATTCTGGCCCAAAATGCTTCAAATGCCCAATCCGTGTCTAAAGGTGCTTCACAAATGGCACCATCCCCATAAGGCAATCCTAACATGGCGGCTAGACCGTCAGTGGAGTAATCATATTCGATATTAAATATTCTAAATTTGACTCCACCTACGGTGCTAGCAGTGTTAGGGGAGACGTTATAAATTAAAGAACTTAAAAACTCGAACGTCAGCCTAGGGTAGGTTGGTGCTTGAGTAGCAAAAATATCATGCATACCTATTTTATCTAGAAGGAAGAATACACTATGGTATATACCTAATGAATATAGACAGTTTTCATCGATATACCTGGTAGAGTGTATTGGTGTTGTCAGCAATTTTTCAAGCCGCTTTAGTTGCCTTTCTCCGGCTTGACCACCACGTAAAATGTAACCGTGATATTCCATAGGATTTTCTTGTGGATGAAAAAAGAGAAAGAATGGGATGTAGAAGTAATGAAGGTGTGAGGAAGAAAATGAAATAGTGGGGGGTATTTATAGGAAGGGAAGAAAGAAAATGGTGGTTGTAAATATTTATGATGAAAATAATGGAAATAAATATAGTGGGTTGGTATGGGTAATAAAGTGGGTAAAAAATGGAAGAAAATGGGATTGGAAATGGAAAAAGTGGTAAAATGGGGGGGAAAACGAGCTACTAGCCGTTAGGTGACCGTTGCGTCACCGCGGGCGCGGCAGGGCCTACCGCGGGCGCGGTGAGGTCGAGGTCAGTTGGGCTGGCCTGGCTTTCTTTCCATTGGGCTTTTTCTTCCTCGCCATTATCTTCAATTTCTGGAGGTGTACCTATTTTTCTTATAAATGTGCATATATGTACGTGAATACATATACACATGTATATTTATTTTATTTTTATATTAAAACTATGGTGACCTAGAAAAACAAAAACATTAGTAAATAAATAAAACATATGCATATATATATAGATATAGGTACGGACATTGGGTCATTAAAATAAATATTAACAACGCAGGAAACAGAGAAAAAATAAAAATGAGTCTGAAAAGTAAATCAACATAATACGAATAATACTGAAACTAGATATCTTGTGAACAATACAGATCTATTGCCAACCGGTAGGATGCTCTGCAGGAGTGCCTGGGCCACGCAGCTCAGTCAGCTGGCGTCGAATCTCTGCCACCTCGTGAGCTAATTCATCTAACTCACCAGCAAAGGTAACATCATTCACTTCCAACTGCAAATGAAGGTCAGCCACCTCATTACGGAGAGTGGTTATCTCAGTGCGCATAGCAGTCAATAGAGTGCGAATATCAGGTTCCTGCAAGCTGAGGTTATTAGTAAGAACAGTAGTGTGTGTAACCTCGGGTCGGGATGTGTGATCCGGAGTGGAGTCCTCGGGAGCAGGAGTGTAGTCCTGAGTGGGATCTTCGGAAGCAGGAGTGTATTCTGGAGTGAGATCTTCAGAAGCAGGAGTGTATTCTGGAGTGTACTCTGATATCTCACCCCAACCTTCTACAGAATAGTTCCAATTAGCAGAGTTGGAAACACAAGTCATCTGAGGGTCTGGCATGGTGAAGGTGTAAACTGTCTGGTCATTGATGAGCAATCTGTACCGATATGGGTGAAAAGAGGCCCTCCTCATGAGCCCACGATCCATGCAAAAGTCTAAATCCAGAAAAGTATATCCACAGTATGGGGTCAGCTGTGCTATCATACTGTCCAAACCCAAAGCAGAAGCTATCTGTGTCACATTCCCTCCGGAATGAATGAGCCCTACAGCGGATCGAGCAGTCTGCTCGAGGCTCTCTATCAGAAAACCTCCACTAGCTATAGGTCTGGACTGACTAGCACAGTATAGGAAAAGGATCTCCTCAGCGGTGACCAAGTGGTCACAGTAACTCCTCCCAAAGAAAGTGTGGCACAGGATCATCTCGAAGTATCGGAAGGCGGGTTATGGATCTTCCGGGACAGCTGGGTAGAGGGGTCAAGGCTGGCTCTATCAGTAATGTCCTGCCAAAATTTATCAATATCTCTGTCCATGTAGCAACTCAATGGGAACTCAGTGATAGCGGTCGGTCCAGTTTGGAAACCAAGCAAATCCCCAAATTCTTTGGTGGTCAGGGTATACTCGGTGCCAAACAATCTGAAACTCAGGCGTCCTCGCTCATCTCCTTCACCCACTCGTGGGTTATAGTCCATAGAGCTAAGAAACTCCAGAGTAAGGTTCCTGTAGGTTTTGTGGACATCATCAGCATAAGAATCCCAGCTAAGTTGGTTGCATAGATACCGAATACTTGGCTCAATCCCGAGTGCCTCCATGCAGCTCTGATCGGGGTACCTAGTGGGTACCATAGGTCTAGCAGATAAGGTAGCAAATCGGGCCTTTTGTGCTTCATCTCTGAAAATCACAACCATACCATCGGGGTAATGCATCCTGAAAATATAAACACAAGAAATTAGTCCAGATAAAATATATAAATTACTAAAATATAAATAAAATAAAATGAAGAATAAACCATGGGTTGCCTCCCATGCAGCGCTTGTTTAACGTCGTTTAGCTTGACGATTAGATCTTACTTTATGTGGGTATTGGTGGGTCTATAAGAATATGACTAGAGTAGTCAACAGGCAAATCGCCTCCTTTGTAGAGCTTCAGTCTTTGTCCATTTACCACAAATGGATCGCATGAATTGTTTTTGATTTCTACTGCTCCAGACTTTAGAACTTTTGACACTTCAAATGGACCTGTCCATCTTGAACGAAGCTTACCAGGAAAAAGTCGTAACCTTGAGTTAAATAGGAGAACAGGATCACCAATGTTGAAATCTTTCTTGATGATTTTTTTATCATGCCACATTTTGGTTCTTTCCTTATATATGATGGCATTCTCATAGGAATTCAAGCGAAGCTCTTCTAGCTTGTGAATGTCCAGGATACGTTTTTCTCTGGCTTTCAGGTAATCTAGATTCAAGGATTTAATGGCCCAATAGGCTTTATGTTCTAATTCGAAGGGTAAATGACAGGACTTTCCATAAACCAATTGATAAGGAGTTGTTCCAATAGGGGTTTTATAAGCCGTTCTATAAGCCCATAAGGCGTCTTTAAGTTTTCCAGACCAATCTTTTCTGGATAGTGATACGGTTTTTTCTAGGATCTGCTTAATCTCCCTATTCGATACCTCTACTTGGCCACTGGTTTGCGGGTGATATGGTGATGCTACTCTATGTTTTAATCCGTATTTGCTTAGAAGCTTGTCAAATATCTTAGATATAAAATGCGATCCTCCATCACTTATGACTAACCTCGGGGTTCCAAACCTAGGAAAAATAATATTCTTAAACAGTTTGATAACTACCTTGGTATCATTTGTGGGTGATGCAACAGCTTCGATCCACTTTGAGACATAATCGACAGCTACTAGGATATACTTGTTACCCATTGAGGAAGGAAAAGGTCCCATGAAATCTATACCCCAGACATCAAATATTTCCACTTCTTGGATGTTACTTAAAGGCATTTCATCACGTCTTGAGATGTTCCCAGTGCGTTGGCATCGGTCACATTTTGTAATGTAAGTGTGGACATCGCGCCATACAGTAGGCCAATAAAAACCTGCTTGAAATATTTTGGCGCATGTTTTAGACGTGCTTGCATGTCCACCATAAGGTGAAGCATGACAATGTTTAATGACATTGCCTACTTCTTCCTCCGGCACACATCGTCGGAATATATTATCTATTCCTCTTTTGAATAGGAGGGGTTCATCCCAAAAGAAGTGTTTAACATCTCTAAAAAACTTCTTCTTCTGTTGGTAGCTTAAGTCAGGGGGTATGATATCAGCGGCTAGATAATTCACAATATCTGCGTACCATGGTATGTTGTTCATGGTTGAGATTTCCTCATAGGTCTCTTCTTCAGTTGAGTTTATCCCAGCTATTAATCTTTCATAAGTAGAGTGATCGTCTATAGGTATAAGTTCAGGCTTAAGGTGTTCTAACCTAGAGAGATGATCAGCTACTAAGTTTTCAGCTCCTTTTTTATCCTTAATATCCAAGTCAAATTCTTGGAGTAAAAGTACCCATCTGAGCAATCTAGGCTTAGCATCTTTCTTACTTAACAAGTACCGGATTGCTGCATGATCTGTGTATACTATTATTTTTGCTCCCACCAAATAAGATCGAAATTTATCAATAGCAAAAACTACGGCTAGCAATTCTTTTTCTGTGGTTGTATAATTTAGCTGGGCAGCGTCTAGTGTTCTACTAGCGTAGTAAATTGCATGCAGTTTTTTGTCTTTTCTTTGCCCTAGTACAGCCCCTACAGCGAAATCACTAGCATCGCACATGATTTCAAAAGGTTGTGTCCAATCAGGTGGTCTTATGATAGGTGCTGAAATAAGAGCTTGCTTTAAAACTTCAAAGGCCTCAAGACATTTTTGGTCGAATTCAAACTCGACATCCTTCATCAATAAGTTAGTTAAGGGTTTAGTTATTGCGGAAAAATTCTTGATGAAACGTCGGTAGAACCCGGCATGTCCTAGGAAACTTCTTATTTCCCTAACGGTCTTAGGTGGGTTTAAGTTTTCTATAACTTCTATCTTGGCCTTATCGACTTCTATACCTCTTTCAGAAATAATGTGTCCCAAGACTATCCCTTCACTTACCATAAAGTGGCACTTTTCCCAATTCAACACAAGGTTTACTTCCACACATCTTTTTAAGATTTTCTCCAAGTTCGAGAGGCAGTTTTTGAAATCAAACCCACACACTGAAAAATCGTCCATAAATACTTCCATAATTCCATCTAGGTAGTCTGCGAAAATTGACATCATACAACGTTGGAAAGTGGCAGGTGCATTACAGAGTCCAAAGGGCATTCGTCTATAAGCGAATGTTCCATAAGGGCAGGTAAATGTGGTTTTTTCTTGGTCCTCTGGGTGAATAGGGATTTGGAAAAATCCCGAATATCCATCAAGATAGCAGAAACATGAGTGTCTTGCTAGACGTTCAAGCATCTGATCTATAAATGGGAGAGGGAAATGGTCTTTTCTCGTTGCCTTATTCAACCTTCTGTAATCTATACACATACGCCATCCTCCTTCTGTTCGTTTTGCCACATGCTCACCTTTCTCATTTTTCAGAACAGTGATACCTCCTTTCTTGGGTACCACATGGACTGGGCTTACCCATTCACTATCCGAAATTTGGTATATGATACCAGCTTCTAATAACTTAAGAACTTCTTTCTTGACTACATCACTCATGATAGGGTTTATTCTTCTTTGATGTTCTCTTGAGGGTTTCGAATCTTTTTCTAGCATAATCCGATGCATGCATACGGATGGGCTTATACCTCTTAAATCTGAAACTTTATACCCTAAAGCTGAGGGATATTTTCGCAAGGTATCTAATAGTTGATTTGTTTCTATTTGGTTTAGAGTGGCGCTAATTATAACAGGTCTATTCATCTCCTCATCCAAAAACTCATATCTTAGATTCTTGGGTAGTTCCTTAAGTTCTATAGTGGTTTTCTCAGTACGTGGCATAAGGTCATGGGTAAGAGCTAAGCATTCGAAAAGGTTGTCGTCAATGTACGGTTCGATACTCTCAAATCCGTCATCCTCTAAAATAGGGGTTGATGGTAATTTGGTTAAGAATTCGTTTTGTTCGAGCTCATTTACACATTCATCAATGATGTCGATGGCATAGCACGCATCTCCTATCACTGGTGCCATTAGAAATTTTGATAAAATGAACTCAATCTTTTCATCTCCTACCTCGAAAGTCAGTTTCCCTTTCTTAACATCTATTATAGCTCCGGCGGTCGATAGGAAGGGTCTTCCTAAAAGGATTGGGATGTCTTCATCTTCTTTGATATCCATTACGATGAAGTCGGTCGGAATGTACAACTGACCAATCTTGACAGGTATGTCTTCTAAAATACCCATGGGATATTTGACAGATCTATCAGCTAGTTGTAGGGACATCTTGGTAGGTTGAAGTTCTCCTAATTTTAACCTCTTACAGACGGCCAGAGGCATCAGACTTACGCTTGCTCCTAGGTCTAAAAATGCTTTGTCTATCATATGGTTACCTAGGATGCAAGGGATAGAAAAACTTCCAGGGTCTTTATCTTTCTTGGCGAGTTTATTTTCGGATATAAAATGACATTCTAAAGGCTTGGGATCATCGAGTCGCCGTTTATTGGTCAAAATATCTTTCAAAAACTTAGCATATGATGGTATCTGGGTTATAGCTTCAGTAAAAGGAATCTCAACATGGAGTTTCTCTATTACCTTAATAAACTTTTGGTACTGGTTTTCTACTTTGGTGTTTTTCAGCTTCTGTGGGAATGGAATAGGTGGTTTATAAGGTTGTTGAGTGTTTTTCTCTACTTCCGGTTTTGATTGCTTTTCTGGTTTCTCTGGTTCCTCCACCTGGTCTTTGGGCGTAGCATCTTCCATAGGTTTTTCTGATGTGCTTAAGTTAGGATTTCTAGGCCCTTCATAAGCAGTTCCACTTCTTAGTGTGATAGAATTTGCTTGGCCTTTTGGATTTGGTTGAGTTTGTCCAGGGAATTGTCCTCCAGGTGCAACTTGTACAGAGGTGTTTTGGGCTACTTGGGAAATCTGAGTCTCAAGCATTTTGGTGTGGGTTATTATCTGGTCAAACTTGGTTGCTAATTGGGTAACTAGTTCGTTCGTGTGAATGTGTTGGTTCATAAACTCCTTATTTTGCTGGGTTTGAGCCTGAATAAAGGTGTCTATGGTCTCTTTAAGGTTTGGTCTTGGGGGTACTATTTGCATAGGTTGGTTTTGTTTTTGCGTTTGGAATCCTTGAGGTCTCGAAGGTCCGGGATTTTGGATAGGGTTGTTGTTTTTGTAAGAGAAATTCGGGTGGTTCCTCCATCCAGGATTGTAGGTATTCGAGAAAGGGTTCCCTTGAGTATAGTTAACTTGGTCTGAGCTTGATTCGTTCAAAAGGTTACAGTCAACGGTTTGATGTCCTTGAGTTCCACAGAGTTCGCACTCCGATTGGATTGCTGCTACTGTGGTTGGGTTTTGAGACATGTTCTCGACTCTTAAGGCTAGGGCGTCCATCTTGGCATTAATCATGTCCATGCAACTTACCTCATGCTTTCCTCCATGGCTCTCCTTTTTCTCTACTGTCGCTCGTTCTAATCCCCATTGGGCGTGGTTTTGGGCCATGTCCTCTATTAGGGCACAAGCGTCAGGGTAAGGTTTGTTCATCAACGCTCCGCCAGCGGCAGCGTCTATGGACATCTTTGTGTTGTAATGGAGTCCATTATAGAAGGTATGTATGATTAACCATTGCTCCAGGCCATGGTGCGGACAGGCTCTTAAAAGTTCTTTATATCTCTCCCAGGCATCAAAAAGTGATTCGCCTTGGTTTTGGGTGAAACAAGTGATCAGGTTCCTAAGAACAGCGGTCTTGCTTGGTGGAAAATACCTCGCAAGAAAAGCTCTCCTAAGGTCTTCCCAAGTTGTTATTGAGTTAGTTGGAAGGGCGTCTAACCAGTCGTGAGCTTTACCTCTAAGGGAAAAAGGAAATAGTCTTAATCGGATAGCTTCGGGCGTGGCTCCATTTGCCTTAAGGGTGTCAGCTAACTGGATAAATACCTTTAAATGTTGATTCGGGTTCTCGGTAGCGAGACCAGCGAATTGGTTTTGTTGTACTAATTGTAGTAACGAGGGCTTTAGTTCAAAGTTGTTGGTAGTTATAGCAGGGTTTACTATACTAGAACTAGGTTCCTCGTTAGATGGTTGGGCGAATTCCTTGAGCGGTCTTTGGTTACGATCTTCTGCCATAGCTCTTCTTATCTTGCGAATAAAAAGACGGGCACGAGCGTAACGTTCAGGTTCTACTAAAGGATCTATTAGGTTTCCGGTGCTACGATTTCTACGCATCTACCGGCTAGAATAGCCTTAGTCTAAACGGGATAACAATAGGGTACGAAATTTGACGAAGTTGGTCCCCGGCAACGGCGCCAAAAACTTGATGGGGTTTAATCTGTCACGTATAGCCTAAATGTAGTACTGCAAGTGTACAGCCTATCGAAGTAATATATAAGATTATCGAACCACAGAGACCAATTGTCAATCTATCAACTCTATTGTTAAGGTGCTTATCTAAGGCGAACAAGAATATTGATGTGAGTGCAGTGCACAAAGTAAATGAGCGAGGTAAATAACAGTTTAAAAGACAGGTTGGAATGTAAATCATGTAATCAGATATTGGTCCGGTCATGCGTAGATGAACCTACTTATGGGGCAGTATTTTCTATTGATAGCAAAGGATCAGTTTAACGGGAACTTGTAGCTTTTGACTACTAAGAACCGAGTTTACTCTTTAAATTAAATTCCTTTATTGTCACATATAAAGGGTGCCTTCCGCGTTAAAGAGGTAAACCTATTTTTAAGAAATTGATAGTTTTGACTTAACAGAAAAGTGATCTTACTCGGAAAGATTAACTTAAAGAGACTTTTGGCTTTTGACCAAGAGTCAGATTTCAAACCTACAAACGCGTCCGAAAATAGTTTCAAAATCGTTTTCTAAAAAGGTCAATGATTCCTATTTAACCAATCAACGGCTCTCGCTCTTTTTGTTTGGTTAAATAATAATCAAGTCGTATCATTAGTTTTGACGGCTTTCGATCTTACCCAATAAACATTAAAACACAATTGACTTAAGTTAGAAGCAAAACATTCCCAGAGTATTTTCACTAGCATGATAATTGGAACACAACCACGATGACAATCATTACATCCTAACCTTTATAGTTTAGCCAGACATAATAAGTGCGAGTCTATAAAACATGTAGACTATGGTAAGAGCATTTAAAGTCTATAAAACGTGTAGACTATGGTAAGAGCATTTAAAGTCTATAAAACGTGTAGACTATGGTAAGAGCATTTAAAGTCTATAAAACGTGTAGACTATGGTAAGAGCATTTAAAGTCTATAAAACGTGTAGACTATGGTAAGAGCATTTAAAGTCTATAAAACGTGTAGACTATGATAAGAGCAATTAAATAAAGAAATGCAATAAATTAGAACCTTGCTCCGGTCGGAGACTTGAATCTGATACAAATCTACGGAAAAGTAAGGCCGGTATGATGAACTTCAACCAAAGTGCTCCAAGACTCGATTACAACTCAATCTACACCGCAATAACTCCCCGATGTGAAGAGATTATTACTTTACAGAAACTGATAGTATATGGCTTAAGATTGTACTAAGCTTGGATGAAACTAAAGAATGAGAATCGAAAGCTATTTATAGAGGAACTTTGAGGTGCGTAAGGACCAGCATGCCCCTTAACTTCTTTTGAGCGGGAACCTTTTTGTGAAGGCCGCGGGCGCGGTGAGGGTGGCCGCGGGCGCGATGCCTGGAACCGCCACATCATGGGAACGTGGCAGTTGATCTCTGGGTGAAAGTGGGCCACGTCATCGCGTTTCCTGTAGCCAGCGCGGTGCTGAACGCCATAAGTGCAGAATATCTTGAAAAACCCTAATTTCTTGGCGTTTTGGCTCGTTTCTTCACAGAAGGCTCTGAAATGACAAGAATCCTGAAAACAAAGGAAAAAGGAACATAATACGAGAAAATGACAATAAAAACTAAGGAAAACATGTGATATTTGAGTCAGAAACATAGTGCGATTTAGTGCGATCAAATCCTCCCACGCTTAGACCTTTGCTTGTCCTCAAGCAACAACTCTTAAAAGTAGATGAAAGAAATTTATGGTGTATACAGGTTTTGGGCAAAGAGGGCTTCTAAGTCCGAGTAAGGGTGTGTTGTCAGGCACTAACTATCTGAATCAAGGGTATCGTAATTACACTACTCGCAGAAATGCGGACATAAACCTCATAAGTATACAGATCGATCCTAATATCCTTACTATGCTAAGACTTCTTTTTGTACGAGGTCCTTTTTCATTCAGGCGCAATCACATTAAGCCCGTTATCCGTACATACTCATGGTGTAGTGACCGGTTAGTGACTCTGATCTCAAGTGATGGGGTTCTGGTACAAGAGTTGGTTTAACCCCTTTTTATTTTACCCATTTGCAGTTGCGGGGGATCGGACCGAAGTCTGCCCTACCAAGTCCAGCACCAGATACCTCTGGACCAACTACAACGGATGTGCCTTATATATATATTTTCTCTTTGTTTTTATTGGTGCTTACAACTTTCTTGAGTTGAGTAATCTTTGTGAGGATCACCCAACTCGTATTCGTATTCATACTTTATTTTATAATTTTTAAGGCAAAATAGAGATCATCCACTTATATTCATCGATCCCACACTTAGAGCATGCTTAGGCCGGAGCTGACTGCTAAGATAAACTACTTGAAGACCTATTTGTACAGTTTTATTCAAAATCATAGCATATTGGGGAGAAAGGATCTAATCTAAATATTCAAAAAGGCTTATGGTGTAAAAAATGATAACGAATTTTTCAAAAAGTGAGTGTCCGAGAAACAGACCCTATCTAGGACCTGTCTCATAGCCCAAATCCTTAAAAACAACCATAAATCTTTGAAAAATAAAAATTTTGTAAGGCTAAAAGGTGGGGGAAATGAAAGGGTACACTACGCAGAAAGACTCGCCTATCACATGCATTTTATTAACTACGAATATAAAAAAGGAAAAATGCGGAAGGGAAATAAAAGCAGGAAAAACGGAAAATAAAAGCGATAAATAAAAGCGAAAATGGGAAATAAAAGCGATAAATGCTCCTCCCACACTTAAATCAGACATTGTCCTCAATGTTCCAAAATAAGGTAGGAGGAGGTACCTGAAAACACTAGTGGGGGCCACTAGGACCTTCACCATCCTGGTTGGTACGACCGGAACGGCGGCTACGGCTGCGACGGCGGCTATCTCGGTCCAAAACAAGCTGCTCCAGTCTCTCTGACAAGGCGGCATTTGCCGCTTGTAGCTCTTGGGTCCGACCAATGAGGGTGCCTTGGGTTGCCTCCATCAATTGGAAGTGACGAGCGTATGTGGTCTGGTGTAGGTGCTGTTCTCTCTGGAAAGCCAGCTGACTTTCCATAATAGTGCGCAGAGAGCTAGCATTTTGTTCTTGGGACGCTTGCATGAAGGCCATGTTGTCGGCCGCCTGTTGCTGCAAGGTAGCAAGGAGGGTGTCCCTCTGGGCCTCTCGGGCCATATGCTCACGCCACATGTCCTCAGTGACATGGAAGCTAGGAGCTGTACCTGCATGTGGGTTAGAGGTAGAAGGTGTCGTGTGTGGTGGTGAAAAATGGGGTGGTTCCTCTGTTTGGAAATCATACTCATCATCAGTGTTGTTACCCTCATTTAAAGGTAGATTTGGGGGCAACGGACCAATAAAAGCAGGAGCATTGAGATCGTAGGTCCAGTTACGCTCAAATCTAATATCAGTACGACGGGTGCAAGGCATAACAACACTGGGTATAGCAGCACCTCCAACCATTAGGAAGTAACCACCTTCCTTCCTCGTCTTGCATAAACGCATATCCCTGAAAAATTTAAGATTTGCAATCCGAGGAGGAAGTGGTTCTAGGGTGGCAAGTTCCGTATCCAATCCTATGGCACGGGCAATAGTGGTAATCAGTCCACCAAAGGAAATCGGCCCACCTTTTCTTAAAACATGGTGCATGTGGGCAATCATGAATGGGACGGGATTAACTTTGGTGTCTGTGAGGCAGCTCTGCATGATAATTAATTCTTTAGCATTCACCTTGTTTGGGTTTTCCCGAGCAAAGATGGTGGATGCTAAAAGAATTCTAAAGACACGAAGGGCAGGATTGTGGATGTGAGAAGCAAGAAGGCCATCAAAAGATGTTGCATTTAGTTTAGTAATTCTGGCCCAAAATGCTTCAAATGCCCAATCCGTGTCTAAAGGTGCTTCACAAATGGCACCATCCCCATAAGGCAATCCTAACATGGCGGCTAGACCGTCAGTGGAGTAAGCTGGAAGCAACAACTTATGTCAGTAACATGAATTATTTCTCTTTGATTTTTGAGATTGGTGCTTCTTTGAGAATATACCTGATTCCCTTTTCGATGAACATTCAACATTCCTTAGAACTGCTGATGTTTCTTTGGAAACAGTCACAATAGTTCTTTTGTTGAGTAGATTGGCTTAAGATGATATCTTCCTTTGGTTTTGTATTCAGATGGACTATATTATGTTGATTTGAAGTGAGTCCAGAATATCGTTCTTTCTTTTATCCATTCTTGTAATGGAATACTTCTGATGTTGAGTTGAAGTGCATATTCCATAAACTATATGAGTCTTCAGAAACTTGGTGTTGTCTTCAGAAATGTGAGGAGCAACTCTTCTGATGAATAGGTCTTGTCTTCTGATGCGGAAGTAGAAGCTTTCTCTTCATGTGTTCTGAGTCTTGACTTTGTCTTTAGAATTATAAGAAGCAACTTTTCTACGAAACTAGTCATGTCTTATGACCCTCGCGTTTGAAGGTTGTTTCTTGTTTCCTATTTGATTTATGATCTTGAAGCAACAACTTATCATAAATTCTTTCTTCTCATAACTTGTGACTTCCAAGACAACAGCTTGTTCAGAAGTATATATCTAATCCTCTTTATGGCGAACATCCAGCATTCTTCCGAACTTCTAATGTTTCTTCAGAAGTGGACAGTCTTTCTGATGTGCTTTGTATTTCTGATTCCCCAAACAACAGTCCTGAATCAATTAGAATTTCTTATCTTCACACTCAATGAAACCATTATAACTAAAATTGTTCTTCATAAAATATATGCATTGTTATCATCAAAACATATATATTTAAACAGAGACCCAAATCTTATTCTAACAATCTTCCCCTTTTTGATGATGACAAAACCATGTATTTTGATGAAACAATTTTACAGGGTTAATTATAAACAAATTAATATAATAGTTTATAAAACTCCCCCTGAGTTAGAAAACTCTCCTGGGATAAAACAACTCCCCATAAATCATAAACTTGTGATCTTTCTTAGCTTAAGGGCATTATTATCCTTTCTCAGAACTCTTATTGAACCATGTGGAAGCGATTTATCAGATTTTGCTTTATCATTGATTATTTCCTCATTAGAACCTTATAATCATCAGATAGGTGCATTATCATAGCTTGATCTATTAGACCCTTCAGTTTGATGTTCGCTATCAACACTCGATCTCTTAGAACATCATATACCTTTGAATTTCTTTTATCAGAGTTTGATCAACCGACCCCTTCAAAACATTTGAAGTCCTTTTATCACAATTTGATTTATTGAACCTTCTCAATTTTAGAAGTTCTTAATTCATTTACCTTGTACCTGAAATACATTTCTAAAGGTTTCTGCATATATATATATATATATATATATATATATATATATATAATATATATATTTTATATTATATATAGATTATATATAATATATATAAATATATATATATATAATATATATATATATATATATATATATATATAATATATATATATATATATATAATATATATATAATATATATATATATATATATATATATATATATATATATATAGATATATATATATATTATATATATATATATATATATATATATATATATTTATATATCAAGAGCTATATTTCAAAAGCAAATTAAATCCTAGAGTTCATCAGAAGTAGAGGGTTTTGATTCTTTTGAATAAGTTTTTGGAGCATTTTTTTGATAAAGTTATTGATATCCTTCTGATTTTACAGTGTTTCTTTTATCAACAAATATTCCTTTTGCATTTCCTCAAGAGTTTTTAGAAAACAAATGAACACACCAGAACTATTTTGGGAAAATTCTTCTAACTCTTCTTGTTCCTTTCTCGCAGCTTCTCTAGTATCCTCTTTCGCTTTCTTAGCAGCTTCTCGCTCCACAACCTTCTGAGCTTCTATAGCCAAAAATATCTCTTAAGCTTCTTTGACATGTATTTATTTAGTCTTACCCGAGATATTTTGAAATGTGATGAATTCAATTGATATCCATCTTGTTAAGAAGTACACATATAATCCTCTTTCTGGCGAACATTCAGCGTTCTTCTGGACTGCTAATGTTTCTTCAAAAGTGGACAATCTTTTTGATATGCTTGGGTATTTCTAATTCTCCAGACAACAGTCCTGAATCAATTAGAATTTCTTATCTGCACACTTAATGAAACCATTAGAACTAAAATTGTTCTTCATAAAATATATGCATTGTTATCATCAAAACATAGATATTTAAACAGACACCTAAATCTTGTTCTAACAAAAATCTCAAGAGTTTTTTTGGTTATCGTGTTAAACCAATTGAGCTAAGACATATTTTTGGAACTTGAAGACTAACCGCTACAAGGTACATATTCATGGAGAGAAGACTAACCGATTCAATCTACAGTTGGGGAAGGAAGCTTGACCACTTCAATTTCAACAATTTATTGAAAAAGATGCAAACGCCTATATATGTCGTCTTGTATCATTATAGTTATAGGACAACCACCATTTTCATGTATAAGGGGGTTCTTGAGTCTTTCCTACTAAAATCTCTCAAGTATTAATGAAAAATATCAAGATCAAATATCTTCATGTGATTTGTTTATTTATATTTTATTTTTGTTGTTGTTATATATATTTTGAGGAAAACAGAAAAAAAAAATATTTATTTATTTATTTAACAGAAATATATAATTATATTTAAAAATTAAAAATATAATATATATTTTTAAAATAGAAAAATAAAACAGAAAAATAATTTATAATAGAAAACAGAAAATATTATATATGTATATAATATATTTTTTAAACAGAATTATTAATATTTTTATGTTTTTGTAAATTATATATGTTTTGTAAATTATATACAAAAAAAAAAAAAACACACACACACACATATATATATATATATTATATATATATATATATAAATATATATATATATATATATATATATATATATATATATATATATATATATATATATATATATATATATATATATATATATATATATATATATATATATATATATATATATATATATATATATATATATATATATATATATATATATATATATATATATTATATATATATATATATATATATATATATATATATATATATATATATATATATATATATATATATATATATATATATATATATATATATATATATATATATATATATATATATATATATATATATATATATAAATTAAAAAAGAAAAATAAAACAAAGATAGAATATTTAGTTATAAAAAATTATAATATTATATAGTTATAAAATTTAAAAATAAAATTACGTGAAATAGTATTTTTTAAACATAAATTCAAAATTATAGAATATATGATAATCATATGTAATGTGATATATTTATTATTTATAATAGTTATTTATAAAAAATATTAGTTATTATATGTTTAGTTAAAAAAAACAAATTTTGTATGGTTATAAAAGAAAAAAAAATTTCAGTTATTAATTTAAAAAAAAAAAAAGTAATATATCAGTGACGTGATAATCACGTCGCAACCTAATTTTTATATAAAAAAAATACTGAAGAATGAATATTAAACGTAATTATTTAGCGACGTGATTTTCACGTCACTAATTCGTAACGTGAAAATGAGAAATCACGTTGCAAATAATTTAACACCCCCTCTCCAGTCACGTGATCATGCACGTCGCAAATAATTTGTTGTCATGTGTTGTGACGTGATTTTTTAAATTGTGACGTGAAATTTACGTCTCAAATGAGAATATTTTTTATAGTGATTCTTTAACTTATAAATGCTCAAATCCGTTATAGAATTAAAGGAAGATTTGCTCCATGGGAAGATAATGACACCATTTATTCTTCCAATGGCTCTTGGGAAATATGACTACCTCACTGAAGATAGATCGGTGCATCTTGGCCATAAATTTAATCTTTTTTTACCTACTGAGTGAAACAACGAAAACGTTAATGTCTTTTATCACAAATGACGTCAAATGATTCAATATGAGCCATTCTAGTTCAAAGGAATGTTAAGGCTTCTAGTATAATTTATTTGTCATTAAAAAAGTGATAATAAAGGGATCATCAAAGGAATGTTAAGGCTTCTAGTATAATTTATTTGTCATTAAAAAAGTGATAATAAAGGGATGATGAGTACAAATAAAATGTTAACTGTAAAAGAAATTGCATAAACAAAATACTAAAAAAGCACACACATATATATAATATATATTTTATTGATATGCATAACACAATTCAAGAGGCAGTCTTCACAAGACACATACAAAAGAAACAACAACATAAGCCAACATGCATACACAACAACATCATTATTCAAACATCACACTTATTTAATTATAAAGGTGACCACTTAGTTAAGCCAACCCCAAAAGGTTGCACTAAGCCATTGTACTTCTTCAATTCTTTCGAGCGGCCCTTACTTTGGAAAGATTAGCATCAATGTCTCTAGTACATTTGCCAAGGTATTCCATCCATCCATTTGGAGGCTCAATATCCTTATTGATTTTCTCATATTCGATTGTCCATTTAACAGCAGCGGTACCATCAGCCTTATCACTTACTTCAAGGATCAGCTTAAACACCTTATAGTGCTTACCAATGTCTCCACCAAACACCTTCCACGTCATCTTTTTGTTCTCTTCATCAACTTCTTCAATACTCTCATAACATGTGTGTACCTCATCACCTGTTGCCAAGTCAAGGGTAATTAATACAAAGAAGAATAAAAAAAATTCTACATAAGAATTATAGAAAACAACACCTACATAAACAAGATGATATGGTTTACATGTTAAATGAATTAGAAACAGTTTTACCTATGACATATGTCCAGTGTTTAACTGTTTCAGTGTCATGCCAGTCTTCACCTTCATGTAACTTGGTATGATGAATTCTTTCACAATGGTTTTGAACTTCGTGAAGTTCTGATTGAAATAGTTTGTAAAACCTTTCAGCCTTTGTTTTGATACCAAGTTCAGTTATAAGTTTACCCAAGAGCACCATTTTTGGAAAGAAAAACTACCAGATGAAAGAGAAGAAACAAAGGTTGATGAGAGGAAAGTGTATTCAACCCTATGTCTTAAATAGAAACTGAATTTACACTTTTTAAGCATCAATTCGAATTACATTTTTTTCTTTAGTATTAAAATTACTTAATTATACTATCGATTATAATTAATGTTACATTAAATTAAATTATCTACCCTAAAAGTAGGGTTGGTTAAATGAGTAGCCTTCCACTCTACTCCATTTTAAACCTGGTAAAAAAAGTAGAGCAAATAAGTCTCTCAAATTAAAATAGATATTAAAAATCTAATCCTACTAGTCAATGTTGTATTTTGCATATATATATATATATATATATATATATATATATATATATATATATATATATATATATATATATATATATATATATATATATATATATATATATATATATATATATATATATATATATATATATATATATATATATATATATATAAAATCATCAAAAATTAGAATTAACATAATTAATTAATAAGAGCGACCTTAAGGATAGATATGCTGAACAAATAGGTGGAGCGGACTTTGGTGGGCGATAAATTTTGATGGAGTTGGTTTAGGGAACAACGGACTTTGGAGAAACAGACTTTATTGGACGACAAACCTAAAATTCCAATCTAATCCACTATTTTTTGACGGATGCGTAAGCCGGTCCAACAGACCACAACCCATTTTACCACCCCTACCTAAAAGGTTACATTATTAATTATATCTTTTTTATGAAAATCATTATTTAGATTAAAATAGTAAGATTTTGAAAATCAATATTTTTTTGCGGGGTTGGCTTTAGCGAACAACGGGCTTTGACGGAATAAACTTTGTTGGGCGACAAACCTAAAATTTTAATCCAATCCACCATTTTTTAATGTATGCACAGATCAGCCCAACAGACCACAATCCATTTTACCACCCCCTACCTAAAAGGTTACATTATTAATT
Organism: Vicia faba; assembly: GCA_948472305.1. Lineage (NCBI taxonomy): Eukaryota > Viridiplantae > Streptophyta > Magnoliopsida > Fabales > Fabaceae > Vicia > Vicia faba. The sequence continues at coordinate 116,337,077 of OX451739.1, read as the reverse complement.
ATATCTTTTTATGAAAATCATTTTTTATATTAAAATAGTAAGATTTTGAAAATTAATATTCTTTTTTCTTTCACACTCTAGTTCTCAAGAAAAAAGGGCCATAGTAATCTAGAGCTCGTGCTACGGAGGCACGTGACTGGCCTAGTAAGGTTTTAAAAATCAATATTAGACGAACTAAAATCTACCATATAAGAACTTAAATAGTTCTGGAAAAGACCACCATAGCCTTGGAAATATGTTGTCCACGATAGCCTTTAAATGAGAAATCTGGTCTTTTGCTACCCCTCCTACAACTAAACCACGTTTGTTTACATTCTAACTATAATGTTAGGCATGAAAATTATTAAACTACCTCTATTGGATAACTAGATCCCCAACAATTGTTAAAGCTGCAATCAAACTACTCTTCCTCTGCCCTATATTTTTTTTTCTGGTCTTCATCTGCTATTTGGACTCAGATATCGAACTGTCCCATCTATTGAGAGGCATGGATAATACAACCTAACACTCTCACTTTTTTTATTTGTTACTTTTGTCTCACTTCCTTTCTTTGTTATCTCATCGCTTCATATCTTGCAAACTTCCTTTCTTTCTTACTATCAACACCTCCAACCAACCCTATCCAAGACTGTGTAAATGACGAGACTTTTTGACAACATAGGCGACATAAATGAACATAAAGATTTGTGGAAGCTCGTCGTAAGGATACATCACAAGTGGACGGTGCTGACGACAAACAAGGAGCATTTTGAGATGGTTATAGTAGATAAACACGTGAGTTTCATTGTCCAAACCCTAAAATCTAATTACTTGTATGTTCTAGTTTTATAGGTATTTAATGTTGTTCATTGTTGTTTTAGAAAGATGCATATTTTTTTTGTTGGTATTTGCTCTGTTTGTTTTGTGTTTTATTCGTTTATTGCATTTTGTGATTTGTTTATTTATTACTTTCACTAGTGCATAAATGACTTTTTACATCGGGTGAAACTGACTTTTTACATCGGTTCTGGGTCCGATGTAAAGTCAGACGATATAGTAAATCAGGGATTTTTTACATCCGTTCTGGGACCGATGTAAAAAATCTCTTTTTTACATCGGTAATAATATAAGAACCGATGTAATAAACTGTTATTATGCACATTTTTTAAAAAATTGATCCAGTTTTTTACATCGGTTGTAAGTAATACCCGATGTAAAAAGTCCCTTTTTTACATCGGTTATAATATATGAACCAATGTAAGAAACAGTTATTATGCACATTTTTTAAAAAAATTGATCCAGTTTTTTACATCGGTTGGAAGTAATACCCGGTGTAAAAAGTCTCCAGTGACGCAAGTTTTTACATCGGTTATTATCCCCAACCGATGTAAAAAGTCCCTTTTTGAAAGTTTTTACATCAGTTTTTACTAATAACCGATGTAAAATGTATGGAATTTTTTTGGAATAGATTATTTATTTTCTGGATGTTTCCCTGTACAAATATAATTTGTACCCATTTTTTCATATTTTTCCAATATCATACAGACTATATTTATGTCGCTATATAGATTTCATAGCTTTCCAACATCACATATATCACATCTAGGTCGATGTTTTCATATTTTTCACAACAAACTTACAAATTGAACAATTGTATTGTAAACTTGTATTGTATTACAACAAACAAACTTACAATTACAAATTCTTCATAAAATATACAACAATATTCAACTATTTATAAGTCTTTTTTCAAAACTTACAATTACATATTATTCACAAAATATACAAAAATATTCAACTATTTATAAGTTTCCAAACTTATATTACCAATATAAAATCTTCGGTAGACAACACCAAAATCACATTGCCTGACAATAAATAATAACAATTAACATCAGCAAAAAAATCAAGAAACTCAAATGTGCAAAAACCATATGTATTGTGCAAAAACCACAACTTATACAATTCTATAAAACTCACCAAGATAAACTTAATTTGCATGTAACTCAAAGAAACATTTTGCCCAACGAAGTCGCAAATCATACAAATCATCTTGTGTTAATTCTGTTGGGTCATCAAATACCTATAATACATAAATATAACAATATAGAGTTAATTTTTAAAAATTCATATTAAGTCCCATTATCTTTTTGAAATTACCAGCCTTTTTGTTTCATCAAAGTTTATATTATTTTGTATTTTCTTAAAAAGGGTATTTATCATTAAACATTTTGTTGTCAAAAAAAAAAATCATTAAACATTTTTACATAAACGTACCTGGAACCCCACATGCAAGTTATTAGATTAAATTGTGATATTGTTTTTATATTCATATTTCATGTGTCAATTAAAACACCACATGCATATGTTCAGAATATGTTTCACTCCTCTCTTTCTATATATACAAACTTTCAAAACAATGAAACTCAAAACAGCAACATTAGCATCAAACTATAGAAGAAATCCTCTATTTGAGAAATCCAATTTCATCAAAGAAGAAATTCAGAGGACTTAAACAAGTCACATAAATCAAAACCATGGCTTATTGGTCTGCAGAAAATGCCACAAAAGCCTTTCTCAGCACTTTGAAAATGGTCAGTATATTAATCATTATTTTTCTGTCATAAGTTTTAAATGAATATATTATCTTGTAATAGTTTTCCTTTCTACAACAATTTTTTTCTGATCTGATTTTTGATTATTTTTCAATAGGATCAAAAGGCAAAAGAACCATCGGTTGCTGAATATATATCAGCATTACCAGCTGGAAACAATGCACAACTAATGGTAGTAGCTTGTGCTGCTGCAGCTTATTTAACAACATTTTCACTAATTGCTGCTGCTAATCAAACTAATGGCAATGTGATATGCATTGTACCTAACAATGAAGATTTACTTGCCTCAAAATATTTCTTAGGAGAATATTCTAATAAAGTGAAGTTCATGATTGGCAAAGAAGCACAAGAATTAGATGTACTAAACAAAGCTGATTTTGTGGCAATTGATTGTAATCTTGTGAGCCATGAAGAGATTGTGAAAGATAAAGTCCTAGAAGTATGAAGTTTAGACACACAAATTGGCACATTGATCGGGAAAGTACAAGTAAAAACTCAGGACCAAAAGACTTCATTTTTTCAAATTTTGTCCCTCACTTGACATGTAGAATACCCGTTTTATTTTTGAAGGAAGAGCTGGAGCCGAAAAGCTTTCCTAACCATGAAATTATAAAATTTTAATAAAAGAGAAATACAGTATGTAACAATAATCAGCAGCATCGTGTAAAATCTCAATCAAGTGAACCAACAAACTATTGACTATGACTTTCAGTAGATGGATACTCGAATCACTACTACATTCTTGTGTGATTCAGAAAACAATGCATATATTTCAATTCAAAGTCAATACCCATCATTATATGGGAAATCCCCCTGGCCAAATTTATAAAATAGAAGGTAAAATTCTATATTTTTATGGTAAATTTTTCTCTGTTTCAAAAATAATTAACATCCAACATTTAAATATCTTCAAATATCAATCCAATTTTTTTCAGGTCATGCAACATCAGAATAAGAATCTTCAAATTGCTCAGTTCATCAAATAAGAATCTCAAAAAGCTATACAAGCTTTATCTCAGGCAATTAAAACAAATTACAGTAAGGGTAGGCATTGACAAGGAAAATACATTGTCTTACCGTCTTAATAGGTACCGTTGTTCCACCGGATGGGTGAGAAATTTCATTTTGTCCCCGAATAATTGTTCCATCCTAATACAATGACAATGCAATATCAAGTTTTCTAACAGTAAACAAATAAACTTTCCCTAAAGTAGCATTTAACTATTAAGAAACCATACGATAATTTCACAATTAAATAGATGTATCATACCAATAATTCACACCCTAATGTAAGTCTATCATTGGTTGAAATCACTGGGAGAACAAGGCTTTCAGGGGGAATATCAGATGAATCTGACTTTGAATCCGATGAATCTGACCTGCACACATGAGAAAATAACTCAATTATTTTCAACTTTAACATCATCTAAACCAATTTCCACAAATATGATGCATAGGAAAATTGTATCCAACTAAAATCATATAAGCTACTTTCAATGAGAAAGAAAAGTTTAATATATTGCAAAGTAGATCTCACGCTTTTGTTTTATACCTATGCCATATGTGTTTTGCTTCTTAGTTGAAATGAGTTCAAACAATGATTTTCACAGCAGCACAGTTCAATAACCAATTTATCACAATCAAATCAAAGTTCACAGAAATTATCACAGAACAATCAATAATATAATGAAGAGTTACCGAACAGTTTGCGAAATGTCGAATGCTGGAGACGCAAAGAGAAGCGGCGGCAGATGAAAGGAAGCGGTTGAGAGTGAGGCGAGAGGATGAAGAATGGTGAGGCGGAGGATGTTTGAAGGCGGTGTGAGAAGAGAGGAAGGGAGGTCGCGCGAGAGGATGAAGAATGGTGAGGCAGAGGATGTTTGAAGGCGGTGTGAGAAGAGAGGAAGGGAGGTCGCGCGAGAGCGACCGGCGGCTGAGTTTTGGCGCGATGGTGATGGTGAGCGGCGACTGAGGTTTGGTTTGAAACGGCGGTCAAACGGCGGTCGAAAACCTTCGGAAACGGCGGTCGATGATAGTGGCTGGGAAACGGCGGTGGTTGGATCGTGAGCGTGAGCGTACAGTGGCAAGGAGTGAAACGGCGGTGGTTGGGTTGTGAGCGTAGAGTGGAAACGGCGGCTAAGGAGAATATTATACAGTGGAAATACTGAAATTTGTGAAATAAGGGTTTAACAAGTTATTACCTCGGTGGAATAGGATAACCGATGTAAGGGTTGGTTTAGTGGATAACCTATTACATCGGTGGAACCTTACAACCGATGTAAGGGTTTTGGCTTTTTTACATCGGTCCATTGTAATAACCGATGCAAGCTGATTTTCTGGCTTTTTTACATCAGTTTATACTTCAACCGATGTAATAAGTTGCGAAAAAATTATTTTATTCTTTAATTTATTTTTTATATTAATATCTGTTGTGAAGATATTACATCGGTTTTTAGTCAACCGATGTAATATATTGCATGTTTTTTTTAATATTTCTACTACCTTGTTTCTTATTTACAAAAATGCCACCGTATTTTTTTCTGAAAACTTTTTAAATCGGTGGATGTGTTTTCCCGATGTAATAGGTAGCGGAATATATTTTTTTTCATATGTTTTATATCATTGCAAATAAATACCTGATGTAAAAAGTTTGTTAGTTGTATTTTTTACATCATATATTTTGATACCCGATGTAAAAACCTTTTCTCAAATGTCTTTTTTTTAGTAGTGTTTGAAAGAGATTTCCTTGTAGGGCCATGATATTTAAGTAGTCGTTCCACCATTCTTAAGGCAGACATTTGAGTCGGTTTTATTGGTTAACTCCACCTGTACAATGCAAACTTCCAAGTCGTCCCTAACGACTTGATTTTCAAACCTACGAGCCATAAATTTATTTTGAAATTCACTAGTGGCAAAACTGTCGCGGATATTGGAAAACATGAGATTCCTAAAAAGATGACAACATTAACCCCTTTTGCGGATATCATTTATGGAAAATGGCATAAGTCTCTTCTAACAGGTAAAAATCATATATAATGTTTTTCCATTGTTGTTATATTTACATGAGTGTGTGCTCCATTTCACAGTACTCCTGGTGTTTTTTGTTGTACACATCATCGACGTGGTAGAGGAGGTTGGATACTCACAATCACAAATGGACGGTAGAAAGGCTCAGATCAACTGCATCTTAAGAGACTTGGAGTTTGTTTAAATAAACAATTATTATCCACATAACACTTCTAAAGGTTCTAAGTTATTTACACACACTAATTACATTTATGCATAACTTTCAAGGACAACACGTTGCAATGTACGTTGTGGGAATCCTAAGCATCACACTTTTTCCAGTTTAAACAGAAACAAGTCTATCCATCTACATCTATTGTGATACTCTTGAAGTTTGCCAAAGTTAAAGAAACAGGTATACATGCTCAACAACTCTGTCTCTCATATTGTTTACAGTTGTACATTACTAATCCAGGATTTTGCATTGTAGGATTATATCCTCTTGCTATGACCAATACATGCAATGTATCCAAACTACACATCAATGAAGACATCCCAAAGATTACCGACTTTCTTCTACGGTCCTTACCTTTATACATTACCGCCTAGATAATGATCATTTTTATTGTCTTTGTCTTTTAACATTTAACTAATTTTTCATTTTGTTGCTTCTTATGATTTTAGGTCACCTAAGGACCCTCCAACGGGGAAGTCAGTAAGTGGCAGTATGTCGTACCCCAAATTTGTCCTACCTCGATGATTTTATTTTTCGAGATTAAAATAGAAGAAATATTTAATTAAAGATGGTACAACAGTATCTGATGGCCCATCTTTATCCAAGACTAGGGGGTGTATTTTAATTCACGAAAATGGGGCTTTCTAAAGCAGAAAGATTTGTGCATCCGTGAACCCATTCGCGTGGCATGTTGGCCAATGGCCCATGCGATTCGAATGTAAATTTATTTCAGGAAAATAACTACTAAATAGTTGTTATTAGTGAAATTAAAATTATTATTAAATAATAATTGATTTATTAAGGAAACTTAGTAAGAAGGGTGGGAGCTATTTACTTATTTGGCCCGTTTCTAGCTTTCGTTGATAGCAAAAGAGGGGTATTGGTATTAAAAGTCCGTCAAGATTCTTGGGCATTCTTATTTAAACATTTGTTTGATTGTGTTTAATATAAGGCCCAATAATTTTTGTTGTTTTTAAGAGAGGGGTGTGCTTATCAAGTTAACTAAACCCATTAAGTCTTAGTCTTATTTTAAAAAAGAAAAAAACTCTTTATTATTGTGAATAAATCAAGAATGAAACGTTTTCCTTTTTATAGTAATGTTTTAAAGTTGGTTCAGTTATTTAAAAAATAATAATATATCATTGGGCTGATGGTCAATTGGGTTTGATTTAAGAAAATTGTTTCTTTGCTGTAAATAAAAAATATGCTGGGCTGAAATAATAGTAATATATTGAAGGCCCAATTGGATTAAAAAAAGTTGTTTTTGCTGTATGAAACAATTAATAGGCCCTGAACCAAAAAACAACAATTGTTCTAATATGCCAAAATTCATGTCGTTCTTTTACTAACATATTCTGTTGAGATTAAAAACAAAACAATCTTAAATTAAAGCAAATTTACAAGATTAATGAGATTGCACAAAAACGCAGAACTAAATCAAATTTTCAACATATTACAATCAATTAACCAAAATCAAGCAATTCAGTATCATTACAAATTAGATTTACAGCAAAATTCCAAAATCGAATCTCACAAAATCTAGAAATCTATTACAAAATTTACAGTAAGAATATTACAATTAATCAATCTTATTACAAAACAAATTTCCATTACAGAAAAATCTAAGATTTACAGAATCAATCTCTAATTCCTAAATCTAGATAACAGTAATTCCAGCAAAACCTAATACTAAGCCCTATAAATACTAATTGAAGAAATGCAGAAAGGGGGGCCGTAATATAGAAACATGGGTTTTTTTTGGATTACAGAGACGGAGGACGGGGTACAAAGGCGAGAAAAAGAAGAACATCAGAATACAGTAGCAGGAGAACCCAAGACAGAGGCGGAGGAATTCGAGGACGAAGAACAAATACCTATTGCCGATCGCTGAAGAGAACCGAAGGTTGATGAAATTGGGGTTTCGATCTCCGAAACCCTAATCGCAGGAGCTCGTAGCCGCCGTTGAACCATCCACCTCCATCTCCAATTATCGCCGAAACTGTACACAAAAAGAAGAAGAAGGGTAAGATTGCACAACTTTTAGTGTTGTTGTTTGATTAGGGGTACATGTTGGGTGGAAAAGGTAAGGAAGAGATACGGGTTATGGGTTTGTGGGCTTCACGGCGAGGGAGAGAGAGGGGTTTGAGGGTTGGTACGGTGAGAGAGCGAGGAAGATGAACGATTTTTAATAATAAAAAAAATGAAAAAATAAATTATATGATGCACGTTCCAATACCACATGCGCTAGTGCACTATAATAGCACGTTCCTTCAGTTTTACCCCTTTGATCATCATCAGACGACCAGAGGCCAAGTCTGCACCGTAGCAATCGTGCGCCCTCACCATACTAGATCTATCCGACCCTCCCTTAAGCACCCTGGGCTTAGGCCCAATTGTTTTTTGCACCCCCTTTTGCCTAATTACTAAGCCATCAAAGCAAATGCACCCCTTGCCCGTGCCAGCACATTTAGGCCTAACCCAATCTAATTACAACACCCCTTTGTTTTACTGGATAACTAGGAAACACACCCCCGCTGGTTTAACTCAATTAAATTATTCTTTTATTTCTTTTATATTATTATTATTATTATTTATTTTTCTATATAAATATCCTTTTTATAATATTATTTTATTATTATTATTATCAATATTATTTTTCATAATATCTATTATTCATATTATTTATTGTGTTTTTACTTATTATATAAATACATTATTATTTATATACTAACAAATAAATTATTTTATATCAAAATTGCATTTGTTATGTTATATATTATTTGCATTAAAATATTTTCTAATCATGCATTAATCAAGATCTTTGCAATTGATACGATAAAAAACACTAACAAATATCAAACTTATTTTTCGCGAACAAATTAATCTAGACAACTGTTTTTTGCAAAAGGGTTTCAAACAGGTTTTGACTTACTGCACATTTAGTCAAAATCTCCGCAATCACCACTCCTGACCAAAGTGCGAGGTGATTCAAAATAATGTTTGCAAACCCCTAAAAAACACCAACCCCATACGAACTACGAATTGGGGCTCTAATTCCTCATAAGGGGATACGTAGGCATACAATAAAAACTAATAGCGAGTTCCCCTATAAAAAATTTAAACCATTTCCCCTAATAAAATTTAAATCCTGTTTCCCCAACTCAAACCTAAAACCTAGTATCCTTGTGAACAAGGTAGATGAAAGGTACCTAACACCTTCCTTTCGTCTAATGAAGTCTGAAACCTAGAATCTCTATCTGCGAATTAGGGTTTTTTGTTAGATTCCCTTCCCTATAATAAAAACTAATAGTCGCGACTCTGATTTAAAATCCAGTTGCTACAGCTGGCGACTCTGCTTGGGACTCTCCTTAACCATAGGTTTTAGGTTTTACTTTGGGGGTTTTCTATTTTATTAATTTATCGCATTTATCTACTTTATTGCATTTATTTATTTATTTTCTATTTCTTTTTATCATCATATACTTACTGCGTGGCGGGAATTTTCATCTCAAAATATTTTCAATAAACCTTTAGCAAGAAGGTTCGTCTATTAGCTTAGGGGGTACATCATCCCTACGAGTTTATGTGACGACTTCTCCTATAGTCGGCGAACTTCTGAAAAAGGAATAATTATAGAGAGATATCCTCTTGACGAGTAGGACTTTGGAAGGTCACCTATGACTCTTTGTAATGGCCTTAACCTAAAATCTTATGATGAGACCTTTCACGACTTTGAGACAAAAGTTTCGGTCCGTAAAGAGGCTCCACCTAAGGGAGGTCCTTGTGCCTTTTCCCTCTAGTTTTATTCATGATAACTTTAAGGAAACCACCTTTTGGGAGGGCAGATTAACCGTAGGTCAACATTAAGGAGCCTACCTTCTAAGGGTACTTATCACAAAAACCCCGTCACTGAACCATACGTATCTACCTTATAGGGGTACTTATCACAAAAATATCGTCACTCAACCCTGCATATATGCATTCATACACTTAATGTATTCGTCATACATTCATCATATATTCGTCACCCATTTCTTTGTCTTACTCACGGGGTACAAAGATAATAATAAACTCAAGATCTCGGTGACTGCCTTTAAAAACAGATATTGAAGGAAACAACTTGCCCGCGTCAACACGCCAAACATGTCTGAAATCAAAGCCACAAAAGGGAAATAATGTGCTGAAGACTTTCTCAAGCTTTGTCCAGTAATAGAGGATGGTTTCAAGATCAGATATCCGCAGGCGCACCTAGAAGACTTATTTCCTTTTTTCTTGATTTCACGCAAATAAAATTTTGGTTTAAGATTGTAATATTTTTCAATATCTGAATTATGTTACCTTTAATAAAGGCATCTTGTTTCCACATCTCATTTTCATATCTACTTTAAAGATAGTCACTAAGTAAAATGATAAGCAAAAGACAGATACATACCCATGTGAATGAGACAGTTAACCTCTTTCATATTCATACACATTCATTCGTACGCATGCATTCATGAACACCTGCATATCATGTCAAAGCTCATTTTTCAAAAACATCTCTCCAGTTGAACCATTGGTAAAAGAATATCTCCACCTCCTTGGCCTTCATATCAGACGAGGAAACTCGAAGCTGCATTCAAAGAGGACCTAGACCATGTAAAGGGTGATGTAAGTTCGATGAAAGGAGATCCGAGTCAAGTTCTCCTAGCTTTGAAGAACATCATCGACTGAAAAGATCAGATTCCTAGGGTAGCTTTCAAAGAAGTAGCCCAAACTACTGGTGCATCAAGCGGTCACCAATCAAGGAAAGAGCCAGAAGCAGGACTCCCAAAGTCCGTCACGGTCCAACAAGAAGCTGGAACTGAAGGGTTTATCCCACCGCCTCCAAAAGCAGGGGCATCTCATACCCTACAGATTCCGACCAATAATGCAGACAACTACTTGGACCTACAATACGGAGACCATGACCCAGAGGATGCCAACCAAGCACCCTCAAAGACGACTGGTACTCATGATGTTGATAATCCATTAGTGATGAATCAATATAAAGCTCTGGAAGAAAGATTAAAGGTTATGGAGGGTTTTGACGCTTTCGAAGTGGACGCTCTCAAAATAGGTGTAGTTCCTGATGTGGTGATCCCACCAAAGTTCAAAGTACCTGACTTTGAAAAATACAAGGGGCTCACTTGTCCAAGAAATAATCTTCATGTGTATTGCAGGAAGATGCATACCCATGCCCATAATCAGAAGCTAATGATTCACTATTTTCAAGATAGCCTGAGTGGGGCATCTTTAGATTGGTATATGCAATTGGAGAGAACGCATATTCGAACCTGGGCAGATCTTGCTAATGCTTTTCTAAAGCATTACAAATATAACCTAGACATAGCGCCTACCCGCATGCAACTTTAAAACCTGTCCCAGAAGTAAGAAGAGTCCTTCAAGGAGTATGCTCAGAGATGGAGGGAGTTGGCATCCCGTGTGCAACCACCACTGTTAGAGAAAGAATTAGTAGATACATTCATGGGAACTTTACAAGCGTTGTATTATAAGAAGATGGTCGGAAGTATCTCTTCGGGTTTCTCAGACCTAGTAACTATCGGAGAAAGAATCGAGACTGGAATTAAAAGTGGGAAGATATTAGGGGGACCATCAAATGCTCCCTACAATTCAAAATGGCCTACTTCAAACTTCACCAAAGGAAAAGAGGGAGAAATTAATGTTGTAGCGTCACAACCCAGGGTACAACAACCATTAATGATCCCACTACTCATGAAATTTGATCCACTCCCTATGCCACCTAGCCAACTATTACAACAACTAGTTAAGGCAACCTTAGTGGAACTTAAGCCTCTAGCTCCTCCAGTTGGGCCACTCCCACGAAGATACGATGCGAAATCCAGATGCAAGTATCATGCTAATTCTCCTGGACATACCATAGAACAGTGTTAGCCATTCAAACACAAGGTGCAGGATATGTTGTATTCTCAAGACATCACTTTCGAGAAGCCAAACATCAAATCAGACCATACGCCTTCACACGATGGGCTGAAAATAAATGCAATTGAAGTAGTCACTGACTATGGGGTAAGCATACAAGCAAAAACCCCGATAAACTCGCTGAAAGAATGTCTGTTGGGGTGTAGACTCCCTCTAGAACACAATGAAGCTTTCTAAAGAGCTCTACAAAGGCTAGGGGACCAGGGGATAGTCCAGTTCGGACAATACCCTAAATAAATGTATAAAGCTGCCCTGAAAGGCGAAGCACATTTTCCTCCCATCCAAGAAACCTTTGTCAATAATGGAGTAGTGCATGGCGGACATGGGGAAAAATATCCAACAAAGCTAACCCCAAAGGGGCAACTGAATTCAACCGAGAATGCACCCCAGAGGAAAAACTCAAAATATGGACTATCGTGGAGATTCCCGAGATCTTTTTATTTCCTAGGTAATTTTTCTTGTTTTTTGAAAGAACCTATGTCAATCTCGGGGCATAGGGGTTGCTTGTAAGGGTTCCCCTGTTTTGTTTCAGACAATATTTACGATTAATAAAGTTATATTTTGTTTTTAATCAAGATCCTTGTCTTTGTCTTGCATTTATATCTTATATTTAAAAAATGGCAATACTTTCTCTGCACATGCATTTTCAAATATTCATATACTAAATCTGCACCAAAACATGATAAAGGTGCAAATTTATGCCCAAAACCACCGATAATGCTACTGTTGTGATCCGATATAATTTTGATGCTCCTATCAACCAAGCTAAATAGGAAGATGATAAAGATCTTGAACTCTCTGAGAAAATGGCGCGGGAAATAGAGTAAAAGGCCGATAACGTACAACATATCAAGAGGCTATTAAGACTATTAATCTTAGCACATGGGAAGATTCAAAAGAAACCAGGCTAATGGGAAGTATTAGAGCGGAGCTACAAAGAAGATGATCAAATTATTGCACATATTTGCTTGTTCCTAGAAAAACAAGCCAAGGTCAAATACGGACAGTGCTATAAAAATAAGCAACTATGAAATACCAAGACCTGACGAAGAACTCGAGCCAGGGGCACGTTGGACATTCACGTTCGACAGGGCTTTAAATATACTGGGGGAACGATATAGGGGAAATTTTGACCTCTTCAAAAATACCCTGCTGGCCATATACCAAGTCAACAGCAAATGGGATACTAAACATCTAAAATTGATTCCATATCGGGATCATGTTTTGAAAACTGACTGCGAAATTCACAAAGATCCCTTTCAGTGACACCCCACGAGAAAAAAATCAAATGGCAGACGCTTTGGCGACTATATCATCTATGAACCGCGCATCACAAACAGACACTTCGAACAGCCCACACGTTGCTTTGATATTAAAAAATGACAATATTACATGCCTTGGTTTTACGACATCAAGAAGTACCTCAAAAAACAAGAACATTCAGAAAACGTCTCTAGCATCGACAAGCAAACTCTATGAAAATTAGCCTCCAAAACAGTGTACTCTACAAGAGGAACTACGGCATGGCCTAATGCTCAAGAAGATTCTGCTACCTTGCCTCGACTCACGTGGTAAATGAGCACCCAACTACGAAGGCTCATACGTAGCCAAAACAACATTCGCCGGTGGTAGTCTTATCCCCACAACAATGGATGGGGAAGAACTACTGCATCCGGCACATTCATACGCAGTAAAAAATACTATGTATAAGAAGCTCACTAAGCTCAAACCTCAAACGAGCGACTTAGACAAAAAGGAGCGTCCTGGTGGACCGAAAACCCTAAAGGGAGATCCAGGCAAAATATAGGGGCATATAACAAAAAAATTATCCCGGTGGATTGAAAACCCGAAAGGGCAATCCAGGAAAAAATTAGGGATCATTCAAAAAGAAATAAAGAATAAAAAGACTACAATCTAAGAACTACGACTACGAACCACGAAGGGAGAGATAAATCTGAATCATACAACTCAAAAGCAAAGGAAATAAGATCATTAGAAGGATATTAGGGAACAATAGTAGCAATTATCGTTTTTATTTCCATTTACAGTTTTAAAACCTTCTGTAATTATCTCTTTCTAGGAATTGTATCTTGTATACTCGCCTATTCATGGGCATATCAATAAAACACTTGCTTTCTTTGCATCTTTCAGATTGTGCTTTTTCTTTTCTTAGACTTGTTTACAAAATACTATGATCATTACTTGTGAATATTGTCTTGAAATCATGTCGAGAAATTAACAAAATAAAAGCATTTGATAAAACATCGAAAAAACATTTTGGCTAGAAAAATATTGAAAGAAAGTCCACATCTACGTTCATGCACATGGATACTCTTACGTCTTGCAATACAAAAGTTTACACACGTGTCTATGCCTATGTCTATGCTCACGATGCAAAAAGACTACGTACACACGTACATCCGCGCATATGCTTGCACTCAACAATACAAAGTGTATACACATGTCTATGCGTCCGTACACAAAATTTACGTCCATGTCAGCGCTTATTCCTACACTTGCAACACGAAGTCTATGTTTGCACGCGTCCATGAACATGCGTACTCCCTCAAATTCTATACATACGTATAGGCCTACGCCTACACTTACAACATACGAATCTACATACGTCTATGCTTACGCATGCGCTTACAAAGGCCACACTTATGCCAATACATACATCTACACCTGTGCTTACAACATACAAATCTATGCATATGCCATTACCTATGTCTACGTCTACGCATACACCTGCGCTCGCAATACAGAAAATCAATGTTCAAATTTTTGCTATCATTTTTCTCTGCGTTCAAATTCAACAAAGCTGCGACAACACAACATACAACGCTAGGGGATTGGTAACTCTAAGACAATGGTCTAAAGGAGAGAATGCCAAAAATAGTCTTCAGAATATTTCAAGGCATACGCACATGTTACACATATTTCATACATATATTTTGCATATCCAAAGCATACATACACTATACATTTCAACATTCAATACAAATACACTCAGGATTTCATACATCAAACATCATACATTTTGCATACATACAAACATTCAACACGCATGCATATGCCTGCATCACACAGCAAACGAACAATTCTACCCTTGAGTCAATCATCTAAGGGTCAACCAATAAAACACTTCTCCTGCAATTCAACTCGTCACCTAAGTCTCAACGAGATGATGAGTTCTTTACAAAGTAGTCCATTACCTAAGTCTTCATGCAGTAATGAACAACACTCGGTACATTGCCTCTAAGCCGCGATGTATTATCCAAACTCAACATATTGCCTCTAAGCCGCAATGCATTCATAAACTCATTACATTGCCTCTAAGCCGCAATGTATTTTCAAAGCCTAGACCATCGCCTCAGACTTCAGGCAACAATGTTCGAAAATCAAATTTAGCTTATCGCCTCAGACTTCACGCAGTAATTTGCAAACTTAACCCATTGCCTCAGACTTCATGCAACAATGTATTTATTTTATTCCGCAATACAAATTATCGCTTCAGACTTCATGCAGTGATGTTTGACAACCAAGTTTAGCTTATCGCCTCAGGCTTCACACAGCGATTTGTGAACCTAATCAATTGCCTCATACCTCATGCAATAATTTGTTTCTTTATGCCAAGTTCCAGATCATCGTCTCAGACTTCATACAGCGATGTTCGAAACAACAAATTTAGCTTATCGCTTCAGACTTCACGCATCGATTTGTGAACCTAACCCATTTCCTCAGACTTCATGCAGTAATGTGTTCCAAACTCCAGACCATCGCCTCAGACTTCCTGTAGCGATGTTCGAAACCAAATTTAGCTTATCACATCAGACTTTATGCAGTGATTAGCGAACCTAACCCATTGCCTTAGTCTTCATGCAGTAATGTGTTTCTTCATTCCATAAAATCCAACTTATCGTCTCAGACTTCACGCAGCGATTTGCGAACCAAACTCATTGCCTCAGACTTCATGCAGCAATGTATATTTCTTTATTCCATAAAATCCAGCCTATCGCCTCAGACTTCATGCAGCGATGTCCAAAAACAAAACTTTAACCCATTGCCTCAGACTTCATGCAGCAATGTATTTCCTTATCCCGCGACACAAATCATTGCCTTATACTTCATGTATCAATGTGTTTCTTTACTCTGTAACACATACAATCACCTCAGACTTCATGCAGCGATGCTTGAAAATACAAGATTTAGCCTATCGCCTCAAACGTCATGCAGCGATTCACGAACATAACCCATGACCTCATCCTTCAAGCAGCCATGCATCATCAATTATTATTGTATTCATCCTCCAAATGGATGAATAGTTAAAAACCAAACCAAGACATACGAAATTGCGCTTTTAAGCTCAAAACCATTTGCCTCGTTATCAAACCCTGGTAAGCGACACATCACCAGCTTTGCTTACTTCCTTGAGACTCTTGAGGGTATGTTATATAAACGTAACCTTATGTTTGTCTGACAAATTTTGGGATACTTAGTGTATTCAATAAACTTCCAATCAGGATGTGCAAGACTCGAGTTTTTTCACGCTATTCGATTGGAAGATAATTGAATAGGGGCAATTGCCGTACCCCAAATTTGTCCTACCTCGATGATTTTATTTTTCGAGATTAAAATAGAAGAAATATTTAATTAAAGATGGTACATCAGTATCTGATGGCCCATATTTATCCAAGACTAGGTGTGTATTTTAATTCGTGAAAATGGGGCTTTCTAAAGCAGAAAGATTCGTGCATTCGTGAATCCATTCATGTGGCATGTTGGCCAATGGCCCTTGCGATTCAAATGTAAAGTTATTTTAGGATAATAACTACTAAATAATTGTTATTAGTGAAATTAAAATTACTATTAAATAATAGTTGATTTATTAAGGAAACTTAGTAAGAAGGGTGGGAGCTATTTACTTAGTTGGCCCGTTTCTAGCTTTCGTTGATAGCAAAAGAGGGGTATTGGTATTAAAAGTCTGTCAAAATTATTAGGCATTCTTATTTAAACATTTGTTTGATTGTGTTTAATATAAGGCCCAATGATTTTTGTTGTTTTTAAGAGAGGAGTGCGCTTATCAAGTTAACTAAACCCATTAAGTCTTAGTCTTATTTTAAAAAGGAAAAAAATTGTTTATTATTATGAATAAATCAAGAATGAAATTTTTCCTTTTTATATTAATGTTTTAAAGTTGGTTTATTTATTTAAAAAATAATAATAAAGCATTGGGCTGATGGTCAATTGGGCTTGGTTTAAGAAAATTGTATCTTTGCTGTAAATAAAAAATATGCTGGGCTGAAATAATAGTAATATATTAAAGGCCCAATTGGATTAAAAAAAGTTGTCTTTGCTGTATGAAACAATTAACAGGCCCTGAACCAAAAAACAACAATTGTTCTAATCTGCCAAAATTCACGTTGTTCTTTTACTAACATATATTGTTGAGATTAAAAACAAAACAATCTTAGATTAAAGCAAATCTACAAGATTAATGAGATTGCAAAAAAACACAGAACTAAATCAAATCTTCAACCTATTACAATCAATTAACCAAAATCAAGCAATATCAGTATCATTACAAATCAGATTTACAGCAAAATTCCAAAATTGAATCTCACAAAATCTGGAAATCTATTACAAAATTTACAATAAGAATATTAAAATGAATCAATCTTATTACAAAACAAATTTCCATTACATAAAAATCTAAGATTTACAGAATCAATCTCTAATTCCTAAGTCTATGCTAACAGTAATTCCAGCAAAACCTAATACTAAGCCCTATAAATACTAATTGAAGAAATCCAGAAAGGGGGGCCATAATACAAAAACAAGGTTTTTTTTTTTGGATTACAGAGACGGAGGAAGGGATACAGAGGCGAGAAAAAGAAGAACATCAGAATACAGTAGCGGGAGAACCCAAGACGGAGGCGGAGGAATTCGAGGACGAAGAACAAATACCTATTACCGATCGCTGAAGAGAACTGAAGGTTGATGTGATTGGGGTTTCTATCTTCGAAACCCTAATCGCTGGAGCTCGTAGCTGCCGTTGAACCATCCACCTCCCTCTCCAATCATCGTCAGAACTGTACACAAAAAGAAGAAGAAGGGTAAGATTGCGCAGCTTTTAGTGTTTTTGTTTTATTAGGGGTACAAGTTGGGTGGAAACGGTGAGGAAGAGAGAAAGGTTAAGGGTTTGTGGGCTTCACAATGAGGGAGAGAGAGGGGGTTTGAGGGTTGGTACGGTATGAGAGAGGAAGTTGAACGATTTGTAATAATCAGAAAAAATGAAAAAATAAACTATATGTTGCACATTCAAATTCCACGCGCGCTAGTGCACTATAATAACATGTTCCTTCAATTTTACCCTTTTTATCATCATCAGAAGGCCAGAGGCCAAGTCTGCACCGTAGCAATCGTGCGTCCTCACCACACTAGATCTATTCAGCCCTCCCTTAAGCATCCTAGGCTTAGGCCCAATTTTTTTTTGCACCCCCTTCTGCCTAATTACTAAGCCATCAAAGTGAATGCACCCCTTGTTTGTGCCAACACATTTGGGCCTAACCCAATCTAATTACAACACCCTCCTGTTTTACTGGATAAATAGAAAATGCACCCCCTGGTTTAACTCAATTAAATTATTCTTTTATTTCTTTTATATTATTATTATTATTATTATTGTTATTATTATTATTATTATTATTATTATTATTATTATTATTATTATTTATTTTTCTATATAATTATCCTTTTTTTAATATCAATTTATTATTATTATTATCAATATTATTTTTCATAATATCTATTATTCATAATAAATATTTATTATGTTTTTAATTATTATTAAATACATTATTATTTATATACTAACAAATAAATTATTTTATATCAAAATTGCATGTTATTTTATATATTATTTGCATTAAAATATTTTCTAATCATGCATTAATCTAGATCTTTGCAATTGATACGATAAAAACACTAACAAATATCAAACTTATTTTTCCCGAACAAATTAATCTAGACAACTGTTTTTTGCAAAAGGGTTTCAAATATGTTTTGACTTACTGCGTGTGATACGGTGGAAAGAACTGACTGTTTTTTTGGAATGCTGGTTTGCGTTTTGCGTTTTGCGTTTGTGTTTGCAAAATGTCGCGGTAAGCAAGAGTCGCCACCGACTTTTATTTTATCCAACAAGGAAAGGAAAAAAGTACAGAAAAATTCCTTTTTCGAGATATTTCTTGGGTTCGGGGGGTAGATTATAGAAAGGGAAGGTATTAGCACCCTTTCTATCCGTGGTTATCGATGGGCTCTTAGGTACTTGCTCAATTGTTTTCAAAATAGTTTTCTTTGTGCTTGTGGGTTTGAAAAAGTTTTTGTTTGAAACTTCGATTTAACTCTTGCTTCTGTCTTCAAGAGTGTAATGAAGTGTTTTGAAAACTTTATTCGAAAAGAAGTGTAAGTGTGAAAAAAGTTTTGTTTTGAAAGAGCAAGTATCTAAGAGCTAATCTACCTACATGAAAAAGGAATCGTTCTATGCTAATTTCCTTTAGACAATGCTATCCCACTATTAATGAGTGGGTAGCACCGTCATTGGAGTTTGAGGGTCAATTCGAATGAGGGACATACGTTCACTAAACCAATGTTAGGACGCCTTAGCGGTAACCCTAATGTCTTAGATCATTTGTTTGAGGGAACAATATTTGAGGCAACCATTTCGAGGCGACTATGATCTTTTAGACAAGAGGGCGACCTCTAAAACGACCTATACTTAATGACCGTGTACGAAGGCAACCAAGTGGGGTGTACCCTAAGAGGGCGCATGTGCGAGTGTTTCGTTTTCAGTTATTTTTATCTTTGTACATGTTAAGGGCGATCTAATTTTATTTTAAGATTAAACATTTAGTCTTGTCATGCAAACCCTATTATCAAACATCTAACAGTTATAATTTGCAGAAATTAAAGGTGCGGAAATTAAATTACAATGCGTCGGGTATTTACATCGCCAAAAGCAACCCCTTTGAAAATAAAATAAAGCGGTAAAAATAAATAAAAGGTCATAATTATCTATTACATACCGGAAGCAGATACAACAATATGGATAAAGAAAAATAAAACGCGACACAAAATTAAATCGAATGCGAATTAGGGTTTTGACCCTTTTGATTAAAGAAAATGTTTGTTTGTTGTTTTTATTTTAAGAAAAGAAATTAAATACTAAATTAATTATTAAATAAATTAATAAAAGAAAATAATTAATGACATATTTTTGGGGTTTTTATTATTTTAAGAAAGAAATTAAAAGAAAATTAAATGAATTAAAACCTAATAATTGCTAATCAATTTTAAATATTTACAAAAATAAATTAGAGTTTCCTAGAATTAAAAAACCTAATTAATTTAGTTAGTATTTTTTTAAAAATAAAATTATGAATTAAAAAAAGTATTTTTTGTGATTTTTTGATAAAAAGGAAAATTGCTATTGGTTAGTAAATTAATTAAAATAAAATAAAGCAATTAAATTAATAAATAGAAAATATGAGAAAGTAGAGAAATGGTCCCTTTTTTTGGAGGTGCTGAAAGCATTTTTGTAGGCCCATTAGAAGCTGACCCAATTGAGTTTTTCTGATCCAGTACATGCGTGTTAACTTGGCTCATGGTGTACCCTTGAATCTTGACCACCAGATCTGGCCATTTGGCGCTTTGATGGTGAGGGAGTATGGTAGACATCAAGGCTGAGCGTGCACATAATTTCCTGAAAAATAACAAGAAAACACAAATTGCTAGAGGCAGGGATCAAACCCCTGACCTCTAGCCTTTGGGTCTTTAAGCGCCTATGTGGCCACCACTGGGGCGTGTTGTTGTTTTGTTAATAATAATACAAATAATATATATTATATAAAAAACAAATCAATTGCCAGAAAGACAAAAAAAAACGCGCGTTATTTGAACCAGCCAATGGATAGGTGACAGGTCTCCGTCCCCTTCCCCCGTCCGTTGCTAAAACCCTGTAATACCTATAGCTACGGATACAAGCCGTCAATACAAGTTGTGCACATTCCAAAATCCGATATAGGCCATATAAATGTCTTCTGATGCCATGGTTAAACTCGTCATAACCTCCTGATCACAACCATGTCCTTCATTATTCCTGAAACGAAAATCCCTAAAAATAAAAGCAAAACCCTAGCAAAGGAGTTTCACGATACAGAGCATACAAATCAAATTGGTTATTATAAACAGTTTGAAAATGATGTGAGGGTCAAGAATATGCAGTTATTTCATTCAATGGATGAAAGAATAGTGAGTTTCGATTTCAAGAACATGGCGGATCCGTGAGATACTTACAGTGCTTTAGAATGCTTGAAAACGCGTGGTTTGGATTGGGTTAGCTTCTGGTGATGGCCAGCAATCGATTGAGACAACTCTCAAGCCCTGAAAATGTCTCTAACTTTGATTTTGATCTCCTACTTTTTTGTGATTTTTCAAGTTTTTGTTCTGCCTCCACAAGAGATCTCCAACCCTTATTCTTGTGTCTTTTACTTTCTTATGTAATGTGCAATACAATAGGGTAACAAAATTTGTCCAAATCTTGCCATATCAATGCTCTTGAATTCGATTTGATTCTTCCATTAAAACTTTCCAAACTTGGCCTAAATCTAATCTACTTGTACATAATGGCCTTGATACGAGTTTGATTGCCAAGATAGCTGTAATTGGAGCCTGAAATCATTAAAAGGTCTTTGGTTATCAATATCTTTGATTTTATGTGATTTTATTTGATTTAAAATGAATTAATTCAAATAAAAATCAAATTAAATAATAAAAATAATATATGAACACATGGCCAAATCTAGAGCACGTGGGAAATAATGAAAACTCAAAACAAGTGAAAACGAATGGGCCCATTTGGCAAAATTTGAAGTTTTGGGAATAGTTGACTTTTGGCAATTTTGCAAACAAGTCCAACTTCAACAATGCATAACTTCTTCAATTTTGAACTTTTGGAGGTGTTCTTGGACTTTTTTGAAATCTTGAGATGTCCTATAATCAACTCCTTTGGTCTCATCGCATTTTGATATTCAATGCACAAGTTAGAAGCTTTGACAAAAAAAGTGTTTTTGTTGACTTTCAAAAATGACCTATAATGTAAAAATTCATAACTTCTTGTGAGTGCATTTTTTGATCTTTAGATATGAAGATGGATTGTAGGAAATTGCATCCTCTTAAAAATGAGCTTTGGATGGGTCATTTCTAATAAATTATGAGAAAGTTATGCTTGGTCAAAGTTGAGTTGACTTTTCCTACAAAACCCTAATTTAGCAACTTTTGAATCTTAATGAATTTTGAGAAATCCTTGATGAATCATGATCAACCATTGATCAAATGATGAAATATCCTTAAAAATGAGAATGTTGACAAAAAATCTTGAAGTTTGATTGTATATAGGTCACAGTTGACTTTTGCCCTAACATAGTCGACTTTTGGACTTTTGAGCAATTGACTGAGCAAACTTCCTCTTCAAGGCTTGAAATTTGACATGGATGATCTTTAGAACATATTAGGACATTGGGTATCAATTAAGGTAATTTGGACTCAAGGATCTTTATGCAACACAAAACCTTAATTTGGGGTAAATTGCCTTAGGAGAGAGCTTGTCTGACCAACTCTTGAGCAACCTTGAGCAACTTGGAGATCTTTCTTGCAATGTCTTGAGAAATATGGGAGAGGAAATTTTGGGGTACAACAACTTCCCCTGTTCAATCTTCTTAAACCTTAGGATGTAGATTGGCTTTCATGCCTTTCGTGATCCGAAGGTGGAAGATGATTGAACACTAGAGTGCCCAGAAATTTGCACTCGTATGAAGTGGTATCAGCCTTGTGATGTCAGGAATGGGCTTACAAATGCCATTTGGAGATTGGTGACAAGGGGATGGGCTTAAAGATGCCATCTAAAGGAGTGTCAATCGCATAAGAGATTCCTTAGCGAGAGCTTGTATACCTGTTGTGATGGAAGACTCTGCTGGGGAAATCTGATCTTTGTTGAGATTTAGGAAATTGCCTGTACTTCAGCTGAGAGAACATCTCTGTTGAGTTTTAAGAACATGTCTGTACTTCAACTAAGGGGGAAACATCTTCGTCGAGATTTAAGAACTCGCCCGTAATTCAACTGAGAAAACTTCTCTGCTGAGATTAAGGAACCTATCTGTAATTCAACGGAGGAACATTGTCGAGGTTTAGGAATATGTCTGTAATTCAACTGAGAAAAACTCTGTTGAGATTTAAGAACTTGTCCGTAATTCGACTGGAGGGAAACATCTTCATCGAGATTTAAGAACTCTCCCGTAATTCAACTGAGAAAACTCTGCTGAGATTTAGGAACTCGTCTGTAATTCGACGGAGGAACTTTGTCGAGATTTAGGACCTTGTCTGTAGTTCAACTGAGAAAAACTCTGTTGAGATTTAAGAACTTGTCAGTAATTCGAATTTGGGAAACATCTTCATCGAGATTTCAGAACTCGCCCGTAATTCAACTGAGAAAACTCTGTTGAGATTTAGGAACTCGACTGTAATTTGACGGAGGAACTCTGTCGAGATTTAGGACCTTTTCTGTAATTCAACTGAGGATAACTTTGTTGAGATTTAAGAACTTGTCAGTAATTCGAATTTCGGGAAACATCTTCATCGAGATTTAAGAACTCGCCCGTAATTCAACTTTGAAAACTCTGCTGAGATTTAGGAACCTGTCTGTAATTCAACGGAGGAATATTTTGTCGAGATTTAGGACCTTGTCTGTAATTCAACTGAGAAAACATCTCTGCTGAGATTTAAGAACTTGTCAGTAATTCGACTTGGGGAAACATCTTCATCGAGATTTAAGAACTCGCCCATAATTCAACTGAGAAAACTCTGCTGAGATTTAGGAACTCGTCTGTAATTCGACGGAGGAACTTTGTCGAGATTTAGGACCTTGTCTGTAATTCAACTGAGGATAACTCTGTTGAGATTTAAGAACTTGTCAGTAATTCGACTTTGGGGAAACATCTTCATCGAGATTTAAGAACTCGCCCGTAATTCAACTGAGAAAACTCTGCTGAGATTTAGGAACCTGTCTGTAATTCAATGGAGGGATATTTTGTCGAGATTTAGGACCTTGTCTGTAATTCAACTGAGAAAACATCTCTGCTGAGATTTAAGAACTTGTCAGTAATTCGACTTGGGGAAACATCTTCATCGAGATTTAAGAACTCGCCCATAATTCAACTGAGAAAACTTTGCTGAGATTTAGGAACTCGTCTGTAATTCGACGGAGGAACTTTGTCGAGATTTCAGACCTTGTCTGTAATTCAACTGAGGATAACTATGTTGAGATTTAAGAACTTGTCAGTAATTCGACTTTGGGGAAACATCTTCATCGAGATTTAAGAACTCGCCCATAATTTAACTGAGAAAACTCTGCTGAGATTTAGGAACCTGTCTGTAATTCAACGGAGAAATACTTTGTCGAGATTTAGGACCTTGTCTGTAATTCAATTAAGGATAAATCTGTTGAGATTTAAGAACTTGTCAGTAATTCGACTTTGGGGAAACATCTTCATCGAGATTTAAGAACTCGCCCGTAATTCAACTGAGAAAACTCTGCTGAGATTTAGGAACCTCTCTGTAATTCAACGGAGGAATATTTTGTCGAGATTTAGGACCTTGTTTGTAATTCAACTGAGAAAACATCTCTGCTGAGATTTAAGAACTTGTCAGTAATTCTACTTGGGGAAACATCTTCATCGAGATTTAAGAACTCGCCCATAATTCAACTGAGAAAACATTGCTGAGATTTAGGAACTCATCTGTAATTTGACGGAGGAACTTTGTCGAGATTTAGGACCTTGTTTGTAATTCAACTGAGGATAACTCTGTTGAGATTTAAGAACTTGTCAGTAATTCGACTTTGGGGAAACATCTTCATCGAGATTTAAGAACTCGCCTGTAATTCAACTGAGAAAACTCTGCTGAGATTTAGGAACCTGTCTGTAATTCAACGAAGAAATACTTTGTCGAGATTTAGGACCTTGTCTGTAATTCAACTGAGAAAACATCTCTGCTGAGATTTAAGAACTTGTCAATAATTCGACTGGAGAGAAACATATTCGTCGAGATTTAAGAACTCACCCATAATTCAACTGAGAAAACTCTGCTGAGATTTAGGAACTCGTCTATAATTCAACGGAGGAACTTTGTCGAGATTTAGGACCTTGTCTGTAATTCAACTGAGAAAAACAACTCTATTGAGATTTAAGAACTTGTCAGTAATTCGACTGGAGTAAAAGCTTCATAGCTTTTGATTTTTTATGAGAATTTAACCGCATCGTTCCTGAAAAGTAAAGGTTAGTCGTATGTAATGCATGATATGTATCAAACAACGATGTTCTCAAAATAAATGAGATTGTGATGTATGATGCGTATATGCATGTGTCATGATGTATGGAAATGTAATGTTTTTAGCTGGGGAAAATAAATCCCGGATAGCTGCTGGAGAAAGAGTTGAATTCTTCGTTTCCGCTGGGGATAGAGAACGAAGATGATTGTGAGAATAAACCTGCAAGAGAGGATACCTCCATTGGGGAATGAGCTGATGAGGAGATTACTCTGTGGGGAAGAGATGCTCTATAGAGGATTCCGCTGATAAATTCTCCTGGGGATAAATTACCGTTACTGGCGATACTGAATCCTATTGGGAATTGAATTTCCGTTTGTGAAAGGAATGAGGTCCTCTTGGGATGATCTTTCAGTTGCGACTTTATTGGGGATAAGCTTTTAGGCTCTATTAGGGACAAACTTCCAGAGTCTACTGGGGATGATTCTCCACACTCCACTGGGGAAGCTTTTTCAGAGTGCACTAGGGAGAATTTTCAAACTCCACTGGGGATATTCATACTCCGTCGTGGATGATAAGACTTTTCAGTGCTGATGGTAGATAAACTCTGATTGGGGAGAACATTACCGATTCATTCACAGTTGTGAGTCTCAGCTGGGGAGAGCTAACATTACCGTCTTTTTCTTACTCTACGAGGAGTGAAGGTTACTGGGACACATGCGGAGGATATGACGATGGCTTTGCATCGAGAATTTTCTGTCCTTGTATTTGCGGGAGAAGGTGCTTGCAGAGGCCTTGTGATTCGAGTATTATCCAAACCTATGAGGTTCTTGGTATCTTTCGATTGAAATGACAATTTTTCTTCTGGTAGGCAAGTGACAAGATGACGGGACATAGTCGTACGCTTTAATTCCTAACTTTTGCTTGGATTGTCTTTTCAGATTTTCAGTCCACCGGGATACCCTTTCTTGCCCAAGCTGCCTTTTCAGGTTTTCGACTTGCCGGGTGTACATATTTTTTCATTTTCATACCTTATTTTTACCCGAACCCTTTTGGTTCGCCGGGAAGCCCTTATTTTTGCCTAGGCCAGTCGACCTAGCGGGTCTTCATGCGCAGTATGTTCTGACTATGTCCGCGCCCTCAGGGTGTAGGGAGTTGTCACTGTCGGTAGTGTTGTGTTGCCACAATACCAGAAGATGTTCGTTTGATCATACAGTATTCGTTGCTGGAATCCATGTCTAATCCCTCAAGTGACTTAGATGGAGATTTTCCCCTGGCTATTTGGCATCTTTGAGAGATTCCTTGAATCTTGACTTGACTGCCCTAGATGATGGACAAGGACCATGTCGTGCCCCTCGGTTGGAAGTACTTTTCCACTTGAGGTGATCCTTTTTATTGAGAAGGTTTTTGTTCACTAGATATTCATCGTGCGAATTTCTCTGCTGTTTGAACAAATAGTCATATGCAAACAATGTTATTTTAAGAATGCAAAGCTTATGTCTGTCTTGAAGTTTTTGAAAATGCATTTTTTTTTAGTAAAACAAGCAAATTTTGTAAAATGTGAGGTCAACTCGGGATATACAGCAAGCCCTACAGGAGTCAGGATACCTTTTGTAACAGTATGCTTCCGAACTAACCCATGCTTCAGCTAGGACTTTTAAGGGTTATAATGTGGCCTAGTTCACGGTTCAAGAAACAAAGGATAAATGCTCAAATTCTATTTGTACGCACCCATTCTTCGTGATGTTCTTCGATCCTAAACTCAGCTGATCGTGCATTCTAGGTCCCGTCTGAGTCTTTGCTCTGATATTCCAGTGACGGTTCGGATACTGACAATTTATTTTGAACAGACAGTCATTTTTGTTGAGAGTTTGCATGACCTATTTCTTTTTGATTTTATTATCCCTGTCTTTTGCCTAAACTGTTTGTTTTTGTGACTACAGTCAGCGGGATGCCCCAGTTTTTGTTAAGTCTCCTTCACAGTTTTTGACTTAATGGGCTTTTATTTTTTAGAGATAATGACTTCCTGTCCTTACGATTATACGGAACCATCACCGTTTTTTGTTTCGGGAGGACTTCTTTGATGCCATTCATTGTGCACCTGGATTAACTGAGAAAACTACCCTGCCCGAGGTTATAATTAAGGGTTTTAATTCATGTAAAAAGAAAAACCCCTACTTCATTGGCTCAAAGGGGTTGACGAGGGATTATCTTCCTTATAACTCCACTGTTTAGGATTTGAAACAACGCCTGTACCTCATTAGTGGGGTCTGTTCAAAAGCACACTGTAGAGATTTTGATATCATTTTCGTCATCCTCCCTCTAAAGGCTTAGAATTTTTTAATCGAGAGTTGATCACCACAAAAAATGAAAGCAATTTGAATATAGTGAATACGAATGGATTGATTCAAAACAGACATATGAGATGCATTGATAAAGTAACAAAGTTTGACATGAATAAATGTTTGGACAATCAAAAGAAAATTACAAATTGAAAATTCTAATGAACAAAAAGTCTTCTCGTCTCAGGACTTGTCACTTCAAATGGTGAGCCTTGGAGGGATGGTAGAAGAACTCAGCCTGACCATCTTGTGTGAATTTCAATGCTCCTTCATCAATCAGGTTTTGAATTTTGTACCTCAGCTTCCAGTAGTCGTCGGTATCATGCCCTGGGCTGTTATAATGGTATGCGCACCTCGCATCAGGATTGTAGTTGGGTGAAGAAGTCTTAGGATTCGGATGAGGTCCTTCCAACGTAACCAGATTCAATCTCAATAGGTGTTGCAAAGCATGGGACAACGACATGTTGAGCTTGGTAAACAGCCTCTGATTAACCCGTTGTTTATGGCAAGGTTGTTATTGGACTCGTGATGTAGTGGCAATTTAGAGAGGTCCATTCTTCACCATACCAGACCCTTGTCTTCTTGGAGGCTGATTAATGACTTGGTTCCAAGCCTCGACTGTTTTCTTCCCACTGTTGTATCTGTCTTGAAGAAGATGGCTGATAATGCTTCTCAGCTCTTCTTGTTCCCGGGCTAAGCTTTGGATAAAAGCCATCTGCCCCAACATCTGGGTTCTCATTGCATCTACCTCAGCTTGCAATTGTTCCAGTCGTTCATCCTTATTGTCTTCAGGACTTTTCTTGACCAAGTTCCTGACAAGGACTATTTTCAACTCTTCTCGCCCCTTGGATAGGTTTAGGAATACGTCCCTGAACTGAGCTTCTTGAGTTTGAAGGTCTCTGTTGTGTTGTTTGAGAGGCATTTCTGAAATAAACAGCGAGAACATGAGAGACCTGTATTGGAAGACTTGTTATGCAATGATATGTATAATATATGTATGTATTGTACCCCAAAATTTGCCCTCCCATTTCCTCAACATTTTCTCACCACAAGACCCTTGGAGTTCAAGATCCAGCTAGGGTTTTCTCTGCTCAAGACTTCTCCTTCCACTGTTGACCCAAATTAGGGTTTGTGTTTTCACAAAGATGTTTTGACCTAAAAAGCCTAAGATGACTTTCATGCTTCATATTTGACTCCCAAGTTTATCCCTACCAAGTTTCAAGCCTTGATTCCAATCTTTGCCCAGTCAATTGGACAGTCGACCTAGAAATCAGCTGTATTGGGGAAAAAGTCAATTGTGGTCAATTGACAGTCAAACCTTATGAAATTTGACCCACATCAACATATTGAACTCATATAAACCATTTGGTCAAGTTTGGATCACAATTCCACAAGAAATTTGATCAGATCACCAAAAGGGCAAAATGGTCATTTTTAGGGTTTTGACTGCACAAAGGCAATTTTTGGAATTTTTTTTATTAATAACCATGTATTAAAAAAATATTTCACAAATAACCGGGTTTCGGAAAAAATTACGCAAATAACCATGTTTCAGATGGCTCCACAAAGGAGGAGCCATCTCAATTGGCGCATGCACCTAGGGTTTTGCCCTAGGCGCCATCTCACTTGGCGCCTCCCTTGTCTTTTAGCCAAGCGAGATGGCACATGCTCCTTAAAAATGAGAGGAGGCGCCATCTCACTTGGCGCCTAGGGCAAAACTAGGGTTTTTTGCTGTTTTATAAATAATTCGTCCGTTTCTTTGAAATTTCTCACACTTTCTCGCACTGTATTTTTATTTTGTAATCCCTTATTTACGTAATGACGTCTCCTATGATTTTTAGCAGAGATGGTTACGTTATATTCTCCGCCACGAAACCTACGATGAAAATGAAATTCTGGCACATTCACTCCATGGAGCGTCTGAAGCGGGAGTTGATGCGGTGGCTAGATGGAGACATCGCCGAGGGGGAAAAAATTCGAAGGATCCAGCGAAAACGAACAACAACCTCGCATGCGACAGGAAGACCTAATGTGTGGTTAGAGGAAGTCAAAACAGACAGTGATGTAATGCTGATGATGCATGGGTCAGATGAAATTGTGTTAACAGTTGTAATTTCCTAGATTGAATATCGTTAATCATTGTTGTACGCGAAAACCCTAATGTAATTTCCTATATTGAATTTCTTAAATTATGTTAACAGTTTTATTAACGGAAAACCCATAATGTTTACAACACAAATATTAGAAAGATTTATTGTATTACAAAATTTATGTGGTCGAGCCAGACGCCCGATTCCGACAGTTTTTGCGATTGTGTCCGACCTGACGGCATAAACCACACTTTCTTTCCAACCTGTCAAGATCGTCCATTTCTGTTGTGATGTGCCTGCTTTTGGGACGACCCTTCTTGTTCCTTCGCATTTGGTCATTGTGCCAAACTATATCGCCGTTGTATTCAGGCCAATAGTCCGGTTTTTCCACCAAAGGAAAGTTGTTGTTGTAAACAGTGAGCAACGTTTCAGATTTATAAACGTTTGAGAGCAGTTGAAGCGCGTCTTGATGGGTATGAGCACAAGCGGCAATGACATGAGAGCAAGGCATACGAAAAGCTTGAAACCTGCCACAATCTCACCATTGAGAAGGTAAAATGACCCTGTATTCTTGTCTTGCCAGGCCTTCATTGTGGTCGATTGTCTCTTTCACAATGAAGTTGTGGCTATGGCGGTCAAACCGTGTAACCATGTGAGTGTTGGCTTTAGCACTTTCAGCCTTAATGTATTTCATACAGCTTTCACTCCATAGTTGTCCTGATTGCAAGACCGCATACCACATTTCACCTCTTTTGGAAAATAACGCAGCCATCCTAAAATACGTGGATTTCACCAAGGCAGTGATGGGGAGGTTTCGTATGCCCTTGAATACCCAATTCATTGATTCAATAAGATTTGTTGTCATATGCCCCCATCTTTGGCCATTGTCGTATGACCTAGTCCACTTTTCGACCGGTATATTGTCGATCCACGTACCGGCTTCTGGGTTAGACAAACGGATCTCGTTGCGGTAATATTTGAATGTGGGCTGTGTCAGTGTGTATCCCGCATTCATCACCGCTTTCCTCAATGTTTTGTCCTTGACCTCCCTCGAGAAATTCTGGACGATATGCCTGACGCAATAGACATGCGTAGAAGGAGGGTCATGCCAACCATTTGCTGGATTATTATAGGCACTTTCAATGGAGGCATGTCTGTCCGAGATCAAATAGAGATCTGGTTGAGGAGCCACGTGTGTACGAAGATTTTTCAGGAAAAAGCTCCTTATGCATTCCTCTCTGTTACGAAACTTGTCCTTCTCTTTTAAATTTTCATCCGACTGCATATACGGTTGGAAAAACAAGTCCGTAGAAGGTTCATCTCCACCCATGTTGAAGTTTGTCATGTGCGTAGGTGGTGTGTAGATTTTGTCAGTAGGAATACTTGGGATGCCATCATCGTCAGAATCGTCGTTCACCATTTCATCAAACTCTAACTCGTTATCTTCTTCTTCATCATCAACTGCATCCACCTCATCTTGCTCATTCTCCAAAGGATCAACCTCCTGTGTCACCAGAGGCTCTACCTCCTGTGTCACCGGAGGCTCTTGAAGCAAAACGTACAACTCAATAGAGTCATTTCCAGAATAGACATGGCTGGAAATCATGTTCTGGAAATCCTCGTCATCTTGAACTTCAACCTTATAAAAAATAACTTGGTTGTTTCCAAAAAAGACTGGACTCTGATAAAATATCTGGGATACCGGGCCTCGTTCAAGTTTGGCCTCCAATCTTTTCTTAAAGTACGAGAAATTTGCTTTCCCGTTTAAGAGAAATCGAACATTGTCGGTGTTTCTAAACAAAAACCCAATTGTGGGACACATGTATGTCTCACCGTTGAAATGTGCTTTGACAACAAATTGTGGTGAAGAGGCCATTGTGTAGAATTGTTTTAAGGTTTGAAGGTTGGAATGTTTTAGGTTTATTGATTGTATAAAGGTATGAATGCTGGAATGTTTGAAGGTTAGATGACTGATTCGAAGGTTGGAAAATTTTACAGATTATGTGAATGAATGTTATGTTCAACGTAAGGCAAAAAATTTCAATTAAGTAAGGGATGCAACCCCCAAAGGCTGCCAATAATATTACATGCAATAATGAAACCCCATAGCCTGCCACCTATCCTGGCCCTTTATGCATGCAACAAAGAAAGGAATCCCAAAGGCTGTCATGTAGCCTGAGCCAATGCTGTAAGAAGTGACACCTCTTATTCACCAAATGGGGTGGCGACACCATTCATTTTTGTACTCTTTCGCCAAGTGAGATGGCGCCTCCCTTACTGTCCAATCGTGATACATGCATGGGCTTATGAAGCCACCTAGCCTGCCACCTATCCTGGCCCTATTCTGCACACATAAATGTTTTGTGTAAGACTCCACCCATCAACTCCAATGGCCTTGCATGCAACAAAGAAAGGAATCCCAAAGGCTGTCACGTAGCCTGAGCCAATGCTGTAAGAAGTGACACCTCTTATTCGCCAAATGGGGTGGCGACACCATTCATTTTTGTACTCTTTCGCCAAGTGAGATGGCGCCTCCCTTACTGTCCAATCGTGATACATGCATGGGATTATGAAGCCACCTAGCCTGCCACCTATCCTGGCCCTATTCTGCACACATAAATGTTTTGTGTAAGACTCCACCCATCAACTCCAATGGCCTTGCATGCAACAAAGAAAGGAATCCCAAAGGCTGTCACGTAGCCTGAGCCAATGTTGTAAGAAGTGACACCTCTTATTCGCTAAATGGGGTGGCGACACCATTCATTTTTGTACTCTTTCGCCAAGTGAGATGGCGCCTCCCTTACTGTCCAATCGTGATACATGCATGGGCTTATGAAGCCACCTAGCCTGCCACCTATCCTGGCCCTATTCTGCACACATAAATGTTTTGTGTAAGACTCCACCCATCAACTCCAATGGCCTTGCATGCAACAAAGAAAGGAATCCCAAAGGCTGTCACGTAGCCTGAGCCAATGCTGTAAGAAGTGACACCTCTTATTCGCCAAATGGGGTGGCGACACCATTCATTTTTGTACTCTTTCGCCAAGTGAGATGGCGCCTCCCTTACTGTCCAATCGTGATACATGCATGGGCTGCCACCTAGCCTGCAAGAGTGACACCTTACATTTTTTGTAAATGCATGCATGCATATGTGTAACACCCTAAGCATGCAAATGTGACACATCGCAGGCATGCAAGCACAAGCAACCACTACATCAAACTTATTTTCCTATAAATACATACCTTATGAAACATCTCTCACACCCACACAACTCTCACTCTCTGCTACGAAATATTTCTTAAGTCTATCATACTCTCTATTTCTTCCTAAGTCTTTCATACTCTCAAGCCTTCTGAACAATGGCTCTTCTAACAATGGGCGATACTCACAGAGGCACAAGGGAAAACATTGCTGCATTTGTAAGTCTCTTCTTTGGTTATACATTTTTCATACATCAAATAACGTGTTGTTCATCTTAATTAATCTTACACTTCTTTAATTATGATCCCAGGATACAAAAAGATTCAGAATCGGTTCGCACAACTACCTGGCTCCCGACGCATTTATCGTCCCTTATCTGGAATATGCAGGTTTTGGACATGTGATAAAGATCTCCAACTGCACCATTGACTCAAAATTCATTCTTGCAATGTTGGAGAGGTGGAGACCGGAGACCCATACATTTCACCTACCAATAGGTGAATGTACCATCACTCTCGAAGATGTGTACATGCTACTGGGCCTCCCTATCGACGGTAAGGCGGTGAACGGGTCGGTTCAACAACCCAACTCACAGTGTGAAGAACTGTTGGGTAGGGACATGGTAGAAGGTGGTGGAGCAAGAGGGCAGGGAATACTACTCACTGACCTGAAACGACATTATGCAAGTATGGAATTAAATGAAAATTCCTCAGAGAATGACCGAGTAGTAAAAGCCAGAACGTATCTTATGATACTTTTTGGTACATTTTTATTTCCCGAAAGTACGGGAAATAGTGTAAATTTCATGTACTTACATTTACTAACAAATTTTGAAAAAACTAGAAAATATAGTTGGAGACCATATTTGGGTTTGGGCCATTCTCCAAACCCAGAGGATGCAGCAACTTGGACTGCAAAGACTGCACTCATTCGGTTCAACATTATGGAGATGCACCACAACGACCGTGTGAAGATGCAGTTCGGAATGCATCAAGAGATACCAAGTGATCCAACAGATTTGTCCCCCTGGCATCTAAAAAGGGTCGACGCCCAGTGGGGTCTTACCAACTGGAAAGACTTTGCTCCAGAATGGTGTAAAATGTGGCAAAGGCGTCACCGCTACATCTTGCAATCCCCGGTTTTCCTTACTCAAGGTAACATGCGACACACTGATCAATATATGTCGTGGTACAGGTCGGTTAGTAACCCAGAAATGCACGTGTCTCATCCGAGGTACTTGGTTGACCCACGCACACAATGGGCACAACCCTCGATTCCCCATCAACAAACCCAAAATCCATCAACCTCAAACCAACCCCCAAGAAGAAACAGACCAACAAACACACAACCACATTCCCCACCATAACACAACTACAATCAAATGCCGTACTACCAACCACAATCACCGCCAAACTACCAATACCCGGATATGCCTCAAACCCAACCACAATACCAACCCCAATACCAGCACACCCACATACCCCATACACAATTTCAGTCTTCCACATATCCCAATATGGCGCCCTCAACATCCAGCCTTAGCCCTAATATGGGAATGTCAGAAGATTATGACCAAGCCGACCAAACCTACCATCAACCACCATATCACCAAACAACCCAACATCCACAATACCAAACACCCCAAGATCCATTTCCTTTCTACCCCCCATACTCAGACGACCAATGCTACCGACCAACCATGGAACCCCACTCACCGCCAACACGACCAAACTTTGAGGGTATGGGTAACCGACTGTACCAGAGCGGATCTTCGAGATATGGAGATCTTACTGATTTTATGGATTCGGATCGCATTGACTTCGCTGGGCCATCGACCTTGCCGCAGCAGGAAACAAGACGGCACCCAGCAAGAGAAAGGCGAGGACGGGGATGCGGAACCGGGGGTCATTACCGGGTTCCGGGGGATCACTGATGTATCTTTTTTTTTCCCAGTATTTTTTGTATCCATTTTTTTTACTGTTCTTTTAATGTAAAACAATTGAATGTAATTATTTTTTTTTAAATAAAAAATCCATTTTGTTGATCTCTGTCTAATAGGCAACGCGCAGGAAAGAAAATAAAAAAAAAAATTTTTTTGCCCTAATTTTGTACATAGGCGCCATCTCACTTGGCTTAGGGCATGCCCTAAGCACTTAGGCGCCAAGTGAGATGGCGCCTCCCTTAAAAAAAGAGGTGCATGCGCCAATTGAGATGGCTCCTCCTTTGTAGAGCCATCTCAAACATTGTTATTTGCGTAATTTTTTCCGAAACCCGGTTATTTACGAAATATTATTTTAATACATGGTTATTAATAAAAAAAATTCCAATTTTTGACTGATTGACCTAGCCAATGACAAACCAAGCTCATATATGGACTCAAGGATCCCATGGAATTGTCTTTACATGTTCAACAAGTTCAAAAGATCCCAAATGCATGAGATTGACAGATGAATTTTCCAGTCAATTGATCAATTTTTTACTGTATACTGAAAAGTCAAACTTTGACTTTTTGGTCAAAATCAAGGGTCAAGATTCATTTTTTATCAAAACATGTCAAAACATGAAACTTGTTCATCAAGAAATCAAAAATCACAAATTAGGGTTTGAAATGAAGAATTTTCATAACTTGGAATTTTTCTAAGTTATGAAAATCCCTAATTGTTTCCTAACTTTGTCCCATTTTTTTACCAAGATGCATTTGGATTCAAACAAAAGTCAAAACATGAAAGTTGTAGTCCATTTCAAAATCTACAACTTTTATTCACAAAGTTTCCTCAAAATAAGCTTGTAGCTCAAGTTATGATTTTTGGAACAAGGGTGCAAAACATTCTCAACTTAGAAAAATTTTGACCTATTCTAGGCAGGATTTTTTCCTAACTTCATGGCAACTTTTCACATGCTTCCATTTGGAATTTCAAATTGCATTACAAAAATGGATTGTAGTACACATTCCAAGATTTCTAAAATGTCCAAGAACTCATCAAACAACCTTGTGGTTAGGGAGAATCGAATTTGGCAATATAGGAAAAACTCACTTTGCTCATGGCCAATTTTCATGTTCATACACTTAGGCATTTTTGAACTCAGGTTGCACTCCTAGATTACAGGCCTCAAATCTCATTTACACTCATAAATTCAATGCTAATCCATTGTTCCAAGACATTATTTTGCTCATTTGGTCATTACATGGAAGTTTAAGCCTTAATAAGAAAAAGCATATTATCCATTTTTGAAAAGTGTTACTTTATGTCAACTTTGCAATCTATGAGGTACAATGCAGATCTTTGAGGCACAAAGGCATAGACATATCCCACTAACCAAGACTCAAATGTGTAGCATAGATAGAGGCATTGTACTGGCCTAGAAACCAAGTTGACATTTCTTGCTTAAGTGTGAAGAAACTTGCATATCACATACCAACTCTCATTGCTGAAAACCTAAGCTTAGACAAACTTGTTAGACACATTCTAAAAAATATAACTGAGCTGAAACACGAGCCTATCACCTTCAATATCTCCCCATTCACAGAAACACCATAAAACTGCAAAAGCAGGGCATAAGCTGCAGTTTGAATCCCATAGCTCAATCCACTCGTGCATTTTCATCCAAACCAGTTCAAACACGTCCCTACCATCCATACAAACTGTCCCAAGCATTGGAAGAAGACTGTAGCACCTCTAACCAGTTTTGCCATTTTCACTTTTCCCTATTACAGGTTGACTTCTGCAGCTTGATATAGCAAGATTCAAAGCACACCAAGCATTGGAATAGCATCCCTGGACATCAAGCAAGCTATACAAATCATTACCTTGCCTTGAAAGTACTTCCATTGCCAAACACGATCCAAGCTGAACAGGTAAGTTCATGGATCTCTATCTCTCAATCTAGGAAGAGTTAGGCTTAGATTTATGAATGAAAAATGTCATGCTCATGGCCCTGAAACTATACATATCTTCACTTTCCATTTATATTGCATATGTTGAGAGTATTTTGAATCTGAACATTGATGAAAACTTAGGTCAAGAATTATGGATGGAGAAATTCTCTCTCATTTCTGAGAGTTAGGTTAAGTTTTTTATATGTCTGGATTCGTGGTTCAATGCTTGACATTTTTCATGTTATGAGTTTGTGCTGAAAATCAAAGAATCAAGAGATAGCAAGCAGGGAAGAAAAGACGCGTTTTTTTCAAATGTTGTTGTCTGAAGGTTGAAGACAACCTTTCATGGGCTGAGCCAGTGATTTTTCTTCTTTTTACACCACATTCTCACATATGCACCCCCTTGGCCCATTGCATTTTATTTTTATTATTTTTGACTTTTGATTTTTGTTTCTGATTCATTTATTTTATTTTAGCATAAAAAATATTAAAATTATTTTTCTCACATTTTTACATTTTTGTTTGATATTTATTTGATTTTATTTAGTTTTGTACATAAAATAAACATAATACTTTTATTTAAGATAACTAAAAATAATGCAAATATTTTTACTTTCTGATTTTATTTTATTTTACCCTTTTGAAAACATTTTATAAAAAATATACCTTTTTTTGTAAATATTAAATATTTTATTTTTATACATAATTAACATATTTAGTAAGTAATATTAATATTTATTAGTATATTTAGGTTAAAAACATAAAAAATAATACATTTTTACTTCTTTACTAATATTTAACTTAAAAATCTTTTTTGACAATATACCTTCTTTTATTTATTTTTTACACATAATTAATAAATATTGTATAATACTTAATAAATAATTAATGCTTTTTATTTAGCAAAATTAGGGTTTTTTGCCCTAAACACAAAAATATTTAAAAATTAACTTTTCTTTTATTAATTTCTTTTATTATTTTATTTGTGAATAAAAAATATACACTTACACAAGAATACCTTCACATATACATTGTTCCATTCTTATATATCTTTACATTTATATTTGCGCAATTCAATTTGGTTGTAAATATTGGGTACTATCCTCCTATGAAGTCTCATCCCCATTTGAATATTTTGTACCCCCACTCCCATGATCATTGTGTAATAACTTAGGACCTTTTAAATTTCTCACTTTAAATGCTTTCTAAATATGCCATGTTAGAATTAGGGTTTTGTATGCAAATCAAAAACAACCAATAGTTTGACCTAAATCCAAGATAAACAAGCATGAAAATGGACAACACTAAACACACTTGCACCCCTAGGGTATTCCACTTGTTGCCTTCAATAATGGGCCATATTGCATGTTGAGTATCTTTGACAAAAACAAAACAAATTCAAATGATCATAGTCCCTCGATGACGCTTTCGAAAGTTGCCTAAAAATGATCAAAGTCCCTTAAAGAAAGATTGCCCAAAGATACTTGGCACCATTGCAATCATGGTCTAAACGATGACCCGCGCTTGTCCCGTTCACATCCTAACACAAGATTGTCCACCAAATACAATGGTGGAACAAAATTGTTAAAAAGGTTAAAACATAGCAAAGATCCTTGAGTAAATTTAGGAGTAGACAAACTCTTGGTTACTTGCCAGCTTACAAAATAAAAACACTTGCCTATTTTTTTCAAAAACACACCTCACAACACTTTCAAAACAACTTCCAAAAACAATTGAAAACTTTTCAAAAGACATACACCTTTGTATACATCCCAACATGGATCATTACAAAGGTTGCCACCACATTGGCCTCTTTTCAAAAACATCTTTTTCAAACCCACACACAAAGCACCATTTCAAACAATTGAAAATGCAAGGCAAGTGATCTAAGCAAGTAACTAAGAGCCCATGGATAACCATGGATAGAAAGGGTGCTAATACATTCCCTTTTCTATAATCTACTCCCCGAACCCAAGAAAACATCTAAAAGGTTTTTGCTGTGCTTTTTTTAACCTTTCCTTAGGATAAAATAAAAAGTCGGTGGCGACTCTTGCTCAACTGAAACATTTGCAAAAACAAACGCAAAACCCAAGTCAGTTCTCCCACCGTATCACAGTATGCAATGTTTTCAAGGATCTCGCGGGGTAAATAAGAAACTGTTAGAATTTGAATTTTGTAGCTTTGATTGAAGGAACTTCGTGTCGTCAAGAGTCCTTCCTCAAGAGTCAAGCTCACTATATAAAGTGGATCATAGTCACTAACTCAAGTTATCATGTTTTGATCTCTAGACGGCATTGGCTAGAGGAAAATAAATCCCCTTTGCCCCTTGCTAGACATTTTATTTACCATAACCTGCATCATAAACTCTTGAGATCCTGGAAATGGTTATGTAAATGATGTTATGATGTATATGCTATGCGTTTAAGAAAAAGTGTGAGGTGATGTAAGTAAACCCTGCAATAAATCCACATTATTGGATAAGGACTGTAAACAAAACCTGCAAGGAACTCATGTTGTTAGATAACAAGAATGTGCAAGTAGTTCAAGTTTGAAGTCACACAAACAACCTTAAGTTTAGGCTTGCATGGAGTTTAGGTATTACCCTCTTTCAGTTTAGGTTGTTCAACCTGTCCTAGTAATAGTAATCGGGTTCTAGAGGATCTCAATATCACTGACCACCCTTGATCGGTCATAATTCCAGTTTAGCAACCTTTTCTTGCGGCCGGAATCATCGCGAGAGTTTGGTCTCAATGAGTGTCACACCAACGTAGCTACTGCTTCAACCGTATCGGTCTACACCGTACAGTTCCCTCACAGTCTATTGCTACTTACCTAAAAGGTATCCCCATATCCGGGTTAGGATCTATAGTAACTCTAATTCAAACCCACAAAAATAAAGCAAATAGATCAAACCATTGAAAACAATATGAACTAATCCAAAGGTACACCCCACTCATAAAAGCTTCCCCAACAGAGTCGCGAGTTCTATGATACGGTGGGAAGAACTGACTATTTTTTTGGAATGCTGGTTTGCATTTTGCGTTTGTGTTTGCAAAATGTCGCGGTAAGCAAGAGTCGCCACCGACTTTTATTTTATCCAACAAGGAAAGGAAAAAAGCACAGAAAAATTCCTTTTTCGAGATATTTCTCGGGTTCGGGGGGTATATTATAGAAAGGGAAGGTATTGGAACCCTTTCTATCCGTGGTTATCCACGGGCTCTTAGGTACTTGCTCAATTGTGAAATGGTTCGTCAATCTTTAAATATTGATAAGGTTTCTTTATATTGACTTGAGAATAAGACTGTTGTTAGTACAAAGATGTCGCTTTCACTTTCCAGCTACAGTAACAGTAACAGTGGCATTTCATCATGGTAGACAACACATTACAATATGTAAGCATGTAATGGAATTTTAAATGTATTGATTGTACTATATTCTTCAGGACTAAGTTTCTTGAGACCTTATCTTCTGATGATTTACTTCTGGCTTGAAGTAGTAAGCTTGGAATATGTCTCTAGATCTTGTCTTTGTCTTCTTTTCTTCTTCCTGGATTGATTCTGATATGATGATGAAAATGATCCAGAATATGCTTCATTGTTGTTGAGTCAGAGTCTTTTAGATAGTTGAATATTATTTTCAGATACATAAGCAACAACTTATCTGAGGAACAATGTCCCTCTTTGAGCGAAACATTTTCTGCTCTTGACTTCTTGAATTGATCCTTGATAATAATATTTTCTAAGCTGCATATTTGATGTCTGATTTCTGAAGCAGAAGCTTATATCAGTACATAGGATTTTGATTTTGAGTTATTCTTTCTGATAACTTGAATTCTGATCTTTGGATTAAGCTGGAAGCAACAACTTATGTCAGTAACATGAATTATTTCTCTTTGATTTTTGAGATTGGTGCTTCTTTGAGAATATACCTGATTCCCTTTTCGATGAATCATTCAGCATTCCTTAGAACTGCTGATGTTTCTTTGGAAACGGTCACAATAGTTCTTTTGTTGAGTAGATTGGCTTAAGATGATATCTTCCTTTGGTTTTGTATTCAGATGGACTATATTATGTTTATTTGAAGTGAGTCCAGAATATCGTTTCTTTCTTTTATCCTTTATTGTAATGGAATACTTCTGATGTTGAGTTGAAGTGCATATTCCATAAACTATATGAGTCTTCAGAAACTTGACGTTGTCTTTAGAAATGTGAGGAGCAACTCTTCTGATGAATAGGTCTTGTCTTCTGATGCGGAAGTAGAAGCTTTCTCTTCATGTGTTCTGAGTCTTGACTTTGTCTTAGAATTATAAGAAGCAACTTTTCTACGATACTAGTCATGTCTTCTGACCCTCAGCGTTTGAAGCTTGTTTCTTGTTTCCTATTTGATTTATGATCTTGAAGCAACAACTTATCATAAATTCTTTCTTCTCATAACTTGTGACTTCCAAGACATCAGCTTGTTGAGAAGTATATATCTAATCCTCTTTATGGCGAACATCCAGCATTCTTCTGAACTTCTAATGTTTCTTCAGAAGTGGACAGTCTTTTTGATGTGCTTTGTATTCTGATTCCCCAAACAACAGTCCTAATCAATTAGAATTTCTTATCTTCACACTCAATGAAACCATTATAACTAAAATTGTTCTTCATAAAATATATGCATTGTTATCATCAAAACATAGATATTTAAACAGAGACCTAAATCTTATTCTAACAATCTTCCCATTTTTGATGATGACAAAACCCTGTATTTGATGAAACAATTTTACAGGGTTAAATTATAAACAAATTAATATACAGTTTATAAAACTCCACCTGAGTTAGAACTCTCCCTGGGATAAACAACTCCCCATAAATCATAAACCTGTGATCTTTCTTAGCTTAAGGGCATTATTATCCTTTCTCAGAACTCTTATTGAAGCATGTGGAAGCGATTTATCAGATTTTGCTTTATCATTAATTATTTCCTCATTAGAACCTTATAATCATCAGATATGTGCATTAATCATAGCTTGATCTATCATACCCTTCAAAT